>BSBK01007675.1:457500-785000 GCA_027943335.1 Chamaecyparis obtusa | reverse complement strand
AGTGCAGAAGCAATTACCATTTACTCACATTAATACAACATCCAACACAGATTACAAATCTTGACGGTCCCATGATGTAGAATTACTTAAGAACAAAACACAATCAAAACAACATCAACAAAAGATTCCATAACATAAATAATACAATTACAACAAAATTACAATCCTCGTGGACATCCATGATATCTACATAAACTCACATCCACTACACATGTCACAGGGTATGTGGTTAATAACTCTAACATTAATAATACAATGTCCAGATTAGGCATCACATGTGATACTCTAATACATGATTACAAATAAAGAAGATAAGAATAGAAACATCAATGAAGCATTGTAAGGGATCCAACTGCAAAATCACCAACAAGCACCGGTACTAGGACGTCGAATCTCAAATGGTAAAGAATCACTACCACTCGTCCATGTAGAACCACAAAGGTCTACCCCACCCTGCTGAGGAGATAACAACAAACCCCACTCTGATAACCAATACCAAAGAAAGAATAAAACCACTAAGCAAGGAGTCCTGAAATCACTCTAACTCAAGGTGTACAAAATAAAGAAATAGGTACAACTCACTAATCCAGAGGCATCTGATACATCAAGAATAACTACAAAGGAGACTTAGGCTACATACTATGGGAGTGTCATCACATGGATGACTACTTGAGTTACCCTAGACTGGTCTTTCTAGACCCCAGACCCTCAAGTGTCTATTAGGTCGAGTTACCCTAGACTGGCCACTTTGGACCCCAGACCCTCAACATGATCCATGCAGAACCAGAATATCAATCTTGTATTTAATGTTATTCCCTAAGTTTTATTATTAGGTTATCACTTTTTAATCAACTTACGATAGGTTACCCTAGTACTGGCCCCTTTTGAGCCCCATACCCCTATTGTAAGCCACTCCCCTAAGATGCACCTATTTAACCTCTCCTAGATTCATAAATCTCACATATATCAAACAGGTTAACAACCAGGTAATCCAAGATCCAGTTTCACACACAAGAAATCGATATGATTACAAAGACACCGTAAACAGAATACAAAGCAACATGAGCCCATATGGTCAAGTCAGGTGATGATCAAAAAACACACACACATCAAAACATAGATGAAAAACATATCCAACTGACTCATATCCTGGCCTTTGTTTTCCCCCTAGGTCATCTAGTGCCTAAAAACATATTAAGCAAAAGAAGACACACCATAAACGAAGAATACATAATTGCATCATAGAAAACTTGATATCTAATCCATAGGCATTTAAAGTTCCAAATTGATCATAAATAAATCCAAGTACAAAATCACATAAATCTCCTAAGATGATCTTATCATAAACATTAATACAATGCCATAATTAAGGAACATTTCTTTATATACGTACTTTGAGTTCCATAAAGCAAAAATGCCTAATTTCAGTATAAACATAGCCCCTATCAAGTGATTATCCCCATTTATGTGTACGATCTCATAATATTTAGATATATATATCCCTATTAAAATACAAATAAAATTGTATAGAAATAATAATATTAGATTTCCACAATCCATTTTTAAATGCATATGTTTTTCTGGATTAGATTGTGTGTGTTTTTAGCATCTCTAAAAACACACACAATCTAATCCAGAAAAACATATGCATGTATAGAAATAGATTTAGTCTAGTCAAAACTCTAATTTGAATAAATGCTTGATAAACTATATAATTTAATATGCTATTAAACTAATTTAATCCATAATAACATATTAAACCTGTAGTCTGAAAGAGGAAATGTTTTATAAAAAGTATTTATTTGAGAGATACAATTTAAATAAATACTAATCAAAACTTAATTAACGACTATTAAATTGCATCTAATAAAATTTAGAATCAAATCAAAATTTCAATATTAAATTATCTCTAATATAAAAATTATGAATTAATCACAATTTAATACAACTATATTTATAAAAACAATTTATTAAATCTAAAGTTTAATTTATTTCATTAATTAAAAATTTAATAATATTAACATACCAAAATAATACCAAATTAGAAAATATAATTTAAAAGTTATTTAAGAAATAAAACTTATTTCAAAATAAAATAAAATAAAATCTTTTTAACACTTTACATTTAAAAATAAATTAAAATTAAAACAAAATACAAAAAGGTGGGGTATGGGGGGGCCCACGGCTCTCCTCCCCACCTCCCACGCGGTACCCTTAAGTACTGCACAGTACTCTGTGCATGCAGGTTTGCGAAATACCCTACCTGCGCAGGCTGCTTGGCGGGGGGGGGGATTTGGTGGCCCTCACCTCCCTTTTCACCTTTTCACATATTTTTAAAATTAAAAAAAAAAACTTCTAAAAACAAAGATTCTTTTTTTTGCATGAATATAAATTTCTTTTTATATATATATTTTTTAATATATAGAATTTAAAAAATATGGAAAAACATGTAAGCATTATATATATTTCTATTTGTCTCTTTTATTCCTTATACCCATGTTTGATTTTTAGTGGGCCTATTTTAATAGACTGTATTTTTTATTGACTGATTTCTTTTTAAACGGAGAATAATACATATTTCCATAATTGACTTTTATACCCAAATTGGGTTTTTCATACAATTTGATTTTCTTTTCAATGGGAAATTTATTTTTATCCAACATTATAGTTTAACTATAACCTAGGATTAATTTTCCGCTTAATGGAAGATCTATGAAGAATTTTCCAACGAAATTTCGCCAGCATAACATTATCATGCTAAGATTTAATAAAAACCTAAAATCAATTTAACTAGGGTTTCCTAAATACCCAGAATTCAAATAAAGCACAGATATATCTATTGAAAATACACTAAAACTTGCACAAGCAGAGAAAGCTAGACAGATGCATAAGAAAACTAATAGGCAGGATTTCAAAACCTACCTCGGATCCAACGCCAGAAACTAAAATAGAAAACCTGTGAAGATCTGAAGACCAGGATTTCTTTGAAGATTGATTCCACCTGCAGATCTGAAACCACGAAGCATGCAACACCCAAATTCCAGATGCACAATGAAGCCAAATCAACAAGCAACCACAACAAGAAAATTTTTCCAAAATCCAAAGCACAAGCTCTCCCCCAAAATTCTTCTCCCAAAACCCATCTAATCTCCCAAATGAATGCAATTCCCCCTATTAGGGATTCAATTCCCCCTTTCATGCAAACCTTAGAGATGACTCAACAGTTAACTCCCAATCAAACTCCAATTACAATTTGAAAGTAAATCCTAATTAATAAATTAAAATAACTTTATTTTGCACAACTCAACTTTGACTTTTAAAAACAAGTTGTTATTTTTTAAAACAATTCACTTTTCAATAATGCACATGTTAATAATAAAAACTCATCTTAAATAGATTAAATATTTAAAGCATCCTAAGTCCATGCAATTAAATATTTAATTATTTAATAAAACACACAAGCATAATTAAATCTAATTGCCAATTAAATAATCAACTAAATCCAAATAATTAATTATTTGAATTTTAATTAAATTTACTCAAATAAACTTAGGAACACGATTAACATTAAATTTTCACTATAATCATTAATCAATAAATCACATAAAAAATCACCCACATAAGGAATAAATCAACTGAAATCAATGACATAAAACCAAGCAAACTCAGGAGAAGGGAACCACGAATCCAAGTCAACTAGATGAATTCGGGTAGGGTAGTCAAACTGATACTTGTCCAATCCTAGGACAATTAGGCTTAGGTTAGGGTTTTGGGTCTGTGTATTATCTCCCCTCTTTACCATTGAGATGAATGTTTGTGGGCACACTCACTCTTGCCAATTCAGGGAAGACGATGCCCTGTACTTGCAAACCTGCATACAAAACCTGCATGTACATACATATATAAATATATAACAGACAATGGTGGGGATCGACCGATCGTGTGGATCTCGCAAGCAAGTAACTACGACTCTGTCCCTCAACCACATCAGGCACATCAAACATAAATGTAAAATAAACACATCAACCATACACATGCAAGTATGAGGTCAGTAAAATCATAAGCATCAATGATTTCCTAACATATAATCTATCATCCTAAAATAATCATAACATTTATAAAATCAGGCTAGGAGCAGGGCACTACATCCACCCCCCTAGGATTAGGCTTACTCCTGGAAGCCTACAAATAGATAAGGATATATATCCCCCAAGCACGAAGCATTTACTAAAAACAAAACAAAACATCTGAGAACAAGCCCTAAAATAAGAACATGGTGTACAATCATAATGAGCAATATAACTCTGGTTAAGAATAACTGGAATTCACATTAGTCAATCATTTATTAACAATTCAAATAGATCAAAACCTTTATTCATTCATCATCATAGAAAACATCTAGGATCAATTGCATAAAGAACACATATTTGCATCTTCATCAAATAATGAGTTGAGAGGTTCATGAAAATCTATCTAGTTAATGCAAGACTTATGCAAACATATAGGATACACAATGATTCTAATCTCACACAAAATAACATAGTACCATCTCTGCGATGTCCTCCCTTATACATACTATTAGGGGTTCATGATGAACATGATAGAAACAACACTTGTCACATAACAGGGCCAACAATACCAAACATTCAGAATAGCCACCATAAAGTTAAAAAATGACAAACCCAAGTGGGGGAATCATAAGTCCAACATTAAATCATAAGAGATCTCAATTTCAACAATAAATTAAGTGTGACTAGCATCACAAAATAAATAACAAAAAGAGATTAAGGTGACTAGTCCAATCATAAGAAAATTTAAAAATTTAATGCTAGCCCACACACAACATGAACAATTCATCAGTCAACCAAAAATTAATTATCAATCATAAAATATACACATAACAAGGTGACTAGTGGTAGCCACACTCAAGGGAGTAATCGTTTCACGCCATCCAAAGGTGCTTCACCCTAGATGCATTAGAGAGGGTACCCAAACACAATAGATGGTCAAATCACCTATGACAATCCCTAGACAAAGTGATATCTCAAAGCCATTTAAGAGAAACCATAAACATAATGTTTAGTTGCAATTTAATGGTTCTCAAAGATAAAATAGTTATATGTCTATGTTTGGTTTCAAGTTTAAACTACACAAAACCTAATGAACGTACATACTTAGAGTTCCCAGTGTAGAAACTCTGCTCTGATAAGTTGATTCCATGTACAATAGATAGGTAGTGAATCCGTCCAGTGCCCACAACATCACCATAATATGGATCCAACACCTTAGCTTTATCTCCTTCTTTGAGTTTATCAACACATTTCTTCAAAAAGAAAAAAATAACACATTATATTACATAGGTAATGAAAGGCCACAAATATAATATAATTGTAAGTTTCTAAATAAGAAAGACCAAAATTAATGTTCATTCCTATTGCACATCTCTTTCTTATGTTCAAGACTAAAGGCGACACAACTTTAGAATTGGAAAAAACAAAGAAGCATTTATAGTTCACCTAAAGACTAAAATAGTATAAATCATCCAAATAAGAGATGTTTTAATCTGAAAATGCCCTTTCATTAGGGTAATTATATTCATCGACAACAACTAGAAGTGGCTAATGGCAGCCAGAAAAAGAATGATCAGCAAATTATAGGAGAAATGCCCAGTTTATAAAGAGTAGACAATAGATTTCTTTGCAGTAGAAGGAATTTTCATTAAAACGAGGGAAAATATCTAAGGGGGAATAAATATTTTGATTAATAAATTGATATATTGAAGGAAAATCCTCTTTCTACAAGCATGGACAACAAAGTTTCCAAAGTGAACAATAAATTCAATGAAAAATTGCAAAAGAAGCATATTTCAAGTCTGCGAAACAATCGTAAGAAATAAGAACTGTGAGTTATCAAGGTCTTTTATTTTTACTATGTCTTTGTGTGAATGTTACTATGATGGAGCATATGTTGTCTCATTTCTAAGCTCTATGAATGAATGTGTTGAGCATTAAGAGCATATTGTTGGATTTGAATATAACATTGCTAGCATGGAAAAGAAGGTAGAATGTTCTTTATTGTTGTAGCTATTGAAGTCAAAGTAGTCAGTGAGAAATGAAGAGAAATGATCATGAGCCATGCTATAGCTGATGAAAAAGAACTAGCCTCATCAAAGGAGTAAGTATACCACCACTAAAGTCTGCCAAAGAGGAAGCCCATGTATATCGATAGAGAAGACTATGGATCTGTAGATTAAGAATTGTTGATAAAGAAGATCAGAAGATGAAAGGATGATATGAATTTGTCAATAGATTAAATAAGTAATATGGTCGAATGTTGCAACTTCTATTTCTATATGAAAGCAATTTATGAGGCCAATCAAGGCCACTAAAGCTAGGATCCTCGAGCACTCGTAGTGTGACTCTCTGGGAGGTGCAGAGGGAATATACGTGTCTCGCACCTGAACTGACAATGGACTGGTTAGCAAGAGGAATAGAGTTCATGGTAAGAGCATCCCAACATCAACATGGGATTTCCTAGGTTCGATCACTAGTATTTGAAAATTCTAAGCGTCAATGCATCAGTTAGTGAAACTATGGAAAACAATAAGAATGTATAGTTGAAATTAAAAGGGAGTGTTGGAATACATAAATTTCAACTGTTCTAACATATTACACCATAGACCAAATCCACTGTCCAATCTACCAAATATGATATGGACCTACCGACATTCTAGACATTTCTATATTATTTAATGCTAACTTATCCTCACAACTACCTTGCTGACCAAGGCTTCAATGTTGAGTAGCTCACATTGGTTATAAATGTAATGTAATGTAAAATTATACTCACTCCTAGTTGAGTCTAGCTCCGTAGAGTTGTAAGTGGTTGTCCAAAACAACAATATGTAATGGTTAATGTATTTTGTCAATAGCTAAAGCTCTCCTAGAAGTTTGTGCAATGTAATATGTTGTTCAAGTCAATGAAATATATTTTTTATGTAGTAGCACATTGGGTTATTTATTTTCTACTTTTGTTTTCTACGTCTCTACATATTGATGGGAAACATTTCATATATGCCAAAGAAGTGATAGGATTATCAAAGAATCAAGAGATCAGTCAAAGATGAAAGAATGTGGTAGTCAAAGCATGATCAAATAATGGAAATACAATGATATAAGGATCAAATAAACTCATGAAAGACTAGATAGGTACAATGGTTGCTAAAGACAAGAGGCATCTATGACACAATGAATGAGTATAAGAAAGGAGAGAAGGCACTTTCAAGAAGATTAATAAACATTCAACTCTCATTGCAGTGTTAACCTTCATCTTGGGTCTGTCAATTTTAACACATAGTCAGTAAAATAATTTTTTTTAAATAAATAACATAATTTAAATTGAACCAAAAATCCATACACTTACTCCAAATTTGTTTATTTTAGCCTGCAGCCCACCTCAGCCAAATGTATATTCAGCCTTCACATTGTCTCTTGCTCTCTTGCCTCTATTTCTCTTTGTCAAATAGTCTTCGAAATGCATACTTTCTTTCAATTATTCCCACTATTTGGGAGATAGAGTGTTTTCTAAACTCTCTTTTCCCTCCATGATTGCTTTTTGCTAATGTATCTAAAATTGTTCATTAGAAGTCTCATCTTGTACTTGTAATATTTTCTCGAGATTTGTCCACCAATAGTGTCAAAGGCATTTTCCATTTTTTGTATAACATTTTCCACATGCTATGGATCTTGCTCTACAAAATTTGATTTGCAAATATCCAAATGGGCCCTACATCTTACGCCCAACTCAGAGGCCTGCCTTGTATCATTTTTTCCAATGGGTTGACCATCTCTTGATACATCAACCAAGAATGGCTTCTTCCCTTCTAATATCCTTTCTTTTGAATGCCTCTTTGTAGATCTATATAAATCTTGACTCAATTTATTTATTTTAACAAAAGTGAACACATCTTCTATTGAAACACTACCAACATGTTCACTCTGAGGCATATCGGATGCAAGCAGACTCTCTTCATGACTTTCATTAGGATGCACATCACTATGTGCTATATTAGGTTCCACATCATCACAATTACTTTTTTCACCAACTATATTTGTTGGATCACAAAAGCGTTGGACAAACTAGCAACATTGTATCTTTATTTGCTACTTATTTTTTCTCTTCATTTTTTGTGCACTCTTTTTCTTTCCTATAAAACCAAAAACAAATATTGTATCATGTCTTATATACATAAAGCTTTTGCATATAAAATTCCATTAAATAGTATTAAACAAATAATATACTACTTAGTAGATGTACAACTTACTTATTTGTCAAACCAAGACGTGATAAACATTCATTATTCTTGGCCACACGTTCTTCACGAAAGCGCTCATAATCTGTTAGTGGAATTTTAGTATTATGATCACTATCATCTAATTTGTGCCTTAAATTATTTCTCCTCATTTCCTGATGTCCAAAAAAATAATAATGTTTAAATTATCAACTTGATACATAGATAATAACAGAATAAAACATTAGTTTTTAAATGTCTGAATAACAAATCTCGGATATTTAATCGACTATAAACTAGAACAAGATTTAATCAAAGCACTGTATAATAAATGAACTCACTAGATAACACACAGAGAGAAAGTGATTCAATTTAGGGGTGATTAATTCTTTCAAAATAGGAAATAAAAGTCACATAAATATCATCCTTAAATATAAAAAACATGAACTTGTCAAATAGATTTATAAACTCTGTTGGAACCTAAGGATACTTCCTTATTAGATATTGATTGCGATAGTCATTTTATTCTTGCATTGACATGGCACTAACACTCAAAGACAAGAAGTAGAGAACTTGTTCGAATGTCATTGGAATCCTCCTTCACTCTAGACAAAGATAGCATTCCCTTCATGCCAGTAGCTCCCTTTAAAGTTGTTAGCATCCCCACTCCGTATGAACAATTTGATTTCCAAATAACCACAAAATAAAAGCAACAATAATTTCTAGAAAACATCATGATAGAGAAATTTGAAAACAAGAATAGTGAATCAGTCATACAAGAATAGTAAATAGTACATGATGTAACTTTTTATCGCATAACACTGCAATGCAAGTATAGTAGCCAAAATCCATACAACTCAAACATATTGATATTGCATCCTCATTTTTATATGAAAACATATTCATATTACATTCATATAGAAAAATTTATTCAACATTAAAGCCCTTACACTCATATAGAAACTTTGTTCAACATTAAAGCCCTAAAATGGGTACCAATCCAAAGGTCCATGTCCTTAAAACATATAATAGTCTAGAAACAACATAAAAGTCTTAAATAAAAGATCATAAAATTGGGCTCATCAATAATCATCTACATTTCTAGCAAGATCAGAATTTTGATCACTTGTGTATGTATCTGCTTGATTTTCTTCCTCATCCTCATTTGCGACATGCAATACATTCTCTCTCTCAATTTCTTCATTGGTAATCAATATATGTTCTTCAAACAATCCCTCATTGTCTTCATCCATTTCTTTGAATGTTTCTTGTAAATTAACATATTGTCCTTTGGGCATTACATTGACAACTTCCATGAATTTTCATTTCGAATGAGATTCTGTTTGAATGAAATATGACCAACCTGGGCTTCTTACATCATCAATTAGAAATGATTTATTAATTTGAAGAGGGGAAACATATGGCTCATCTATCTCTAATAAAAATTGTCGTGTATTTGCACGTATAAATCCATACTCATCAAATTATACTACAGATGGTCAGGTCCATTTAGATTTTAATAATATAGGATTGTTTTCACCAAAATCCACTTGAATAATTTCTTGGATGAATCCAACATAAAATTTCTTCTCAATTTCATGAAGAAATCAGCACTAACAACACAATCACAATTTGTCTTTCCTTCGGAATAAGACATATCGCCCATATATGACTACCATAGGCCCATATTCCACTAAAACATATAGCCCATATATGTGGAGATTGTGAAATCTTACTTTCCTCAGTTGTTATATATTTACCTTCTTCTTTTGCATCATTGATTGCATTAACAATCCATTGTTCAAATTTTGGAAAAGAATTGCCTCTAGTAAAATTATGATGTATGCGCTTTTGAGGTCAATGTTGCATCCAAATTTGATTCTCTTCTTCATATTTTCTACATAAAATAATGACGTACAAATAGTAAGATTAGTAATATGAATGTGTAAATGCAATTGAGTAAAAAAATTAGTGTATTTTTTTTACCTTTGCCACTTGTCGAATGAAGATGTGTTTTGAAGAATAAAGGCATGTACTACACTTCTTTCTTGATATGAGAGCTTGAAGCGACTTCCATTGCATTCTAATACTTCACCTGCAACTCTCTCATCTTCATCATCATCCCATATACGTCGTTTGACATTTTTAAAATCCTTCATATATTCTATGCAAAACCCCATGGCCTCTTGCATTGAATATCACTCAGACATGCTACCTTCTAGTTTTGCCCTAGTACGAACAATGTTTTTCAAAACCTTCATATATCATTCTATAGGATACAACCATCTCATTCTTATTGGACCACAATGCTCTAGTTCATATTCTAGATGTATCAAAAGATGCATAGAAATGTTAAAGATTATTGGTGGAAATTATCATTCCAATAGACAAAGGACTTCAAAAACCTCCTCTCTCAAACTATCAAATTATGAAGGATCTAATACATTTAAACTCATTCTCTTTAATATTAGGCCCAACCTTATAATTTCCAATCTTGGCCCCTTTGCCAAACCTAATATATTTACCGCAATAGGTAAAATATTCTCAATTATGACATGATAGTCATGGGTCTTGAGGCATCTTAAACTATTAATGTCAGTTTGGCTAATAATGTTGCTACTCACATATCCAGTGGGAAAGCGTGTCTGAGATATCAACTATAAGAATTGTGCATGTTGTTCCTTTGTCCAGACATAAGGAGCACTAGGTTTTCTATATTTTTCATTATCATATTTTCAACCCAAAGATTTCAACGAATCTTTATTTCTTGAAAGTCTTAACGAGATAAAATATTATAAAAGTGCCAAAAAGAGTTTCTATAATAGCATAAGCTATATTTTTCTCAGTATGCATAAAGTCAACAATATTCTTGGTGGCTATATCCTTAAACTATGGCAACTTATACAATATGCACAACCATGTTACACCACTTTCATTACATGGATCATATCTACTTCCAATAATCCTTTTATTTTCAATAAATGATATTCTTTTTTGTCTATTCTCAACAATGTAATCACCTGTTATTAGCAATGGCACTTCACGATTCTCTTCTTGACCATTGAAACATGTTTTTTTTTAATGATATGGATGATCCAATTTGAGGTAAGCACGATGTCCATAATAAATACACTTACACAAACTTCTTGAGTGCCTTACAAAATCCTTAAAAGTTGCAAGCAGGACATCCATGGTATCCATGAACAGAGAGACCAGACAATGTTCCATATGCAGGAAGATCATGAATTGTAAAAAATAAGGAGGCTTTTAAAGTGAATTTGATTGAATGACCATCCCTTAAAGAGTGAATTGCTTCAATTCCATTCCAAAATTCCATTAGCTCATCATATAATGGCTCTAGATAAGCATCTATTGTATCTGAAGTCACACTTTTCTTTCCTGGTATAATCAATGGTAACATTAAGAAAAATGGTTTAGTTGCTAACCATGGAGGCAAGTTATAATTTATTATAAACACTGGCCAAGTTGACCATTTAGTACTTTGATCTGAGAATGGGTTCACCCCATCTAGAGCCAAACCCAACCTTATACTACGAGTATCTTGAGAAAAATCAGGCTTTTTTTTTTATCAAATTCCATCCATATCTTAGATTCTAACACATGTCATTGTTTTCCATCAATGATCTTATTTTGGGCATGCCACTACACAAGTTCAGAAATGTCTTTGCACCTATACATTCAGAGTAATCATGGGATTATCAGAAAGTGGCAAAGAACATTTCTAGGAACCACAACTGATTTCAACCCTTGTCTATACCTCACTTCATGACATTTCAGACATTCACTCTCATTTGCAAGATTTTTACAAAATAATACACATCCATTCACACATGTGTGGATGTTTTCATACCCTGAGCTGAGCTTACTGATTTTCTTTTTACATTGACTTTATTTTTTTGGCAATGTGCAGTCAACTAGTAATAATGAACTTAATAATGTCAATAATTGATCTACACTCTCATTTGTCCAACCATGCACCACTTGCAAGTTAAGAATTTGAAGAATTGTTGTCAAATGACTTAACTTACAATTAGCATAAACATGATTTAAAGCATCCTCCATTGACTTGGCCCAATCATCATTTAGACCCTCATTTAGCATTCTATCAACTTCAAACTCTTCGTCAAACATTTGTGTCTCTTCTTCTATGTTTTTTGTCACTTCATTTATGTTTGTTGCCTCTTCATCTCTCGCGGTCTACAATTCTATCATATCTTCATAATAATTGGAAGCCCAAGGGCTTATACCACTATGCCCATATCTTATCATATGTCGATAAATCACATTTCTCTTTTTCACCTTTCCACCAAGACAATTTTTACATGGTCATGGATATTTGTCAATGTCCCCCTCATCAACTACTCTCTCATCATATGCATGATATTGATCTGTATTCAACCTATGATGTTGATCCATCTATAATATTATGCATTCTAATATTAATTTAGTTTCTAAATTAAAGAAAAAAACATAAATCTAAAAATAGAGATGCCAAAACATTGTTGAAAGTAGTCACTTTTAGTAGAGACCATAAAATAAAGAAGAGGATATAATGATTCATTGTTCTGACATCTATCTTACATTCGTTTGAAGTTTACCTAGTGAGAACAAAATATGTCTATGTTTCAAGTTTCAAATTACCTCTGAATTTGCTACAGAGGCCCTTGCTAACTTCAAATATGTTACATAAAACTCTGAATTCCTTGTTTGCCTTTTTAAAAGTCTCCAATTCCTTTTATCTAAACAAGCTTTATCACCCATTCAAGTGCTTCAATACCTATCCATGAGAATTAAAAATGCTAACAACTATGATGAGCGTGTATTAAAAACTTACGAATCCAATTAAAGATGAGTGGAAAATCATTATAACTACTATATCTTAATCGTAATCTATCGGCCTATGCCGATCTACAATAAAATATTGAGCATGTTATAGATAAATATAGATCCAAAAAAATTCTTAGTTGATACTTCAAGTATTATGAATATTTTTACTCTAACTTTTGTTTAAAGATTAGAAATGACAATAATGAAATTGATGATCTGGACATTAATAATATTTTCCACTCAGAGATGAATAATTTACAAACTATTCATAAAAATTCAATGGAATGGTATTATGTCCTAAAGCCTCACAAACTAGGCCAAGCCCAATATATCAAAGTATGATGAGGTTCCAAAAAATAAAATGAATGCAACAAAATTGCATGGACCTGTAATACCTAAAATGTAGTGTCTAAGAATACTAAACTAAGCTAGCATTCAACAAAACAAAGCAAGTGAAACCTTTAAGAATAGACCTACAAATGAAAGCAAAAGATCCAAAAGGAAATGCAAACCCTCAAGTAGCCTCCAAGATGTAGATGATTTGTCCAATAGATTGGATGTGTGCTCATGGACTATGCTTCAAACTTCAATGGAGATTTTGGCATAATAAGAATGCTTTGGATGCGTTTTCTCTTCAAAAGGGCATGATAACTTTGCTCAAATGGTGGATGAAAATGAAGGAGAAAGAGGCTCAATATAAAGGCAAATGGGAGGTAAATGGATGGTCAACATGCAAACTTGAGGAAGTGTTGAGATGCATCGAAGAGAGAGCACATGGATTGTGCTTTCTCAAATGCATAGCATTGTGACAAGTGTCACAATGGGGGAGGATGAGAGGAGAGGCCAAATCCTTGAGGAATGTGACCACTTTGGAAGGTGTGAGAGGGGACAAGTGTGCAAGAGATGTGTAAGAGGCTTTATGATTTGACATTGGAGGATGTGGTGATGTGACATGAGGGTTGACTTGTGTTGGCTTAGCATTTCTTAATCCTTGGATTATGGTTGTGCAAATATTTAAGGGGTGATTAGCTTTGGATTAGAGGGTAAGTGGGGGATTAGAAAGATGTGATGGGAGGAGAGAGAATGAGTGGAGGGTTAGATTAGCTAAGCATGGATTATTAGCTAAATGGAGGAGGATTAGGATTTTTAGAATTAAATATTTTATTTAATTCCAAGTGGGAGGAAAAGGGGGATTTGTGAATTAATTTATTTAGATAAGTGTATCCATTTAAATTAAATAGAGGAATAGGGATTCAATTAATTATTAGAATATAGGTTTGTCATTTAGATAATTAATTGGACTATAGTTAATTAATTAAATTAATTAACTAGGAGATGACATAAATTAATTAAATAATAATATTTAATTAATAAGATGTCCTAGGAGAAGACTAAATAAAATTACTAAATGATGTAATCAATTTTAGGTGTCTATATTTTGCCCCTCTTCGACATAGTGATAAAATAACATTGTTTTGAAGATGTTTTCAGCAATAGATGACACAAAGAATGGACTAGGTAGCCAGAATGCCCCAAGTTATGGGCTAGGATGGTTAGACTAGGTGATGCCCCCTCGAGAGGATGGCGGGGAAAGAAAAAGGGGCCCAGGTGGTGGCTCGAAAGGAAAAAGGGTGAAAAGGGAAAATGGCATGCTACAGGCTAAGAAGGGGGATGAATAAGGGAAATGGGGTTGAAAAAGGCAATGAGGGAAGGGGGTTGGTGTTGGAGGGGATGATGAACAAGGGAGTATTTACACAATTACAATCCATGGGTTAAGAATGTGAGGTGAGGGGGGGATAAGTTTGCATCATGATGAGGTGCTTATGGGGGAAAGATGGGTGAAAATAGGATGTGAGGAAGATGCTTTTGGGAATTTTGGCTTAGGATTATTACTAGGATTGGATAGGGAGGATGTGAGCTTTAGTTCAGATGATTGATAGGAGGGAGGATATTTAGTGAAGCTTGAGCGCGGGGTATTCCGAAGGTGAACACCACCATGTAGTTTGAGCACTTATTTTGATATAGCAACATAAAGGGACTAACCAAAGTTACTAGGAACTTGAGGTCATATCGCTAGCGTTGCATGGGACTGACACAAAAAAGACACGCAAGGATTGCCCCAGCATCACACATGCACCCAGAAGGAAGCATGGTGGAAATGATGTGGGGGGACCCACAAACAAACAACACTTCCCAAGTGCACCAGATAACCCAAAAGATCACTTGTGTACCATGCAAGGGTCATGTCCGACTGACTCTCAGATAGAAAAGATCAAGACCTTGCCCCAAGCTCCACCATTCACAGTGCACCATGATATAAAGGATCATAGTGACCATGAGGAGGTGGAACAAGGAAGCTCAAGATAAAAGATAAACAAAGATCCATAAGTAACAGAGAAATAAAAAGTATCCCACAAAATATTTTTCCATAAAGAGGATGATGGTTGACGACTGATTTGATTGGTCTTCTATGAGGAAGGATACATCCTATGAAGACCGATGGTGGATTAATTTAGATTAAGATTCCTATGACAAGAGACAAGTGAGACACTCAAACCTCAAAGGGACTAGGGGACAGTTTTTGAAGTGCTAGCTAGATAGGGACACAGGTCATGATGATGCAAGGACTAACCGACACGAAGGATGGGACCCAAAGACACATATGTACAAATGGGCCTAGGTGGGGACACGACTGACGCTATGTACAAGACACAAACTAAAATATGTACAAGGGATTTGGGGATGAAGCCAAAGATGCAAAGATATGCAAGATGATGCCCTAGTTGGGCTGGAAAGCCAAGATGGACTGATGGTGGATGGGTTGATGATTGATTGGGAAGGATGCATCCTAATGATGATGATTGGATTGAGATCAAGGCTTGCAACAAGAAATAAGGATGTGATTGGATGGGTTGATTGATGCTTGGGTTTGGATAGCTTAGAGGATATTGATAGGATTTTCATATGATGGTAGATTGCTACTAGCATTAGGATATGAATGGATGACATTGGATTGCATGGGGGGGTAGCCTAGAGCTAGATACCAATGACAAGGGAAGTACCAAGTGATGGAAAGATGGAGGAAATATTGAGGGATTTGTAGAGAGGAATGCTTGGGGATTGGATGGAGGCATCACATGGGGATGTGGATAGAGGAATCATTGAGGGATTGCTAAGGGATTTGGATGGGAGGATTGGAGGAAGATATGGATTTGGAGGATAAAGATGGGAAGATATGAAAGGATAGGGAGGTGAAAGGAATACAGATGTGATGAGGTCTCCAAGGAATATGTCACCAAGGAATAAGATGCCCCTGCTTAGGATAGTTCATGTATTCAAAGGCACTAGGAGGGGGTATGATATGGTGGAAGATAAGACGATAAGAGGATGAGGAAGGTAGATGGAAGCTTGGGAATAGTAGGTGGATAAGGGAGATGGATGGAAGGAAATGGGTGGAAGATAAGTTGATAGGAAGGATGGATGGATAGAGGATAGGTGTGCCAAAAGCATGTATACTTGGTGGTCTTTGTTTTTGTATCAAGATCCAAAGGAGGGTGGAGGAGGTGAGAGATAAATGGGATGGAGTAGATGCTAGATAGGATGTGTTGGAAGGAAAATTGCCCCTAGTCGTGGAGTGGATCTAGATGGAGGGATTACACATGATGCCTATTTGCTAGGTTTTTATCATGGTACTTGTCCAGTGTGCTTGAATTGCCAAGTTTTCACCATTGGATGAATGCTTTTCTCTTTCTTTTCTTTCTTTCTTTCTTTTGATATTTTTCTTGATTTTTCCAATTTTTATGGATTTTCTGATTTTGTTGTTGACTTTTTGCTGATTTGTCATTGATATTCTAATTTGTTGCTAACTTTCTCTAACTTTCTGATTTGTCATTGACCTTTTGATTCGTCTGGATGTTGATACAACTTTGTTAGGATGGATGGATTATGCAAAGGCATGGATTGGATGGGGTAGATGGGAGATATGGTGGTAGGAAGTGTTTGGATGGAAGGATGGAAATTGATCATGATAGGGAGATGATGTCAAGACCAACATTGGCACGTGTTGTGAGGAAAGTGGATGAAGTGCATGGGGTGCGGAAGATAGATGTGGATAGGACGGAGGATTTGTGCTAGGAAATTTTGGGACATAGGGACCCAAAATGGATTTAGGAGATGGAGGAGAAGACTGAGTAGCTAGTGGATTAGAAACTTTGGATGCCATTGTGGATATTGTTGTTAGATGCATTGCATCTTTTTGCTTTGGGATCCACATCATCTTCGCTTTAGGTTTGGTGGGCCTTTGTGGCCATGTAGTAGATTTTGATTTTCCTTTGGTGGAACTTTGTGGCCATTGGGATGCATTGGATTTTTCTTTTTCTTTGATGGACCTTTGTGGCCATTGGGATGTTTTGTATTTCTTGATTGGTTTTTGCTTTGCTTGATCATGTCATTTAGAGTGGACATGGCAATCCTTATATTTTTGTGGATAGTTTCCTTTATGCATTTTTGAGTTGGCATCCAAACTCTGAGGAGCATTGGAACGAATATGTGGAGGTGGATGGGATGGATGAGATATGAATGGAGAGATGGAAGGAGATTGGTAGATAGCAGGTGTTGGGTTATGCCTTTGTTTGATCCTGACTAGGAATGTATGGGATGGGACCTTTATGGTGGATGAAGGATTGAGTAGAATAAGATGGGGGATGATATTTTGGGATGTAAGGCCCCAAAATAGATTTGCTATGTGGAGGACATGTAATGGTAGATTTTAGGATATAGGGACCCAAAATGGATTTTGAAGATGAAGGAGGAATGTGATAGGTTGTTTTGGGTTGTAATGATGGAGGAGGAGGAATGACGTTGTAGGCTTTGGAGGGATGATGGGAAGATGCAGTGGTGCTTTTGGAAGGATGTTTGAATTTGGATTTAGTTGTACTAACATTTCTGGAGGAAGTGCCTTATTCGAATGTATGACCAATACCACATGATTTTGGATGTTTCTTGTCCTGTATGGGCTCTAGATTTCCTTGTTCGTGAGCACCTAGGCCTTTACCTTGATAATTCCATTTCTTGAGCATTTTATCCAAGCAAGGATACTTCTGACTTGCGGAATAAGATAAACTTCCAGTATTAGGTGTCGTGGTGGAAGATATGAAACTTATTTCTTCTACTTCAAGTGGGCCGCCATTGACAAACATAAGTGGACCAAGGGGATATAGTGATGGTGGCGGGATAGCTGTTAGAGGATCATGAAGTGGAAGGGATGGGATGATATGATCTTGACTGGGATTGGGGGATGTCAATGGATCTTGAGATGGAGGAGTGGATGGGAGCAATGGATCATGTAATGGAGGAAGTGGGATGGTAGGATCTTGAGTTGGAGGAAATTGGATTATAAGCTCTTGGATTGGAAGAATTGGGATGATGGGATCTTGGATTGGGGGTGATGGAAGCAATAGAATAGGAAATAGAGGGAGTGAAGAGATTGGATCTTGACTTAGTTCAATGGATGATTCAACATGCTTTTGGACAAGATCTTCACTGGATTGGATGGGTGTGGGTAGAGTGATGGGGGAGGTATGGATGGACTCTTCAAATCAGATGGATGAAAGGATGGGAGATTCTCCAATTGTGATGGCATGAAGAGGGGTGAAATCATGAGGCTCATTGGATGTGGCTTGGATAATGCTAGGAGGAGGAGAAATGGATGGGGACTGGTGGAATCAATGCATGGGAATGACTCAATGATGTCAGGAGATGGAAGAGAATTAATAAGTGGGGTATATGGAAGAAGGATAGTTTATGGGAGAGGTGGATCGGCCTCATCAATGATGGATTCATATGAAGGATTGGGATGACATGACTCTTCAGCTTTAGGAGACAGAATTTTTGCTAGCTTCCTTGTGAAACTCCTTGGAGACTTTCATGATGGAGGTTGAGGTGAAGGATTGGAGTGTGTAGAAGATGGATAGTTAGGATAGTCCACACATGCAAGTGGGGTAGTGGATTGTGAGCTTGGTTGAGGGGATGATTGTGCAGGAAAGGAGGTGGAGGATGGCATGACTAGATAGTTTACATAAGTGGGCATGGAGGAAGCTTGTGAATTGGATTGACTAACTGGTGAGGTGGGGGTGATGGATTGAGACATGGGATATGAAGTGGATGGAGGGATGCATATTTCTTGTAGAAGGGGATTTGTGGTAATGTAGGTAGGAATGGAAGATGGTAGATTGAGATAGGATGGAGGAGATGGAGGAGAAAGGTAGGATAGATTGGATGGTGGATTAGCAATAGTATGGGGATTATGGTGTTGGATTGGAAGACTAGGATCTTGATTTTGAAAATGGTTTGGAGGATAAGGAGATGGAGGATTTAGATTAGGATGTGGGGGATAAGTGGGTACAATATAGGAAGAAGGTGTGGATAATGGATTTCGCTTGTCAAAGATATGATAAGGAGTACTAGTGTATATGTATGGAGAACTGGTGGGGTAGTTTGGAGGGATAATTGGATTTTGAGGGATTTTTGGGGCAAGCTTGCTAAGGTTTTCAAAGTATTCATCATGATCAACAAGGCTATCATCATCATTGGAATAGGATAAAGTGGGAGAAAAGGTGGGATGACCAAACTCATCATAAAGGAATTGGGACATGACGATTTGCAGATGAGTTGGATGGGGATGAAGGATGAGGATGGAAGGAAAGCTAAATCTCAGATTAGGATGGTCAATAAGCTCAGATTGAGATTTGGATCAAGCTTAGGATAGGAGGAAATACTAACTCTAAAGAGGATGGAAAGGGGATGAGGGATCACCAAGATGATGTTGCTAGCCTAGGATATGGGGAGGAAAGGAGGATAATACTAGATGGAAAGGATGTGGGATGACATGAAGACCAAGATTAGGAGACTAGGATGATAGGATTTTGGAGGCTTGGGTGACTTCTAGACTAGAGGATTAGACTGACATGGCAAATGATTTGTCTATAGAACTTTTCGATTGTGTATGTTCAATAGATGTTTTCACTGGTTTTGTAACTTTGAGAACACGCACAAGTAATTTCTACCCAAAAGATAGGCTAGTATCACAACCTTTTCCCACAACTTGATATCCCAAAAGAGGAATACATATGGTGAGTAATCTTTAGGCGACCCAAGAAACCACTTGGGTTGATCCTTGCACAAAGATTATGATACCTTTAGGAGTAGATTCGGTGGGCTTCTGATTAATGGCTTTTAGTAAGATCTGTGGCATCCCCCCAATCAGTTTGTATGTGCATGACTCACTTAAGAGCCTAGTTGACCATGTCAAAATCATAGGGATATTCACCTACCTTAGGCTACCATCAACACACCTTGCTTGAGCTTGCGGGGATAAGGCAAGAGTTTACTCAACACCTTATTTATATATTGGCAAGGGAATTACCAGTTTGAGGTCATTCTCTAAAGAGGAAGCACTTCTCTCTAGACAGGCCTCGCTAGAAGTGTTGTCAATCGGACTTGATCTTTCTCTTCACCCAAGATCCATGAAGGCAAGGGGAGAGGATATAGACACAAGTGGATTGCTTCTACGTCACTTACTTTAACAAGGTTTTGCAAAGAATTTAAAAGCTCTAAGGAAGTGTTGAAAAACACTCCTTCAAACACACCAAGAAGTATTCATTCCAAATTGAACCTAGTTTAGACTAAGTGCTTTCTATTCTAGAACATTAAACACTCGTGTTTAGCATGCAAGGTTCTTTTTGAAAGGTAAATGACAATGCTTGGAAAATAGAGATTACTTTGCAAAAATAAGAAAAGTGTTACTCCTCTTAGCATTCAAGACTTTGTTTGATCAATTTTAAGCACCAAATGAAGTGTTCATTGCATTGATTCTTTGTCTCTTATGCATTCAAGATTGAGTTTTGTTTATTTTAAGCACCAAAATGAAGTGTGATGTTTGCATTATTCAATTTTAACCTTTGTTTATTTTAAACCCAAATCGAAATGATGAAGTGTTGTGTAGGCATACACTGTTTGTTTTAATGCACCCAAAAAAAATGAGTTAATTCTATTTTTAAAAATTTAACTAGCGTTCCCGCAAAGACCTACAAACCTGCAATAGAAAATTGTGTTCCTGCAAGAAACCGTACAGGCATTCCCGCAGACTGTCAGATAAAATAAAAAAATGACAGAATAATAAATGCAAACAAGGTTCAATACGTGCGAATGCATTCCCGCAGTCAAACAACGTTCCCGCATGTCAACAGTCAATCCCGCATTGCAAGAATGAAGGTAGAAACTTTAGAAATTTCTCTACAGGAAAGTGTTCTCACAATCTGTACAAGCGTTCCTACAACCAAACACGCATTCCTACGACAAAAAACCATGTTCTTGCGACAAAATCACGTTCCTATGACAAAAATCACGTTCCTGCGACAAAAACCACGTTCCTGTGACAAAATCATATTTCTGTGACAAAAATCATGTTCCTGCGACAAAAACAACGTTCCTATGACAAAACCACATTACTGTAACAAAAATCACGTTCCTGCGACAAAAACTGTGTTCCTGCAACAAAAACCACATTCATGCGACAGAGACTGTGTTCCTACAACAAAACTGCATTCCTACGACAAAAACAACATTTCTGTGACAAAAATTGCATTCTTGTGACAAAAACAACATTCCTACGACAAAAACCTCATTCTTGCGACAAAAACTGTGTTCCTGCGATAAAAATCGCGTTCCCGCGTTGCGGGAATGAGATCCCCGCAAAATGGGTACAGAGAGTCATTGATAAATGGAAACAAAGAGTAAGAAAAAGATAGAAGATCAAAAGTTTTTTTGCGGGAATGTGTTCTCGTAGTTCGTACAAGCATTCTCGCAACCAAACATGCATTCATGCGACAAAAACTATGTTCCCGCAAAATTTTGTGATTTTTAAAATCATTGCTATGTAAAATCTGAGAGCAGAAAAACCTGTGCAAATGTGTCTTCTTCGGCCCCCAACCTGCAAAATACCCAAAAAGCCCTTGCAAAGCACTCAAACAAAAAAAAAACCTTAGTATTTGGGTTAGTTTTGCAAAGAAAAATGAGAAAGATGAAGAGAAATGACCCTTAAAGTGGGTCCCACTGGGTGTGCCAAAATGTAATACCTAAAATGTAGTGTCTAAGAATACTAAACTAAGCTAGCATTCAACAAAACAAAGCAAGTAAAACCTTTAAGAATAGACCTACAAATGAAAGCAAATGAACCAAAAGGAAATGCAAACCCTCAAGTAGCCTCCAAGATGTAGATGATTTGTCCAATAGATTGGATGTGTGCTCATGGACTATGCTTCAAGCTTCAATGGAGATTTTGGCATAATAAGGATGCTTTGGATGCTTTTGCTCTTCAAAAGAGCATGATAACTTTGCTCAAATGGTGGATGAAAATGAAGGAGAAAGAGGCTCAATATAAAGGCAAATGGGAGGTAAATGGATGGTCAACATGCAAACTTGAGGAAGTGTTGAGATGCATCGAAGAGAGAGCACATGGATTGTGCTTTCTCAAATGCATAACATTGTGACAAGTGTCACAAAGGGGGAGGATGAGAGGAGAGGCCAAATCCTTGAGGAATGTGACCACTTGGGAAGGTGTGAGAGGGGACAAGTGTGTAAGAGATGTGTAAGAGGCTTTATGATTTGGCATTAGAGGATGTGGTGATGTGACATGAAGGTTGACTTGTGTTGGCTTAGCATTTCTTAATCCTTGGATTATGGTTGTGCAAATATTTAAGGGGTGATTAGCTTTAGATTAGAGGGTAAGTGGGGGATTAGGAAGATGTGATGGGAGGAGAGAGAATGAGTGGAGGGTTAGATTAGCTAAGCATGGATTATTAGCTAAATGGAGGAGGATTAGGATTTTTAGAATTAAATATTTTATTTAATTCCAAGTGGGAGGAAAAGGGGGATTTGTGAATTAATTTATTTAGATAAGTGTATCCATTTAAATTAAATAGAGGAATAGAGATTTAATTAATTATCAGACTATAGGTTTGTCATTTAGATAATTAATTGGACTATAGTTAATTAATTAAATTAATTAACTAGCGGATGACATAAATTAATTAAATAATAATATTTAATTAATAAGATGTCCTAGGAGAAGACTAAATAAAATTACTAAATGATGTAATCAATTTTAGGTGTCTACAGGACCCAAAAAGGAAACAAGTGAAAAAAGTATCAAACATCAAGACTTAGATATAAAACAAGAGAACTAAAGAACTAAGCTACAAATCCCTATCAAAAACTAAAGATGTGAAAGATCTTATAGAGTATTTTCTATATTTGTGGGTTGGAAAAACACAAAAGGTGAAATTTATCCTTTATATTTCTCAATTCTAGTTTGATATCTAGTAGCAGATACTATACTTTCTCAAAAAAATTATAAATAGGACATAAGATGTGTGGGCCCTGTCATAGGCAATTAGGATTCTATTAGTAGCTCTCAGTTAATTAACATAGGACGTGACTAGGATCACTACTCAAAGGCTTATATTACAAAGACAACCCATGTAGATTTGTTGGCATTTTCTCATTTCTACTGCAAATAGAAATTGTGTTAAGGAATTGTCATCTATTAACATTTTGGAAATTTTTGAACTTAAACTTTTAAGCCTCAACTATTCTATGAAATTCATTAGACCACCTACTTTAAAATAATCATAGGATAGTGAGAGAGCAATTTGGTAAGACTTTGTCCACACAAGTAAATGAAAATTTTTATGAGAGTTATGGAGAATGTGAGAAGAGTATTGTGAACTTTAGATGTTTTCCAAGAGCTTAGAAGAGGTTGTGGGTCTAAAGTGAGGATGGTTTGATCACTATTGAGGGAAGTAAGTGATTGTCATATGTTGACAGTAAGGAGTATTAAACATTGTTATTGGTTGGTCTGAGTTTGAGTATGTTGATAGATGTTGGGAGTGGTATGGGAAAATTCATGAGAGTGCAAGGGTCAGAGTTCCTATGGGTAGGGGTATAGACCAAGAGGAAGAATCCCATTGTCAAGGTTTATAGTGAATATGACTATGATGTGTAGATAGAAAAGTTGGGCAAGATTAGAGCCTTAGTAACTGAATATTGAGTGTTTGATGGGACTAGAGAGAATGAAGGAATCCTAAGGGGATTTTGTGAGAAGAAATAAGCATGGATGTTGTCATAGGGTACAAGGGAAGTATTATGCAATCAGAGGTCATGAGGACAATGAATGGAGTCATTAAGTGTTGAGGATGCAATCAGTGAATGTTGAAGATGCAACCAGTTTAAGATGTGATCAACAATTAGAATATGGTTAGAGATTGATGATTGAAGAGTGGAGAGTAATAGATGGAAGAGAATGGCAATGCTTTCCCTAGCCATTAATAGGTCTTAGAAGTGTGAGCAATCAAGTTTGGACTATAGATCAATTACCAAAATTGGCGACTACAAATGACATGCTTTTAGAGAGAATGCCACACAAGATAAAATGTCATTAAAACACTTGGTGAATTAAATATTATGATGTTGAAAGCCAAAATCAACAAAACAATAAAGAGGGAAAATAACACTTCACTTACAAGCTTGTAGCACCCATAAAAGGAACAATTGTATTTGATTGTTCAACTTGACATTGATAAGGTTGCGTTGAAGTATATTTTATCAAATGACAAGGATAAGATAATTCAAAAGCAATGAAAGAAACAACCAATGGAAATTTTCTTAAAGACAACTACAATAGAAACCATATATCATTGGTTTAACAAAATGGCATATGGCCCTGTGCAAAGGATAAGCAACAAGAATAATAGAAGAGTAAGTAAAGATAAAGAACCAATGAACCATTAAGTTGAATTATGGTCTCCTCCCAAAGGGCTTCACCAAAATAAACTTCAATGGTGTTGTGAGTGGGAATCCATGTATTGTTGTGTTGACACTTGTAAAATTTTCAATTTTACAAATGTCACTAAGAGAAGTAAATCATCATATCATGTGAAGGAGAGTTATTGTATGTTTTTATGTGGAGGAAATATATCAAATACTCGCTCAATAGAGATGGGAAAATATGTCATAGAGTGGTTCATGAGACTGACATGAAGGCACATCAGTAATCCTAGTAGCCAAAAATCCATCATTTTTGTTTATGTACTTGTTTAAGCAGAAGAGACTGATTTCAGAACATAACAACGTGATTTAGGGCATAAAAATGCTAAATTTCAAATATCAGCATAGCTATGATAACAATATAATCAGTTTAGTTTTGCACTATCGGGATGGTCAAGAAAGGCTAAGGGAGATATTTGATTGGATATCGACAGACATAATACTGATATTGTTTGAATATTAAAAGAAAAGTATGAACACATCGCTAAGAGTTATAGCGATTAAAGACATATTATCGATCTTACAAATATAAAACTCATAAAGGAGGACTAAAAGAGAATGATCCTTACCGATTACCGATAGGGCATCGCTATATGACAAGGCGACAAATCATTCTTTATTGGTAAGTAATATGTCGATCAAATTATCAAAAAATATGTTAAAGTGGCTAGAAAAGAAGTTAGTAACACCGATAGTCGATGGTCCTTTGTTGAAACACATAGCAATTAAGAGAGTATGTCGAGCTATCGGTAGAAAGGGGTTTTAGTGATAATGATGCCTGATCTTTTATCATTGCATATTATAGTGATAAAATAGTGGGAGTTGGCTAAAGGTATCATTTGGAGATAGAATAAGTTACGCTGATGAATGATGGGTTGTCAGTATAATGTATGGTGATAACATGAAGAAATGATAGATAGATACTGGGGTTTTGGTGATGGCCGATGTGGGATCAACATGACTTAAGGTAATGGATGGAGAATAAATTAATGTCAGGGAAAGAACTATCAATGATACTGTTAGAATAACTGAGAGGTGGGTGAATCAGTTATCCCCAGTTCCAATCACAAAATGTATATCCAAAAACAATTTACTAAAACTTCTACAGCTCGGTAACATAAAATAGTATTATGTATGTGCTTTTACCGATTACCAGTTAATAACATATAGTGATTACCGATCAAATCCAATATGCAACATGTAAAGTATGACAACAAATAATCATCATAGTCAACACATAATGTAAGAGATTTAACATGGAAACCCTGTGAAGGGAAAAACCACCTGGGACTGGCAACCCAAAAATTGTTCACTCTTCTGAAGTGAGGTCGGTGAAGACCCAACCCTGTTAAAGGTTACAAATACATTGTGAGGTGTGACCTTTTTAGAGGATTTTAGACCAACCATTATCGTCCAACTAGCATTCACTATGGGGTTGACAGGATAACAAATGTACACTCTATGAATGACATTACAAGACTTTCTAGTCCACTCTGTTAAGAGATTTATCTATTTACAATGGTTAAAATGTAACAGCAGTTGATCTGATTACAACACAACTTCAATTGCAGATTATCATATCTATATTAAGCTCATTCAAATCCTCTGATCAATATATCAATTTTGTTTCAATCAATATTTAGTAACTTACTATCCCTCGGTTATAGCTTTCTGATGCTCGGTAATCTCTGCAATTCAGTTCTCCTTAACCAGTCTGATCAGGCATGCATGAAGCTTGTTCACATGATATCTCTGCAGTCTCCCTCCTCCGGCATGATTTCATCGTGAAATCCTAGTATCTTAAATAGATAAGTAAACCGTTTTAATTCCATCCATCAGATTTTGCCGCTTAATCTCCTTTGTTGATTTTGTCTCTTTAACCTTCCTCGATTGATGTGTCAGTAACATGTTTTGTTTCAATCCCTTAGATCTTCTTCGAATTATGTTAGTCGTCGATCTTCGTAACAAACATTATCTCCAACTCTAATTACGAGGTACTTTACAGCTCATCAACTTCCATCAGCTAAACTAGTCATTTAGTTCTTTTCTTCTGCTCGGTTAACAAAGAAATGTGTCGGTGAACACAAGCTCAGTTTATACTATGCTTGGTATACACTACACTGCGTCGGTGTATACTGAAATGCTTCTTTAACCGACAACACTGCTTTGTGCATTTTTCTCTATCCTTCATCATAGATGAATGCAACATAATCAAGTCAATAACATAAGGTCATAGACTCATTCATAAGTTACCCAATGTATTCCTTATCCTCATTTGTCATATCCATCTTCCTCATGTAGATATATCTGTTCTTTATCTCTTCTCTTCTTCTTTCTACAGATGTTTGGGTATAGTAACTTACAAGATAAGTATTGTCAAAACTAGTTGACATCAATGACAACATATTACTGATTTAATCATCTTACATATCTAATCAGAAACTCAATGATCTAAAATCATAGATCTTCATGTCATACAATTTATTCAAATCAGTTGTAGTTCATCAGGTACATGGATTGATGTGAAAAGCATTATTTGTTACCCGTTGGCAAATTTTTCAAATTTTGATGCTGATATGAATCAAATTTTCTTGCATAAGAGTTATGAGGGAGTTCATTTGCATCATTTCACTATTCAAGCACTAAGATTTGAAGTGAGAAGAGTGAAAGACATACTAAAATAGGATTAATAGGATGAATTCTTCTCAGTGATAGGAGAAAAATTTATAGAGAAAAGCAATGGAGGCCTCAAGCTCAGCAGGAAAGACAAAGACCACCAAGGGAAAGGAAATGTCAAAAAAGAAATTGAAGAAAAAATGATGCCCCAACAAGAAAGCTTAAACAAGATCTCATAGATCAAATACAATTACATGGACCAAGATCTAGGAGGTTGAAGATTGCTCTACCCGATAAGGACAAGATGGAAGATAAATTTAGAGATGTAGGGGATGTGTGGATAGAAGTAAGGGGTTATGATATTTTCCTATTTCATTACCTCAGAAGAGATAAGAAGATGCCACTATGTCATCTATGGGAGATGAATTTGGGCAGACTGGTTGTACCGAATGTGTTTGTGAAGGTGAAGCAATTGGAGCTTCTGGTTGAAAATTACAAGTTGGAAGACAAATGTATTTATGATGCCAATGGAAACAAGTTCATGAAGATGCCTATTGATTCCATTTCTAAAGTATTTGGTCTGGAGTGGGGTTTTTCAAAGAAATTATCTTATGCGGAACTACAAAATGAATTCGTAGGGGCAGACACAACATATATGCAATGGAAATTACCTTTGCACAGGATAGTAAGGGAGCCATTGACTGAGGCAGACGGGCCACCCTTTAATGTAAAACTTTTTAAGAACTATTTTGATATGACCTATAAAACTTGTGGGTAGGTTGGTGGAGTAGAAGTACCTGACCTAATGAATGAAGGCCCAATGGTGTTGGCAGTGGATGTTCAGATGTATGAGCCTAGCCCTTTCGATTACACCAGCTACATTGTAGAAGATATGCACTATTGTTTCATAAATTTTAAGAGTAATGAAAACCCATTTTCAAACATTACTCCTTGTTGATGCATATGGTGCTTTTATGTGGCCATCAAAAGGGAATATGGTCAGAAGAATTCATGTTACGGGTTAAAGATAAAGATGGGAATGATCAGTCTATACAATTTTGGATATCAGTATGGGATTATAGATACACTGGCTCAGATTATATTAGGTTTGAGGAATTATTTTTGCAGCCATTATATTCTTTGTTCAATTTTCTAGCTCCTAGTTCCATTTTTGTTGAGATAAAAAGATTTTTGAGACCAAGGGAGTATCGGTTAGGTAACATTGTAAATCACAATTGGGGAGATTGGTATGCCTATGCCAACTTCACATGCTTCGGGGTATATGGGTTTGAGGGTAGCCCTTATAAATTACCTAAGTTTGTACTAGATAGGATAGCCTATCTGGAAATTGTTAGACATATGAGTATTGCTAGTAATAAGCATTTTGGAGGATTTTCTCACAAGTAGTCATTTCTGCCTAGAACTTTAATTTTCAGAGGATTTTCCATAGTTTCCACAAAAGATTATGAAATCATCGATGCAAAGTTGGAGGATGAATATCATATGTTTCAACATGATGCTAGGGACTATTATGACCTTGAAGGATACATGCACCAGTGCAGAAACAAAAATTGGGGGATTATATTCACAAGACTTTTGAATTAGAAGATATGTTTAAAAATCTGGAAGTGTCAAATGCTCAGAGAATTATTGATGAACACAATAAAAGACTGGTGTAGAAATAGAAAGAACTGGCACAATTCATCCAAGAGGCAACAGATTCAGGGGATGAGAAAGAAGGAGAGCCCTTGTAACTAGGAAAATTGATTTTCCTGAGATTTAAATAGAAGAAACCCATGATCAAATGATCACTAGATTGAATGCTCATCAAGATGAAAGGCTTGATGAATATAACAAATTTGTTTCCAATGAAGATTTCATTAAATCCAAAGAATTTATGACATGTGTATACAATTAAAGGGGTAAAAGGATTAGGGAGTCAATCCCAAACATTACTCCTGAGATCGAGAAAGAGATTCTATTGAAGTTGAAAGAATATGTCAAAAAGGAGATAGAAACAATGACCCCTGAAAGAGGGAGACAACTTCTAATTGAAGCAGGTGTTTATTGTTTTTCTAGGATGGGTGCCTCATTTATTTTTGACATCATGATAAACTTGAGGAACCAAGGTCTCAAATTAGACATTCAAGGTGTAAATGACATGTTTATTGGATCACAGTTTGTAGAATAGGAAAAAAAAATCTTTATATGAGCCTTGTACCCACCACATAAGAGGCCACAAATAATAGACATTGATAAAGCCTTTGGACATATGATGAAACTCAAGGTCAAGGAATCAAACCCCTTGGTCACTACTGGCATTGGTGTAAATATTGTTAAGTTGAATGAGGCTCATGTTAAAAGGTTAGTCTTTGAGAGAGACCAGTGGAAGATCAATATGAATATTTATTAAGAAAAAGGGGAGTCCAACCTTTGCCTCTGCTACCAGGTGGTGAAAGTATGTTGAAGAAAAAATATGAAAAAATGCAGGAGGAAAACAAGAAGCTAACCAGTCTAGTGAAGGTGGTTAGAAATGATATAGGGAGCTTCTCACTTAAGCACATATTTGATAAAATAAAAGAAAAAAAATAGCTATGTGGGATTGAATGGAGGAAAAAAAAGTTTTGGGAACCGCTCATGATGAGATAACCAAGAAGCTGACAGAAAAAATGAGTGCCACCAATATGGATGAACAGGGGGGACTTCAAACCCTACTGAACACACACAATGAATATGGTTTAAAAATAAAAGAGGATTTTAAGGCCTTAATAGATATTAAAAAACATGGGTTGACAACAATAGACAAAGCATAGGCACGGATGCATGGATCAAAAGTTGCCAAGGATTACTTGATGCTGCTCTTCAGGCCTGCAAGGATGATGACTTAGAGCTCAAGAGTACAAACTAGAGCATGGACTAATTCGCCAAGCAATAATTCTTGATTCAAGATGCTTTGAGTGATGTTGATATGGGAATGAATGAAGGTTACCAACAACATATTATCAATTATGACAAAGCTCTGGACGACTTAGATCTTGTTTAAGATTATTTAGGCATTTGTTAAACTTTTTAAGTTTTGTTAAATATTAAATGAAGAGCTACACCTCTTCACATGTAACTGAATCAATGTCTACGTGTATATGAATGGATCTTAGAAAAGGATGACAAAAATTAGAAGATAGTACTTTTTCTAGTTTTAAAAAGAAAAACTTATACAATACTCGGGTTATATGTTAGATGTATCAGCAAGGTTCTTGTGGTAATGATAACTTTTAATGCAATATCAAAGTTCCAGTTTCTCTTCAAATTCTGTTGATATTATTTTGTCTTGTGTCTTTGTTTAAGTTCTTTGGATTAAATCAGTGATTTACTTTGATTGATAGTACAATTGATTTGGTTATTTTAGATGAACTGTAAACTAGAAAATTAGAACATATCTATTGATTGGTCAATCTTGTGTTCTATCTTATTGGGCTTCTCCAGGGAAGTTAAAATCAATAGGACTAGATTACTGTTTCCTTAAATTTGTTAATCAATTAAAGCATCATCAAAGTGATAACAAACTATCTTAGAGGGGATATTTGTTGTCTCCAAAATTATACTAACAAACAAATTTGATAAAGATTTAATATACTTCACCCTAATAACAAGGCACTAGTCTGACATATTATGTTGGAGGTTTCATTGTTGGTTACAGACAGATATAATCCATGATTAATCAATAGACATCCTAACGAGAATAATTTCAAGCAATTCACAATTCATTTTCAATTATAAATAAAGCACACAATCAAGGAAGTTTCAATTTTCAAAGCAATCAGATTTCAGGAGAAACACAACAATCTTCTATAAAAAGCCTTAGAAGATCCTAAGGTATAGGCCTACCAACCTTGGTCCTGCAGAGCCTAAATTGTAGAAGTTCACATCCTAGAAAGGGTGGAATTTGTTAGTTGGCCAAATCCCTTTTGGTTTCTCATAATTGGAAATAAGAATCCATAGGAAATCCAATTTGTTTATTTGGGCACCAACATGCTGGAGGTAGATCTGTGTTACTGTTATGTGATTCTTCAAGCAATGTGCTATATGGTGGCTTTGTAGTTTTATCCTTTAGGTATATAAACAAACAATGAAAGGATGGGGACTTCTTGTTGTCATTGGGATGGTGAAAGGATGTCTAGGTATCCCTAAGCATCTTGTGTATAGTAGCAAGTCTCCCAAGTTGCTACCTGGAGGAAATGTCCTAGGAACTTATTTAGTCTAGAAATGTCTCGGCAGGGTAGGATAGGTCATTCAAGATGCATCCCCACATAACACTATTTTTTAACTATTGTTACTATAGTTATTTCCAATTTTTGGTTGTAATTAGTTAATGTTTCCAAAATACATACAAATGAAAGCACCTCTCATTACTATCAATTTGTTTACAATAGTTTAGTATAAATACATTTCAAATAATTTTCATGAAACATTAATTATGAAACACTAGTTTAGTAATATTGTCATGGACAACAACATTCATAATTTTGTGATAAAAGGTCAAACATAAAAGCATATGTAGATAATGATAAATACCAAGCAAACACAGTGATCATAATGCCATTATAAGTAGTGCTATCAAGAGTAAATCCTTTAATGTGCTAACTCCATAACAATGATTCATTAATGGCATGTGATACAAAGATTAAACACACAAAAAATAGTGCTATATACAATGCTTGAAAGTAAAGAGCAGTGGAACAGCTAGAGCATTACATTAGACATCAAGACAATGAAGATATAAATAGTAAAAAATAGTGTTAGCATGTGGTATGATAGTAAAGAGAGCATTATAACCTTGTTTTGATGCAAAAGATTGGATCCCTTGATAGAGAAGAGGCATTGAAAGAATAAGAACACGAAAAAATATTGTTTAAGGTTGACTTAGTTGTGAACAAATAACCATAACAATGGTCTTAAAATGAATGTGGTGACACAAATGAGGAAAAGAAAAGAACATGAAACCCTTAAGAATTACATAGAAATTCAATACAGTCAAGACATTGACAAGTAGCATGGAAGTCGTGTAAGAACACAGTTACTATAATGACAAAGGTCAAAGTTACAATGGTCTAATATATCAGGAGAGTATCCATTTGCCATTATGGATCCTAGAAATGATCAAACATTATTAGAGGTTTAAAATAGTGAAATGGCTCTAAGATGATGACAACAGTTCTCACACAGAAGCAACAAATTTATCAAATATTGCATCAAGTCAACTAGTGGAAATGATATATGAAGGGGGATATTTGCAGTTAAAGATCAGGTTTTATGGTTTTAATAGCACAAAGTCTTGGAGGGAAACATTATTTTTCAATGTAAGATCATTGGGTTTGATGGAGGAAGGTGCACAAATTTTGATAGAGGAACAATAGGTAAGTTTAAAGGAACATAAATTTAAGAGAAAGGAAGATGTATTCATGATTGTTTCAAGGGTAGATCTCCAAGGTAAACATCAGATACATTAACTAAGAGTGTAAAAGCAATCATCTCATGTTAAACATGAATCTAGTCTACTAGAAATGAAGGAAAGGAAATTGAATGTTGTTATCAAATATAAAACCTAATAACAGTAAAGAGAGAAGAGAGATTGAATGTACCTAGGTTGTAATCCTGGTTCGCATTCAATCATTCCAACTTCTCATGAATCAAAGAAATGGCATGAGAACCGCTTTTTCCTTGCCACAAATGGGGCTTTCAGCTTGGCGCGAGAATGCCAGAGAAAATTTGAGATTGAAAACACCTGGGTTGTAATCTTGTTTCACATTCAATCATTCCAAGTTCTCATGAATGCAAGAAACACCGATGTGAATGGGGTTTCAAATTGGAGCGAATGGTGTTTTCAGCCTGGCGGGAGAGTTTGATTTTCTTTGCATGAATATGATGTTTTGGTTTTTTTTATGTTTTATACCCACCCAAACAATATTGATCGGCCCATGATGTTTTGTTTGTATTTAATTTTTTATATACCCACCCAAACATTGATCGACCATATGATAATTATTAATTATTTAATTAATTAAATAATATAGTTCACAAGATTTAATTAATTAGGATAATCTTTAAACCAACATGTTTACTATTTTAATTTCAAACAATCTTGTGAACTATATTAAATAATTAGGATATCCTAATTAAATATAATTATTGTGAACAATATAATATAGTTATCTTGTGTTTCATTCACTCTCATGATAGATGGATTTGTGTGAACCACTACTCACGAAACATGGGTCAATGAGTTTGACTAAAAAAACTATACAATTAAATTCTGATAGAAATAGCACCATATACGAATAATTAGGATAATTAATTAATTAATTTGGATCACTATTGGAGAGTTACACTATCATCTATATAGCATCTAAAATGTCTCATTTATTGTAATTATTAATTAATTAAAAAATAATATATTCATTATATTCTAATTTTTAATTAATTAATTTTATTTATTAATTAATTAATAATTACAATAAATGGTATATTAATTTGGGTGTTCCATAGATGTTGTCGAGTGTTATGGCCCATGTTTAAGTACTATTCCTTATATTTTGCTCATCCAACTTCCAAATTATTAGTGTTATATTATCAAATGTTATTATAATAAAGGAGTACTAATAATCATTCATTTAGTCATTTTTCTTTGGATGATTAATTATTTAGTCATTTATTTGGATATTTATTTAGTCATTTTTATTTGGGTGACTAATTATTAGTGACTAATTATTTAGTCATTTTTAGTTGTCTGACCTTGTGAGTTTACCTGATGACCAAATTAGTCATTTATTTAGTCATTTATACTTGTGAATTATAAATAATTACTAGAATTTGATCAGTTTTAGTCACGTGACTAATATTTGTAGTCGTGTAGTCATTTATTTGCCAAATTCTACTAGTGATAGGAGAATTAATTAATTCACATTAATTAATATCACTAGCCATAGGTATTTTTGAGTTTTATTTGATTAAATGGATAGGATAATTAATTAAGGAATTATTCTTGATGACTGATCATTGATGCTTGATAATTGATGAATTGTGTAATTAAATTAATCTAACTTAATTACACCATTATGCTTGAAATTTGATGTGGTTTGATCACTTGATTTGAGATTTAGGGCATCTGGTTTAGCTAGACCATTTTGAGGTGATTACATTTGCCCCTATTTGAATTGATGTGTGAGCACCACGTTGATTCAAATAATATTTGATGTTTGATGTCAATCTGATTCTGATTATGCAAATAGTTTGATATGATGTGTTGAAACTATTTTTAATTAGAAACTAATTCCAAACTTGATTAAACGAAATACGATGATAGATGCAAAGATATCGATTCTGAACTTGATTGGACTAGAAGTGATCATACTGACTTCGAGCTTGATTGAATGAAGGTCAATAGAAGATTTCAATCATACTAGCTCTAAGCTTGATTGAATGAAGGTTGATAGAAGATTTAGATAGATTAGGAACACTCAACTTGGTATGGAACTTGATGAAGTTAAGATGCCCCTGGCAATATGATTATGTTCACTTCGATGATTACATTTAATTCTTAGCTTGATAGATGATTTTGCTAAAAATAATGATACATTAGATTTGGTACATCAAATTTGGTTGACAAGTTTTTTGATGATCTAGATGCAAGAATTTGTTGATTATGATATATGATGTCCCTTCAGGAGTGAGATCAAAATTTGGTAGAAAAGATTGAATGATGTTGGATGATAGTTTAGAAGAATTTTGATTTGATTTAGAAGATTGGATTGATGTAGCATCGAGGAGAAAGATTGATTTATAATAAATTTTGATTGAGCTCCCGATAATGATATTGCAAAGATAGTGATCAATAATGAAAGCAAGGATCTTCAATGTGATACTCAACTATGTTGAAGATATATTTCCTCCTTGAGGTGATTTGATCAAGTTAGATGAATGCAAGGATGCAAATGAATGCCCCTAGAATGATATGCAATATTCCACAAGTGTCATTCTTTTGATCTTTTTGTTACATGTTTTTCTCATCATAGAGATTTTGTTAGCAGTAAGTACAAACATTGGTAGCTTTCAAAGTTGATGATGAACCAAAGTACTTACTTATGTTAAAGTGTTATTTACAAGCAAGCAAAGAAACAATATTTCCTTATGTTATTGTGCAATGGTAGTGTTGTCTGCAATGACTTGTACGTTCATTTCCTTGGACTAATGTTTTGATGTAACCGCAATGACCCTTTATCATTCATATCCTTGGGAAGATTTTTCTGATTTATAGAATAATAAGAAATTGCTCAATGTAAACAAACAAGGAAGAAGTTCCCTCAAACATTAATCAAAGAAAAATAGCATGCCCCTTGTCCATAAACATCATTGAGTTACACAAGAAACATCATAAGTTCAAGTCATGATAAGTTTGTCTATGATAGGTGGTGTTGAGAAACACCTTTGATTGATTGTGTTTATTTTTCCTTGTTCTTTATAATCATTGTTTATTTAACAAGTGTTGAGAAACACTATTGCTTGAGTGTGCAGAGTGTTAAGAAACACCATTGTTCATTGAGTGATTTTGATTTTGTCTTTGCATTTAGGAATTTTTCTTCCTTGATGAGTGTTGAGAAACACTAATGTTTGAGTGCATGGGTGTTTATAAAAACCCTTGTGTATTGAGTGATTTAAAGAAACACCATTTTTTGTGATAATGAGGTGGTAGAACACCTAATAATTACAAGGTAATGTGGTTGAATCCACTTAAGAAAATGGTTGGTGCTGACTAGGAGCTGACTAGGAACTTTCCCCTAGCTAGATACACTTGTCCTAAGGACGAGATGTGGATTGATCCAGGCTAGGATGATAGAACACAAAACTAACCAAGATACACACCATGATTCAAAGGATATACAAGATATGTACAAGCCATGAGGATATATGCAGATGCAAATGCTGAGAAATTGATAAACAATTTTTGGATTTTAAAAGATTTTAAGATTTGTTTGGATTTTTAAGATATTTAGGTTTTTTTGGATTATTAAAAATTTTAGTTTTTTGGGGATTAGTAAAATATTTAGATGTTTTTGGATTATTTTGGGAACATTTTCCACTTTTTAGTTTTTTAGAGATTTTACCATTTCTCAAGCAAGACCACATTGAATTGCCCCCAATGTCTAGCAACGTGTAGGGCATTTGTAGATGGATGAACTAGTTGATGGAGAAAAAGTGAATAGATCATGATGAATGAAGCACGTGAATGTGACCCTCAAGGACAATCTCCTCAAGATTAACCAAGCTAGGGAAAAATGATATAGCCATATGAAGCTTGTTTTGGATAAGAAACAAAAGCCAATGTTGTAGTACTAGATAGCATATAGGATAATGATCTGATTTCATGAAAGTGCGTGGTCCAAAAGAATGGACATGTCAACAAGTTGAGAAACTATTTTTCATTTCATGTTCTTCATTTTGATCAAGAGCAAGGGTCAATTGGATAGGATATGAATAGGATAGCACAATTAGGATAAGGGGTGAATGAAGGCTATGAGGGAATAGTGTGTAATTATGGATTATGCTCAGAATAATGAGGATCATCTTGGGATAAGAAAAATCATGATAAGGTATCATGAATGTGACAATTGAATAAGTCGATTTCCAGGACAACAAATGTCAAGAAGCCTGACGCTCATGGATATAGTTCAATCTTGTCAAGATCAAAGGTAAAAGAGGGAATATGGATGCACATGGGATAGATGGATGATGGAGGCTATGGTGGATAAGATAGCATGGATGGAAATTGTCTCCAAGGATAGAAGGAATTATGCATTATGCTTTTTTGCCAGGTTTTCATCATGGTACTTGCCCAAAGTGCCACAAGAAGAGGTTTTCATCATAGGAAAAATTTATTTCTCTTTACTTTTGCTACCAAGGTGCTTGTTCGCCAGATTTTCACTGAGGCACATTTTCTCTTTTTTCTTTTTTTGTTTTGTATTTTTCTTTTTTTTGGAAGGGACTCAAGCTTCTTGCTCTTTAGATAATGCTCATTTTAAAGATATGTTATGATGGAACAAGGCCTCTAGAAGGTATCCTCAAATATTCTAATAGGGTGATGGTAGGGAATAATATGGAAGATAAGGGAGATGGTAGCCAAGGATTTATGCGATGGGTTAGATAAGAGGAATTAAATGATAAGGGATGGATGAATAGTAGGTAGGTATTGGATATTGGATAAGGTATTGAAAAGTTTTCATAGGGATAGGTGGATAGGATGACAAGATCAACATTGGCACACATTTTGAAGGGTAATGGAATGATGGAGGAAACTGGATGGGATAGCTTGAGGCTTTGATGTAGGAGAGGATGGACTGTGTTTGGAAGGGGATGGAGTGAAAGCCTTTGGAAGCTTGGATGCCAACTCTGATTTTTCTTTTGTATCCAAGTCTTTTAAAAGAGACTTGGGAATCCACATAGCTTTTGATTTTTCTTTTCTTTTGGATGCTTTAGCACATACTTATTCAATGATAGATTTAGGAACCTGCATTTTCTTTGATTTCTTTCTTTTCTTAGTGTACCCTTGTGTTCTCTTGAATTTTTCTTTTTTCTTTGTATTCACATGTCGATTACACTGGACATAGTGATCTTCATATACAAGTGGATTCTTAAATGTCTGATTTCTTTGTTCGACATCCAAATTGGTTCCAAAACACTTGGGAATTATGGATGAATAGGGCTGATATGACGGGTTCATATGGATGGGTTGATATGGAGGGTTGATGAATGCATGTCTTTTTTGATCTTGAGGAGAGATAGGGTAAGTGGATGAGAATATGGGAGTGTTAGGCATAGAGGATGGGGGGATATAAGGACCCAATATAGATGAAAGATATGAAGGTTTCAGTTGTGGGATATAGGGACCAAGGATGGTTTTGGAGGATAGTGAAGGCTGATACTTATGTGCAAATGGAGGGAGATGAGGTTGAAAGGGATATCAACATCTTCAAAGTGAGTTGCATAGCCAAGGCTCTCACCTTTAGGATTCATATTTATACCAATAGACTCATGAGTAGCTTTGATAAGAACAACAAAATCTTGAGTGTATTTATTCTTATTCTAATGATTTGGAAGAATAAGGGATTTTTGAGGTGTATATGGAGGAGTATGACAAGAGTGTAAGGGGATACTCTAATCTTGAAAAGGATCTTTGAATAATGTGAAAAGTGTTTTGCTCTTGATTTTCAATAAACTCATTAGAGTTGATAAAAGGAATACCTTGATCTTGCTTAGGAGATGCAAGGCTATGTGGCTCTTGAGGTGGAAAGGTACCATCTTGGAAGGAATAAAAGGGTATGGCAAGGTCATCATGAGACACTTGGGATATGGGACTTTGGTCATCTATTGGATAAGAATAGATGGTATCTTTATCTTGATCATTATTGATATTTGTTTCTTCACATTTTGGATTAACCTCTTGACATGGAGCCATTACTAAGGATGAGGTAAGAGTTTTTATTTTCATGAGGTAAACTTTAAGTGCTGATGAAGAACTAATTAGATTATGCATGGTAGGCATGGCAGCACATGGGAATTCAGGATCTTTGATTTTGGAAACATTGAAAAGATTTGCAGCTAAATGCAGATTAGCTTGGATTTCTTTTAGAGGTATCCCTTGAGGGTAGACATAGTTAGTATGAAAAGAATTAGGTTCTTTGTTTGATGGAGGTACTTTATATAACTTTGTTTCTTTAGAAGATGAATGCATGGTGGAAGAAGTGGAGCCTACATGAGAACCAATACTAGACACAAGTTCATGATTTAGGTCTTTCTTGAGAATAGTATCTTGTTCTTCATTAGATGATTCATTGTGATTTTCCACTTCAATGATGTCATAATCAATGAGATCTTGGATTTTATGTTTCAACTCCATATAATCTGAAGTCCCATGTTCATTATTTTCATGATAGGCATAGTAATTTCTCAAGAATACAAAACTGTGTGAAGTGATTTGAGGCATCGTGATGAGATTATGCTCAAGAAGTTCTTGCAATGTTGATTCATAAGATTTTCCCAAAGGAGTGGAGATTCTCTCTAAGGGGTGATTAGGTTCTTCTTGATGTTATTTAAAATAGAGAAGATTATCAAGTGAATACGATATATCTGTTTCTTCATTTTCTTGATCAAAGATAGGATTATCATTAGATTGTGGCATAGCCTCTTGATCAAAGATTGGACAATCATATATTGTCGTCTCCATTTTTTAAGGAGATGAAGACATGCAAATATCATTTTCAAAGAGAAAGGGGCATATTAATCATAAAGAATACTTGTCTAATGGGGTCTCCTTTTCTTTCTTCATTTCTTGAATTTTTTATTGTAAAGCTTGACATTGCTCCATGAGGATGAAGATAGATTTATCATCCATGTTGTGATTGTTCTAATTTGATTGATTATATAATGGATGAGAAAATTTAACACCTTTTTTCAATGTGTGATTAGACTGAGAAGACCATGGGAATGAAATAGAAGAAAAATCCAAATTTTTTATATTTTTTTCGGTATTTTTCTATGTTTTAGTAATTTGGATTTTCGGAGGTCTTCTGCTCAGTTTTTAGAGTTGAGACTATTTGTTGGTGCCCAAAAATGATGGATCACTTTTGGCCAACTGACAGGTACACATTGATAACTCTACAATTCTAGCTTAATCAAGTCAAGGCTGGTAGGCTTGAATTCACTTTAAACTATCAAATTCTCTATATCGTACAGTTGCGTACATAAATAAACAAAGTTCCTCCCAAGGTGGTGAATGATCCTTGGAGGAAAGAAACCAATCCTCTAATAATCTCTACTCTATAAATCTTGACTAAAGTGGATTAAACTAAGGACTCAAAAGTAATGTTTTTAAAATAATGATTATATAATCTACAAACCACAAAGTATGAACCAAATGATAATTTCCACATAATAGTTAGATCAGTGCCTTCTAAATACTTGGGCTATAGAGTCATAAAACTTCCAATCCTACGTATGATCAGAGATGGTTTTAAAAAACTTACTTTAATAAGAGAAGACCATCACTTCACAGGCTTCCACTTGACTTATAATTCAAATCAATCTATATAGCTAATCTTATCAAGTTTAACTCAAATTAAGAGACCGATAAGAACAATGGCAAGTTCACAGACCATACAATTGATACTCAAACTATATATATTAATTTTGAATTATGATACTCAGAGAATTCAACACAGTGAAACACTCTATTTAATAGAATATCTGCAAGACTAATTGAAAACATATAACTTATAACCACAAATAAAAAGAAATGGCACTTATCTTTATTAATGTTGAAAAACTGGTACATAAGAGTTCATAGTTGTAGTTGTTTATGAAATTATGTTCTATCAAAATATGAATTGTATTATCTTCTCTACATTTTACATTATGTATATATATATATGTGTGTGTGTGTGTGTGTGTGTGTGTGTTTGAGTAGCTTTCACACCTCTTTAGGGTGAAAAGACACAAGCTTTATTATAAATTATTTTGAAAAAATAATAAACTAACTAAAAAATAACTACCTAACTTTCAAATTTGGGTCTGGTCGAAAAACCAAAACACCTCGTGGAAAGCTAAGATTTTTATTGGAAATAGGAAATTTGATTTCTCGAACTGGGTCTTTTTTAGATTTTAAAAATTAGACCATCTTCATCCTCTGTCGGTATCATCTTTATAGCATGTCAAAATTCCAGCATTTTTTTAAGGCTTTGATCACAAAATTTTGATTGTTCATGTCACAGAGCTTCCTTCCTTAATCTCTCAACTTTTTAATTGAAAATTAATATAATTTTTTATCCCATTTCATGTACTCCATCATTAATTATTTGGCATGGAAATTAAGAGGCCATTTTTTAGGGTTTTATCACTATATAGGACTCCAAATTTTTCCCAAAATTTAGAGCTCCAACAGGCTCTTTCTGGGGATGTATGCTCCATGTGAGCATAGTGAGATTCTAGCTATCTCTGGAGAAGCAGACCAAGTATCCATACTTAATCTGATGTGAAGTAAAATTGGGTGGCCCCAGGCCCCCCAAAATTGAATATTGATATTTTCCTCTATTGAACACTTGATTTTGATCATGCAATAACTTCCTCCTTGCTGCATTAGGTGCATCTTCCTTATGGACAATTCGTATTGTTTCATCGATGTGGTCCTTGGTATTTGGCCTTTGTTTCATCTTTGAGGAATCATTAAGTGCCTCATGATTTTTTCTGAATGGAGGATCTCTATGCATTAGACCAGTTATATCAAAATGAAATTTCTTTACTTGGACAACTTCTTGCTCATAATTTTCTTTGTCTTTATACTCCATATGTTCTTTCTCATCATAAAATAGTTTTGAAGATAACTCATATTTAGGAGACATTACTGTACTTTTATCAAGAATCTGATTAGATAGGATATTTGGAAAACTTTTAGCACTATTCCTGAACAAATTCTCCTCATTATGTTTGGCTGGTACAATCTTATCTTCACATGTTTGATACAACTTCTGTTCATAGGATGAACTGAAAGATTTCTCACCTCTTGAATACACTTCACACATATTTTGAGTTTCATCATCCTTAAAATTATCATTAGGCCTGTTATCTTCATCATGATGTCGATGGATTTGATTGCATAGAAGATTCTCTTCAAATAATGGATTCAAGAACATAGAAAACTCATACATATATTCATCTTCTTCCTCTTCAAACAATGGATTTAGGAACATAGATAATTTAGACGCATCTTCTTCTTCTTCCTCTCTACTAAATTCATCCTTTTTAGAATCATATACTTCATCAACAAGATAGGTGTCTCTCTCATCAGGTTTATCTTCTGGTGTTTCATCAAATTTTTTATCCTTGTGAATTGGAAAAAATTTTGAGTTATTTTTGTGTATATGCCTTTGATATTCCTTATCCAACAAATCTGAAATTTGTTCTGTACTGAGAAAATATTCTTCCTCATTCATTTTATTTATATTATCTACTTTTATTTCATAGGTCCTATTGTCACAAGAGGCAGCCACACATAAATCAATAACTGGATTTATTGTGTTCTTTTCTCTGATGTTATCCTTTATTATATAATTACGTAATACATGTTTGATTATTCGAGATGAAAGTCCATGGTTGGATTTATTATTTTCTTCATCTGGATCTGGAACTTCATTAGAGCTTTGTACTCCTATAGATTTCACATTGCATCTATCACCTTCGTGTCTTTCAATATTAAAAAATTCATCCAAGGGAGACATACAAGGCTCTGCTTCCCATATGTATTGTTGATTCTCTTCCTGTTCATAACACGTGTTATTTCCTTCACTTGCATAATGGAATTCATATAGAAACCATTGCTCAAATTATTTCCAAGATGAAATACTTTGTGTAGGAAATGATTCATATGCCTCTCTTACATTTTTTTCAATGACCATGCAAACAACTTTATGGCATCATCTTCTGTATCAACCTCATAATCATCAAGGAACATATGAAAAGTATCCAAATGATCAAGATTTGATTCATCATAATCTTCATAATATTCAGGCACCCTGTGTGAAAGATTTTTAAATACTTCATTATTACTATATTGAAACCTTCTAAGATCCAAATGCATGATTTCCACTGGAACAAATGGTTTTCTCTGAAATGGTTGTTTATTCTGATACATTCTGAATATCTAATTTGGTAGTAAGTTGTTTCTTTATACATTAGGTTCTTGACAATAGAGTCGTCACCTCTTTCAAAGAGGAAAACTTTACTTATCTCCTTCTTGGTCTTCTTCCTCAGTAGAGTCACTGATTAAAATTCTTTATTGAATAGAGTCGCCACCTCATTTGAGGATTGTCTTACTTCTAGGTTCTTTCTTCCAGTAGAGTGTGCTTCCAAATAAACTAATATAACTACTTTCTGATTCTGATCTGCGAAATCTAAAATTCTAGGTAACTTCACAATATATAGTGTGAGCAACTCTCCCCAGCATAGTCACCAATTTGTTGGTGCCCAAAAATGATGGATCACTTTTGGCCAACTGACAGGTACACACTGATACCTCTGCAATTCAGGTTTAATCAAACCAAGGCTGGTAGGCCTAAATTCACTTTAAACTATCAAATTTTCTATGTCGTACAACTACATACATAAATAAACAAAGTTCCTCCCAAGGTGGTGAATGATCCTTGGAGGAAAGCAACCAATCCTCTAATAATCTCTACTCTATAAATCTTGACTAAAGTGGATTAAACTAAGGACTCAAAAGTAATGTTTTTGAAATAATGATTATATAATCTACAAACCACAAAGTATGAACCAAATGACAATTTCCACATAATAGTTAGATTAGTGCCTTCTAAATACTTGGGCTATAGAGTCATAAAACTTTCAATCCTACGTACGATCAGAGACGGTTTTAAAAAACTTATTTTAATCAGACAAGACCATCACTTCATAGGCTTCCACTTGACTTATAATTCAAATCAATCTATATAGCTAATCTTATCGAGTTTAACTCAAATTAAGAGACCGATAAGAACAATGACAAGTTCACAGACCATACAATTGATACTCAAACTATATATATTAATTTTGAATTACGATACTCAGGGAATTCAACACAGTAAAACACTCTATTTAATAGAATATCTGAAAGACTAATTGAAAGCATATAACTTATAACCACAAATAAAAAGAAATGACACTTATCTTTATTAATGTTGAAAAACTGGCACATAAGAGTTCATAGTTGTAGTTGTTTATGAAATTCTATTCTATCAAAATATAAATTGTATTATCTTCTCTATATTTTACATTATGTATATATATGTGTTTGAGTAGCTTTCACACCTCTTTAGGGTGAAAAGACACAACCCTTATTATAAATTATTTTGAAAAAATAATAAACTAACTAAAAAATAACTACCTAACTTTCAAATTTGGGTTTGGTCGAAAAACCAAAACACCTCGTGGAAAGCTAAAATTTTTGCTTAAAATAAGAAATTTGATTTCTCTAACTGGGTCTTTTTTAGATTTTAAAAATTCAACCATCTTCATCCTCTGTCGGCATCATCTTTGCAGCAGGTCAAAATTCTAGCATTTTTTGAAGGCTTTGATCGCAAAATTTTGATTGTTCCTATCACAGAGCTTCCTTCCTTAATCTCTCAACTTTTTAATTGAAAATTAATATAATTATTTATCCCATTTCATGTACTCCATCATTAATTATTTGGCATGGAAATTAAGAGGCCATTTTTTAGGGTTTTATCACTATATAGGACTCCCAATTTTGCCCAAAATTTAGAGCTCCAACACTATCATCGGTCTCAAAATTTGGGTTGACCAAGACATGCTATTTTTTAGACTGAAATATATTTCTTGATTATCTTTCTAACAATGAAAACGGTTGACAATTTTGATCACCGAGTCAAAAGTTTTGTCCTCTCAAAGTTGGAGTAAATTTTTTTTTGGATTTTTTAATTTTTTGTAGAATTTTAAATGTTTTTCTGATTTGATTGACTGACTGTAATGACTAAACTTGACAAAGAATCCAAAAGGGTATACAAAAATGCAAAAATCCAGGTTCTAGCACATGCAAAAATGCTCTGTCCCAGATATGACCCTCTAAATGCGAGCTAACAAGGTATTTTACCAAATGTGATCCAGGAAATCCCAGATACGATCTTTATCCCAAATGTGACCCAAGATTGAACAAATGCGACACTTCTCCCAAATGCAACTGAAGATTAACCAGATGCGAGCCTATTTTTACCAAATACGACCCAAGATTCCAAAAGTGACTCTAAATACTAGATGTGACCTTCTGATGATTGGTCTGAGGAAATTTTTGTCATATTTGTCAAATATCAGGATTTATTTGTTAGATTCCAGTGGTTCTGAGTGTTTTAAAATGTATGTGATTTCTCATTCAGGGTTTTTATCTTTGATTTTAATTCAAACACATCAAGAAGAGTTGTTTTTAGACCAAAAACACACCTAGTTTGCCTTATAAACTTGGCATAGATTGGAAATGTTTGTTCATTAGCTTAGGAACACACTCAAAGACTCCTCAGAATATGATAGTCCAACAACATGCAATGGATGTTGGAGGCCATATTATTCAAGTAGTAATGTCTAGGAGGGCTCAATATGATGAACTTCTTGGGACAATTATTATTTGTCTTATACAAGCATTACCAACTTTTCGGGGGTAATCCAAATGGTTTCTAACATAAGGGATTTAATAAAGGCATCCATTCATAATTTTCTCTCATAGTCACGCAAGCGAGATTGAGGCCTATAGCCCTATGAGTACTCAAATTTGTGTAGTCTTGCAAACAAGATTTAAGCGGCTCCACTCTAAATAAAATCTAAGTATGGCCAAGGAAATGATCAAATCATGGTTCCAAGGAAAAATTGACTAAGTCTTTTGAGATTTTCATCTCAAGGAAGCATCTTTATTATAGTGAGGTGGAAGGGTTGGCTTCTACCTATCCTCACTTGGGTCATTCCCGGGAGCTTTTTGCCTTAACCAACAGGTCCTCTAAAGATTATAACAATGAAAGCAAAGAGGATTGGTGACTTAGAAGTCTAAATTTCTAATTCTCCACTAGGGAGAAGAGCATACTCTCCTATCCATATCATTTTCTCCTATCAAGCACATCATGCAAATGTATTGTAAATTTACTCCAATTTGACCTCAAATCCCAATCTAACTTTTGAGTTTCTGATTTTCCCAAAGGGAGAAGAGCATAATCCTCTAATTAGATTAAGAAGTGACCTCAAATTGTAATTAAATTCTTGCAAAATCAATGAGGACAAGCATAAAGTGTTTGGTTGATTCCATGAGGCAACCTACAAAACAACTCATTAGTAGTTTATTTGTTGGTTTTTCTTTGTCAATTCGACCTGCAAACCATAGTTAGGCTAGAAAAATCAATCTAAGTCATCAAATTCACCCATTAGTCATTAGCAATCTCAAATTTTCAAGTAAAATCACTGAATGTGATCCTATTTTTACCAAATACAATCAACAACCAAATGCGACACAAATTTAACCAGATGAGATCAAGGATCCTAAATATGACACAAAGTTTACGATATGCAACTCTTACCAGATGCAATCTGGGTTAGACCGAATACGACCCTATTTTGACCCGGTATGATCTTTCTTACTAAATGTGATCCTAGTTCTATCAAACAACGACAAAAAATGAGTTAAAAAACTAGAAATCCAAGGCTCAATCCCACGATGGGTGCTAGAAATGTGTGTGTGAATTATTGTACCTATTATCTTGCAAACACAACACTTCTATAACTCATTAGATAAATTGTTAGTACATGAAAAGTAATCAAAATCATAACAATTAAAACCAAATTATAACTTCCTAGTCATAGAGAGTATGATCTAATTGTTAGTGCTCTAAGATTGTGCATAAGATCAATGACATTACAACTATAAAATAAAAGATTCAAAATTATATTCATTTAACATGGAAGCAATTAAGAGGAATTAAGCTAGAATTAGAATGAAGAATTGATGCAAGAGATAGAAGAATTGATCTAATTTGAAAATAACAACACTTTGTTAAATAAATGATCTAGATATTAAAAATGACTTGAAATGAGCTTGGTTTTATAGATTTCCTCTTGGAGGGAAATATTGATTCTCACTTGATCCATGTGAGTGATCCTTGTGATTAGCTCCCATTGGTTGGAATTAACTCCTATGTCCTTTTGTGAGTTGAGAGGATAATAGGATAATTAATTAATTCACATTAATTAATATCACTAGTCATAGGTATTTTGAGTTTGATTTGATTAAATGGCTATGATAATTAATTAAGGAATTATTCTTTATGATTGATCATTGATGCCTGATAATTGATGAATTGTGTAATTAAATTTATCTAACTTAATTACACAATTATGCTTGAAATTTGATGTGGTTTGATCACTTGATTTGATATTTAGGGCATCTAGTTTAGGTAGACCAGTTTGAGGTGATTACACCAAGCACTTGGGTTAATTTCCTTACTTGAATTAAAGTGTTCCTTTTTAAAGAAGACACATAAAGAAACAATGAAATTCTAATTAACCCAAACAACTTTATTTTTAATGCAACCCCTTTTTGTTAGGCTCATGTTATGGCTTCTAGGGTTTCTCAAAATAGCTCCATGATCATGCAAGTGATTATAGAAATAATGATTTGATAATTAATATGCAATAAGGATGATTCTACAAATGGATAAAATGGCTAATGGATGCAAGATATGAGTCCTAAAATGACTAAAATGGATGATTAATTCTAGACTAAAAATGGCATTATAACTTTTCAATGCATGAAAGTGGATTCATTATGGATGAAAGTGAGGGGATTAAATAGGAATTGGAGGCAAGGTGAATGGTCTTCAAAATGAAATACTTTTCCTCTTTGAGGACAAGTGGAAATGCATTGGGTGACATGTGGAGGGGAGACCATGTGTAAATTATAGGGAATTGCCACCCAAAAATGAGGTTTTTTTTTCCTATTTATTGAGAATAGGAATGTGCACATATTTGGAGGATTTTGGATAAGATTGGTTAGAGGACAGGAGGTTAGATAGAGGTTAAATGAGATAAGGTTGATTGGAACAAAGGGTTAGTTTAGAAGAATGATTAAGAGGGTGGTTAAGGCTAGGAATTAAATTTATCTATTTAATTTAAATTAGAGCAAAGGGGAAAAGGACAAAAGATGAATTAAACAAGATAAATAGTTTTTATTTATTTTATTAAATAGAGGAAATGGGGCAAATTAATTAATTGGATGGGTATGGGTTCCCATTAATTAATTAAAAGACTATAGATTAATTTATTAAAGTAATTTAGCTAGGAGAATGGAATTAATCAATTAAATAACATGTTATTATTTAACTAATAATGTGACTTAGAATAATAAAGATAATTTATGGCGTGGAAGTAGCATGAGCAGCGGGGTGTAGTCGGTTGGCAACGGTCACATACAACTCAAAGCAATGTGGACGGAGGTAACAATGGTGCTAGAGCTCCTTTCTGAAGGCACCGAGGTCAACAATATAATGGGCAAGGACATAATAGATGGCCGTTTAACCTACGCATCCAACATCGAAAGAAAGATCATTTTATCCCTGAAAGGCGATTTGAAGACAAGGATTTTTGAAACCCTCGACCGGTCTATGTTGGGAATGGAAGGAGAGGGGAGAATTGGAACAAATTTGGTGTTCAAGGATCTCAAGGTAACGATCCTTTATATACTCAGTTTGGGGGTAACTATGACTTTACACAGATCAAGCAGGGGTTCTACAGGCCAAAAGCACAGCCAGAGGTTTCCCCTAATCCCTCCAAAGAAAAGGAGAGCAATATAAAATATGAGGTAATGTCAACTCTTAAGATTTCTAATCCTCAATTGGTTGATGTTGTTGATTCTTTCAAGGATAGGGGTTTTTTCTTTAAATGGTTAGGACCATGGCCTTCAATTTCCTTGATCAAAGATTGGTGCAATAGGGTTTGGGGCAAAAATGTTAAACTAAAAACTCTGTCAAATGGCTTTTTTATGGGGATTTATGCTTCAAATGTAGAGAAAAATTGGATTCTTAGCAATGGCCCTTACCTTATTGAAGGGAGGGGTATCTATTTGAAAGACTGGGTGGAAAACTTTGACCACAGAAAGAAAAGCTCATGGAGTATCCAGACTGGTAAATCTCCATAATCTCCCTATGGAATATTGGGATGAATTAACTCTAGAACATATAGGCAATAAGATTGGATCCTTCGTGTCAGCTAAAGAAGTGATTAATAAAAAGGATGCCTCTATTCATCCTTGAATCCTTATTAAGATTCAAAATAATGATCCAATTCCAGACTTTATTATCCTAGGAACAACAAATGAATCTTGGAAGCAAATAGTGGAAATATGGGAGGGGGAGGCTTTGGATGAATCACCCTTGAATCCAAAACAACCATTGTAGGCTAAAGGGAAAGGGCTTGAAGAGGATAAACTCCTTGATCATTTGGAATAAGAAATTGTAAAGGGTTGGTTAGGTTCTGCTGACCCGATTGCAAATATTTGGGCCACTCAGGATCAGGGACAAAGCAATACTCCACAATGGCAGAAAGACTATAATTTAGCAATGGTAGAGGCGATTCAAGGTTGTGTCTATCCAATCTCACTAGAGGAGGATAGGTTATCAACACAAATTGTTAAGGACACACCTTTAGAGGTTTTAGAAGCACTGCAAAAAGACACTCGCTCTGCAAGAGTGTCCCCTCTACAAGAGGAATTAAAAATAGAAAATCCTTTAGGGAAACCAGATGTTTTTGGGGCCACAACACATTTCTGCTCCCCAAGGCTCAGGAAATTCAAGTTCAAAATACTCAATGTTGACCTATTTCAGATAACAGGCTCCTGATGGAAATAGACAATGCGCATAACCTACAGGTGGGTCAAGGACCTCAAACCCACCCTTTCAGAGAGGATGTTGAGAAAACATATGATAATTTGTTTTACAAAGATATTGAGATTTCACCAATAAGAAACTTAAACAGTGCTTTTAATAGCAATAAGGATAGTGGTGATGTGTCAGAGGATTGGGATTCATATTTTGCAAAACAGGAGGTGGATGGTGGCTTGAATGATCTTGGCTTAACTGAGTTACCAGGTGTCATAGATATTAGGCAAGTTGAACAAACCTCTTCACAACTTCTAAAACCAAGGATTGGCGAAAAAAAGAAGAGGGGCCCTAAATCAAACAGGGTTAAACTGGCTTTAGCCGGTAATGCTTCGGATCAAACCAAGCTTTTGAGATCGGGAAAAGGCTATGCCTCTTCCCGAGAGCAATGAAACTCCTTTCATGGAATGTCAGAGGCTGCAATGCCTCTCACAAGTTACATTTGATCAAGCGTTGTTTTGATCAAATGCAGCCATATCTTATCTTGCTACAAGAAACTCAGATAAAGTTTGAGGATTTTGGGTTTTTTGGTAGGATTTTTAGTAAATGGAAATGCTGCTGGTCTAAAGCACAAGGTGCTTCTGGAGGTTTGGGAGTTCTCTAGAATGAGGCAGCTCTGGAGGTTGTTGTTAGCTTGCAAGATCCAAATTGGCAATGGGTGGAGGTCCACTCTAAACAGCTAAGGTGTAAATTCTCTATTTTTAATATCTATGGCCCAAATAACAATATACACAAAATGTGGTTATGGGAGAAGATTGCTTTACTTTTAAGGGAGCTTAAAGATGAGATGGTGATTTTGGGTGGAGACTTCAATGCCATCTTAAGACCTGAAGATAAGAAAGGGGGAAAAGGTTGGTGTAACATTAGTCAGCAAGCTTTTAGTGACTTTGTGGATGAGGAAGGTTTGATTGAGGTTGCTTTCAAAAAAGGGGATTTCACATGGACTAATCACAGAGAAGGTTTCTTGAATATTGTGAAAAAGTTAGATAGATTTTTTTTAGCTGGAGATTGGGCTAATGCCATTTGGACCTGTGAAGCTGAGATTCTACCATTTCAAGGTTTTGACCATTTCCCAATTTGTCTTTATATACAAGATGAAAGACCCCCGGAAAGATGCCCTTTCAAGTTTGAAATGATGTGGTTCCAAGTTGTTGATTTTAGCAATCTAATCTCTCAATGGTGGGAAAAGGCTCCTAGAAGAACAGGTAACAAAGCTTTTTTTTTTTTTTAAAGTTGCAGTTTCTAAAAGAACAATTGAAAATTTGGAATAGGGTAAATTTTAGAAATATCTTTGAAGAAATTCATGGGATTGAAGAGTAATTAAAAAGTTAAGCCTCAAAGTTATTGAAGTGGGGATGCAAGAGGTTGAATTTCAAGAGGAGAAGCGATTGAAAAAGGAGTTAGATGGGTGGCTTAGAAAGGAAGAAATCTTCTGGAAACAAAAATCTAGGGAGACATGGTTGAAGGCTTGGGACAAAAACACAAAGTTCTTCCACAACTCAGTCAAAATCAGAAGGGCAAAAAATAGAATTTACAGTATAAAGAGAAGTTCTGGTGAGATGATTAAGGAGAGGGATCTCATTAATAAAGAGGTGGTGGATTTCTTCTCCAAATGTAAAGCTCAAGTGGATATTGATGAAAGTACCCATGAATCAGTTTTGGATGTCATTCCCCCTCCCATCTCAAGTGATATGAATGAGTTTTTATTAGCTCCTACTTCTAAACTAGAAGTAAAGAATGCTCTATTCGGGTTGGGGGGTGATAAAGCACTTGGGCCAGATGATTTTCCTACTATTTTTTTCCAAAAACTATGGCCATTATTTGAAAATGATTTATGGGAGGTTGTTGAGGAATCCAGGAAGGGAGGTTTCATTCTTAAAGATTTCAATTCTACTTTCTTAGCCCTTGTCCCTAAGAAAAATGAACAGGTTTCTTTTGAGGATTTTAAGCCCATTGCTCTATGTAACACAATGTATAAAATCATCTCTAAGGTGATTGCAAATAGACTTAAGCAAGTTTTGAACAAGATCATTTCTGAAGAGCAGAGCGGTTTCTCTCCAGGGAGATCTATTTTTGAAGGGATCATTGTTGCCCATGAAGCTGTGCACTCAATCAGAATATCCAAAGCTCAAAAAATGATGGTTAAATTGGACATCAAATGGGCCTATGATGAAGTGGATCGAAACTTTTTGTTGAAAGTTTTAAAAAAGTTTGGCTTTGGAGATCAGTGGATCCAATGGATAAAAGGTTGCATTGATTCTCCAAGATTCTCTATATTGGTGAATGGAAGCCCGCAAGGTTTTTTCTCACAAGAGAAAGACATTAGACAAGGTGACCCCTTATCTCCATTTCTTTTTATTATTATGGAAATTTTTTTAGGGTGGATGATTAAGAAGTGGCAGGATAAGGGAGATTGGCAAGGAATTAAAATCACATAAAATGTGGAGGCTATGACACACTTACAATTTGTGGATGACACCTTTTTGGGTGGTGAGGCTTCATTGCAAGAAGCAAGGGTTATGAGGGATACTTTGTTGCTATATGGGAGAGTGTTTGGATAGTTTATTAACTGGAAAAAGTCAGAGGTGTTCTTCTTCAATACCCCTCAGCAGTTACAATTTTGAAAATGCAAAATCCTAGATATGCAACAGGGGAAGATGCCTAGTCAATACTTAGGGGTCCCCTTTTTTGGTGGAAAAAACAAGGCTGAGCTGTGGAAAGACTTGGTTGATAAATGTTTCAAGAAGATGGAAGGTTGGAAAGGGAAGTGGTTGTCCTCAGCAGGACGGATTCTTATGCTACCATCTGTGATTTCAGCCATACCCATGTATTCCATGATGTGTATGGATATGCCTAAGAAGATCAAAAAGTTAATAAATAAATAAATTAGGAAATTTTTCTGGAATGGTGCTAATGATGAGGATAGAATACCCCTTCTAGCATGGGAAAAAATCTGTAAACCAAAGGCAAATGGTGGCATCGGTATTCATAATTAGCACTATATGAATAAGGCTTTAGGGGCTAAATTGGTGTGGGGTATGTATAAAAATCCGGCACATTGTTGGATAAGGATCTTGCAAGCAAAATATTTAGATAGCAATGATGATGATAGGATTCTAACAATTCAAGATCCTCCTAAAGGATCGGCAATATGGAACTTTGTCCTTTCTTGCAGATCGGTTATAACTGATCATCTATCATGGTAGATAAGGAATGGTTCAAAAGATAATTTTGGGGGTGACTCATGGGATGAACATATTGCTTTGAATAATATAGAAGGTATTGAGGACCTTAAGGAGTATTTCTCTATGAAATGGGGGGATAAGGTGTGTGATTACATGATTCAAAATGAGGATGAGGTGGGGCCTAGGTGGAAGTGGAGTTTGGAAGGGGAGGATATTTCGATGTAGGATAAAATTCATATGCAAGCTATTTTGGACAATAGAATCCTAAATTACACTGGGAAGGATGATAGGCTTTTTTGGTGTGGTTCACAATCAGGGAACTACTCAGTGAAGTTAGGATACAAAATTATTGAGGGCATGGATGATGCTCTTTTCACTTCTTGGGACTTGTGTTGGCACCAAGATATTCTCCCAAAAGTAGGATCCTTTGCATGGCTGGCATGCAAAGGCTGAATTTTAACTGCTGAAAGAAGGAAACGTTTAGGCATGGTTGGGCTGACTAGATGTGCACTATGCGAGAGTCAGGAGGAATTAGTTAATCATTTACTGGTGCAATGTAAATATGCAAGCAAGTGTTGGGATCATGTGCAGCAAAAGTTAGGTTGGCTGGGGCCTAGACAAAATGATATCATGGGCATTTTGGATGGATGGCCAAGACCTTTTCATAAGTCAACTCTTTCAAGTATATGGATTGTTTCTCCTTCACTCATCTTATGGGAATTATGGAAGGAGCAAAATAGAAGAATCTTCAGAGGGGAAAGAGAATCCATTTCTAGATGTATTTTCCGAATTGATCATGCAATCAAAGAAGTGATGGGAGTTGTAGCCTCAAGGATGCAAGCTCTTAGTGTGCCCTTCACACAAATGGATACTCACATTCAAAGAAGATGGCCTGGGATAAGATTTAAGATGCCTCTTGGCTCTTTGATTACTAAAACAAAAAAGAAAAAGAGGGAGGTGGTGAAGTGGAAAGCCCCAAAAGAGGGATGGTTTAAGGTTAATTTTGATGGAGCTGCACAAGGTAACCTTGGCAAATCAGGGGCAAGGGGTTATCATTAGAGATTCAAAAGGTGAGACGGTGGCTTGTGGGCTATGCAGCTGAAGAATGGAACTAATAATGTGGTAGAAGGATAGGCTACTTTAATGTCTATTAGATTGGCTAAACAAATTGGTGTTTCAAAAATTCACCTTGAAGGTGATTCATTAATAATTATACAGGCAATTATGAAGCTAAACACAAAAGCATGGCATCTAGAAAACATCATTGATTCAATAAGAGTGGAATTAGCTCTCTTTGAGGAATTTCAAATTACTCATACTAAAAGAGAAGGAAACAGTGAGGTGGATAAGTTATCAAAAATTGCCACATCATTAGATGAGGTGGAAGTGCCACACAGAAGATTTGGTCATTGGACGCAGGATGAGGGTACTTAGTTCTGACATGTGGTTGAAGTTATGATTGGTGTGTAGCCAAGGAAGATTTTGTTTGTGATGATGGATTAGGTTCGCTTATATAATAAGTGTTTTTTGCATTATGAAAGGATGATGGCCTTTATGACATGTTAATGATGATGGCTTTTTATTATTGTCTATTGATGAATTTGTGTGAAGGCGCCAGTTTTAAAATGAAGGATGGGCTTCATTTTTTGCATTGAAGCATATGAGTAAAGGCAATTTTTAGTTTTCTTTTGTAGGGTAGCAGTTCTCAGTGGATTGGTGCTGAAGCAATGGAGCCCAATTTTACATTCAAAATGAAGAAGCAACAAAATGGATTATTTGGGCCTATGGAGAAATTAAGATTGCAAAAAATGCTAAAAATTCCAACAGAGAATGTTATTGCGGCAATGCAGGATATGCTCGGTCCTCTTTTCAATAATAATGACTGAAGATGGAAATTGTAGGTTGATATCTCAACAATGGTTATGGCTTGGGGGCTTGAATTAGGTGTGCATAAGGATAAAGTTAAATGGGTAATGGAATCCTTGTTTGACATGGCTCTATTGGTGGGTATAGAATAATTGATGGAATGGGCGCACCCGGGATGGGCTTTCAACTACACAAAGATGTTTGAGGATGAGGAGGAGGGTGAAGAAGTGGGTGTGGTTCCTTTCTTAATACGGCTGAAGAGAGTTAATAAACAGGCTTATTTGGGGGACTAGGGACGTGCTTGGCAACGGTTGGAGATGGAAATAATGGAAGCAGATGAAGGAAAATGATGGGCAATGGTGCCTTTACAAGTTTCGAGGATGAAACGAACTGTGGGGCTACGCTGAGCAAGGAGACTGTACATTTTTTGTTGGAGTTTTTTGAAGATGGAAGGTGGTCGGGATCTTTGATGACTTTTTGATGTCGGGATGGTGGGCGATTTTGGTTTTTGGTTGTTAGGGCGCTAGCCTCCTTTGATGGGCATGCATGGAGCGACATCGGATAATGTAGTGGGCGGCAGTTTGGTGGAGGTTTGGTGATGATGTTAGTTTTTTTGGATGATGGGAGATAGCCACCTATAATGTTCAGGCTTAGATCAATGCTGATATTGTAACAGGTGACATTTTTTGAAATTCTCATATGTTCATATGTTGTTTATGTCTCTTTTGATATTTGTATGGCCCTCGATGACTTTCAGATATTCTTATTAGGGGGGGTTTTTTTGTATAGGCAGTGTATTGATAAACTTATGATGTAATCTATGGTGCATTATTATAAGCATCCAGTATCTATGAGGGTGATTATTGGGGTTTGGTTTGTGGATACTGGGGCCAATGATGAAGGCTTTTACTCTATATTGTAATCTTTTTATCATTAATATAAATTACCTATTACAAATTTTTTAAAAAAATGTGACTTAGAATAGCTAATTCAATTAATGTAATTAGTCAAATTTAGTTGTCTAGTGTAATAAATCCAAATCCAAGGGGAGATCCAAATCTCCTGGAAAGTTCAAAGTTATTTGTTGGAATTGCGGTAACCTTGGATGCATTCATAATGACTATAAAGAAGAAAAGAAGAGCTTTGATTTTAATTTTGAGATTTAGAAGGAAGATGGTGATGCATTCATTGCAACTTTGTCCACTCATGCATGTGATGATGCATGGTTAATTGACTATGTTGCATCTTTTCATGTGACTATAGAGATTGGTTTTTAAAATATGAATAATTTGATGGAGGTAAAGTGTACTTGGGTGACAATTCTCATTTAAGTATCAACAACTATGATAAAGTTAAAATTAGGTTTCATGATGGTAGAATAAGAAATATTAGTGGTGTGCTACATCTCCTTGGTCAGAGATAAAATTTGTTATCTACAAGCAAAAACATAGATTCAGACATGTAGGTAGTCTTTTTTGATGTAGGATGCAAAATGATGACAGGTGTCATGGTGATTACGAGAGGTGCCAACATTGGTAAATTGTATAAGCTAGATGCACACACTTTTGAATGTAATAATATTGCTATGAAGACCAGATTTCAAGTACCTCAGGGTTCTTTTTTTAATTTTGAATCAAATTCACCTATATATAAGTCTATGTTATGACAATATCATGGCATGCATCGACCTTAGTAATTGGGCGACAGAGAAGAGGTGTGAGACTAGATGGGAATTAGAGAAAAGGAATGAATACACTAAAGACAACCAGAATAATTGTGCAAACGGAAGAAACCTTCAGAATGGTGAGAAATGCAGAGGAATGGATAACAAAGAAGAACCATGACACGATCAACAAAGATCAGAAAATTGGGGTGACGAAATGAAGTGGGAAATACCTATGCAAGAATTTAGGATGAAGGTCAGCAATGGTTGGAAGGCCTATGAGAACCATTCATATCTGGGTGCACCAATTAGGTCATGGTGGGTATTTGAATACAAAAGATGGGTAGATAAAGCATGAGACAATCATCCAAGGTTGTGAGGGTAACTTTTGACTAGGAAAGGAAGATGCTAGAGAAACCATACCCATTACCAAAACCCCCCTAAGAATTAGAGAAATAACCAGTGTGACCACATATCCAAACTCCTTAGATGCAAGAATGGTCATTTCAGGAAAAATGTAGACTCGTTAAACAATTGGTGGGAAAATAATCCTTCAACTCAAGGTCTCCGAACCAGTAAAGCCTAGGAACCAAAGCCAGTGAAAGAAACAAAGAAATCAGAGACATGATAATTTGGGTAATCCATTAGATAAATTATGCATTCTGATTAAGCTTACATGAGAACACATTAAGAAATAAATTGATAAATATCAAGATATTGGTTTGATTCCAAAATAGAGTGGATGATCCATTGAATCTGGGAAACTGGGAGAATGGCTAATCACTAAATGGGGGATTGACTTCCAATTTTAAAAGCTCCAAAACAACTTTTTTATGTGACCGTGCCCTCGGCACATTAAAGAGAGGAGATTTTAAAACAAGGCATCCAAAAATTGGAGGGTCATTTTTTGTGGTTGGACAGGTGGATGCCAAATTTCAACCAATGGAAATTTGAGTTCAGCAAAAAAGCAGTTTAGGTTAGGCTATATGAACTTCCTGCATTATATTGGGACATAAAGGTTCTGAAAGATATTGCAAAAGGGATGGGAAAACTGTAAGCAATAGATGGTATTATTGCAAATGAGGCATGGGGATATTATTCTAGGTTCTATATTAGGACCCATCCCTTTGATCAACTACCTGGGGAAATTGAGATATAATCAGAGTGGGGCATATGGAAGCAAAGAATTTGTTTTGAATCAATGAAAAATACTCAACCCTTTGAGCTAGAGAAAAAAATGGAGGAGACCATAAGTTGACCCCCAACCAGGATCAAGGATTAGAAAAGATTGGGAATCCATAATTTGAGGAGGCCTTGTAGATGGACAGTACTGCAGAGCCATCCTCTAAAGATGCAATGAATTCTCCATCTCTTGTAAAGAATGATCAAACCCTCCTAATAATTAAATATAACCCTCCAGTAGATAATGATCTTATCTAAGGAGAAGATCAAGTTTCAATACCCTATATGGAGACTCATACAATTGAAGATCCATTAGAAACAACATCAGTACCCTTAGATGAGATGGAGAAGGACATGGTGATGAATAGCCAAAAGGGGGAAACCAATGATGAATGGATTATAAAGGTTGATGGAATGGATGATATTGAAACTAATGATGAAGGGTAGTCAAATATTGAATCGAATTGTAATAGGCTCGAGTTGAGCATTGAGAAAACCTCATCCAGCTGCAAAAATCCCTCATACACTATCCCAAAAAGACAGGGATGAAGAATAAATAAAGACAAATTGGTAATGGCTACCAATGCTAAAGGCCAAAGAAAACTTAGAAATGGGAAGGAATATGTCCTTCTAGTGGACCAATGAGTATCGTTACCTAGAATTATAGGGGCATTAATACCCCTAGAAAATGACACTTAATAAAGCGCCAAATTGATCAGAGTGGGGCATATATAATACTATTGTAGGAAACCAAATGGGATAAGAGTGAATGTGAGAAGTGCACGAGAGGATGGAAGAAGTGGGAAGGTGTGTTTATAGATGCAATTGGTGCATCAGGAGGAATTGGAATAATTTTAAATCTTCTATCTGCATCATGCACTTTGGAAAAAATATCAATACCAAATGATTGTCAATTGTAAAATCCTAAGCATAAATAAAGAATTTCAATTGATAAATGTGTATGGCCCCATATCAACGCTAGCAAAAAGAGCTCTATGGAGATAAATAAAAATTTGGCTAGATCAACACACTGATATCCCTACAATTGTTGGTGGCAAATTTAATTCTACTTTGGATAATTCATAGAAGCAGGGATGATTGCAAAATGTTTCTAGGGTTTAGCTAGATTTCCAAGAGTGGGTGCACAATAGAAATTTTAGAGAAATTGTGGCAAAAAATGGAAGGTTCACTTGGACCAATAGATGAAAGAGCTTCACCAACATTGTGGAGAAACTTGACCACTTATTCATCAACGATGGATGGAATGTAGGGCAGGACACATTTGAAATTGGCATATTATCATACACTGGATATGTCTATTTCCCAGTCCAAATGATCCTTAATCAGGATACAAAGGAGGTTCTCCAGTCCATTTTGAAAAATGTAACTGAGAGATAAAGCCCTTCATGATATGATTAAAAAGTGGTGGGGGAAGTAAAATGAAAAGATAAACCAAAGATGACTCAATTCAAGATGAAGTTATCCCACCTCAAGAAAAACCTTAAAGAGTGAAATGTGAATAGCTTCAAAAACATCTTTAATGAAAAAGATAGAGTGGAATAGGATTTGGTTGTGCTAAATGATAATTTTATTGATAAGGGAATAAAGGATGTTGACTATAACAAGGAACAAGAACTCAAGGCTGAGCAAGGAGAACTAATAAAGAGGGAGGAGATATTTTGGAAACAAAAGTCTAGGGAAGAATGACTAAAAGAGGGGGATAAAAACATGATATATTTACATAGGACAACACTAGCTAATAGAAGCATAAATCAAATAAGTGAAATTACTAGGGAGGATAGTACTAGAGCTACTACTTCTATAGAGATTAATCAAACTGCAGTTGAGTACTTCCATGATATATTTAATAGGGCAACAACTTAAAATGAGGCTAATAGGACAAAATTCCTAAGTTGAATCCCTTTACTCATAAATAAAGAGGACAATTGCAAACTCTAAAAATCCATAAGTATGGAGTAAATCAAGATGGAGGTTCTCCAAATTGGTGCAGATAAAGCCCCAGGTCCAGATGGGTTCTTGAAAATATTCTATCATGAATTTTGGGAGATTGTTAAAAAAACATACATAATGTACTGGCAGAGGAATGCAAAAGAAATAAGGTAATGATAGGATCTTTCAATCGTATCTTTCTAGCTCTAATTTTAAAAAAGAAGGCTGTGCAAACAATGGCATACTATAGACCCATTGCACTATGCAACATGATTTACAAAGTCATGACTAAAGTTATCTCAAACATACTCAAGAAAGTTCTTCATAAGACCATTTCAGACGAACAAAGTGGGTTCTCCCCAGATAGATCAATTATGGAAGGCATCATTATATCCCATGAGGCCATACATTTAGTTAGAAAAACTAGGGCCCCTAGTATGATCATTAAGCTTGATATTCTTAAGGCATATGATATGGTGGACATACAATTTTTACTGAGTGTGCTTCATAAGTTTAGTTTTTGTGTGGAGTAGATGAATTTTGTGAATTACTACATCACAAATCCTCTCTACTCTGACCTATTCAATGGAGTAGCTCAAAGGTACTTCCCTTCTACTAGAGGAATAAGATAAGGGGATCCCCTTTCCCCTTTTATTTTTATCATTATGGAAGAAGCACTAGGAAGTTTCATTCAACATCAAAGGTTGGTAGGGAGGTGGATTGGAATGGAAGCATATTCAAGAATTGATAACCCCACTCATCAATAATTTGTGGATGACACAATCTTCTTTGGGAAAGCCTAGAGAGATGAAGACAAAGTCATAAAGAACACTTTGGACAGTTATACAAGGGCATCTGGGAAGATTATTAATTGGAGAAAATCATAAGTCTTTTTTCTCAATGTTCAACTAGGCTTGCATATCGACATTCCCAGAATCTTGGGTCTGAGAATCGCAACTTTGCTAGGCAAATATTTATGAAATCCCTTGTTTGGGGGTATCAACAAAAGTAGCTATTGGGGAAACCTTATCATCAATTATAAAATAAGGATGGACCTATGAAAGGGAAAATGGTTATCATCGAAAGGAAAAATTCTCCTAATAAAATCAGTCTTGTTAGCAATACCTATATACTCTATGTCATGCATAAAAATTTCAAAGGTAGTTGGTGATGGGCTAATTCAAATAATGAGACATTTTTAGTAGAATGGATCAAAGGACCAAAACAAGATCCCTCTGCTAGCATGGGATAAAGTATCTAAGCCAATCAATGCAAAGGGGGTAGGCATTAAGAGAATTCACAATATGAATCTAGCCATGGGTGCTAAGCTAGTTTGGAGCCTTTTTCAAGAAGACAATCAGAAATGGGTCAGTATTCTTCAAAGAAAATAAATTTGGACTCTAAGGATCCAATCTAAATATTGAATATTCTTGATCCTCCTATTGGTTCAGTCATATGGAACTTCATAATGGAATGTATGAAAGTAATCACTAGGTATGTCACTTAGGAAGTGCACAATGAGATCCAAGCTCAATTCTGAGAGGATTCATGGGAAGGCAACCCGACTCTCAAGTCTCTACCATATTTGGATTAGATCATGGCAGAAACTACCAGGATTTAGGGGAAGAAGGTTGTAGAATATGGAAGGATGGTGGAGGAAAATAACATTTAGACATGGAGATGGAAATTATTTGATGATATACAGGCTCCAATTGAGTAGAATAGGAAATTGAATGAGATTCTCAAATCTCGTGGCTTTGTATGGTCTAGCAAGAATAATGAAATTTGATGGGGAGGTTCTCGAGATGTGGAGTACAAGCTGAAACTAGGCTACAAATATCTATAAATAGTGGAAGTTGTTCCTTTATGGCCTAAAGAACTATTGTGGGGTAAATATTTCTCACCATGAGCTAGAGCCTTTGCCTATCTCATCATTTAGGGTCGAATATTAACCTAGGACATGCTGAATAAGTTGGGGAGAATAGGTCTAGGATGATGCTCTCTATGCAAGTAGCATAATAAAGATGTGAACCACAACCTATTTTGGTGCCCCTATAGAGAATTTTGTTGGAACTACTTCCTTTAGAAGCTCAACCTTCACTCTCCCAAACCTAAAACCCTTGAAAGTTGGTTCTATATGTGGCCATCCAATCATGAAAAGTGTGTATTTAGTAGCTTATGGAAAGTGACCCCATCCATAATGGTGGGGGAATTATGGAAGGAGTGAAATATGAGGGAGTTCGTAGATGAATCTATGCCCAAAGAACAACTAGTTAAAAAAATTGAAGCCTCAGTCATAAAATTGGTAAACATTGTTGCGAAAAAGGGCAAACAAAAAGCTTTTTTCACTATGGGATGATAATATAATCAAGGCTTTAGGGGCCTTACCATTCCACAACTGTTAGGAATCTCTTGTGATGATGAAAAATCCAAATCTCATACTAACACCATCTAGGAAGTTCCTAAATCCAAGTAGGTCAAGGCCAATTTTGATGGAGCCACGCAGTGTAATATGGGGCCAAGTGGAATCAACATTTCAATTAGAGATGAACATGGCAATACACTTACAAAGTATAGAGAGAACATTGGAATGGGCACCAACAACAAATCTGATTTTAGGGTAGAAGCCAAAGGGCGTGAATTGGTTCTACAAATAGGTTTTAGAAGAGTGCACCTGGAGGGAGACTCCATGACTATTGTTAATGTGGTGAGATCAAAGTAGACATGAGATTGGAAGTTAAACCAGTGAGTGTGTTGAATCTCGAGTCTCATTGGGCAATTGGAGGGTTTCAGAATCAACCACACCTACCACAAAGGTAATACAGTCACAGACACTCTTTCCAAACAAGCCTCCATGGAAGATGATTGATTGTAGGGATGAATTAGCCAAGGCACATTATTTTCTGATTATAATGGATGATGTAGGCTATAAAATGTAGTGTACCCACTTTCTAAGCATGTGACCTCGTGCCTTGGAAATGACAAGCAACTATGATGGGACATCATTTCTTAAGAGTGATGATGCCAGGTTGGTATTGCACACACCTCTCATGAAGGAATGTCCTTGGGATGATGTAACATACTTTGATCTAGGTGCATCTTGCATTAGATTGTACATGCCTAGATTAGGTGGAGATCGGATGTGATATGCATTGTGACACATTGTACATGATAATTTATTACTACTGTTGGAAGGTACGCTTGCATCGATGACGACTTTATGGAAAGATTAAGTGGCTTGATTTGGTAGAGATTCAAAGTAATGATGGCAGATGGGCCTAGCCTTTATAAGCATGATAGTTTGAGAATGTTGAGTCGTACTTAACCTGTTTGAGAGAATTACACCTAGAGCAATGGATACTACCATATGCTTGGAATCCACAATGAACATGGTGGCTTTTTTAGGAGAAGTGTCAGACAAGAGGTTGCTGCAGATCTTAATAGTAAGGCACCCACTTGTATTGCATGCAATTAAGGAAGTGTTGGGAAACAAATGTATGTGGACTTGCCATAAATATAGGGTGAACACAAATGTCACTATGATGTTTCTAGCCTTTGCACTTACCAGAGGCATGTCAAAAGATAAGGCAAAGAACCAATGCCAATGAGTTTTCAAGCATAAGTACCTAGGGGAAATTGATGCAGTACTTGATAATGTAGGTGCTCAAAACATGATCCCAGTGGCAAAACAATATTATCTTGGTCCATAGTGGGGGTTCGTGGGTGTAGTAAGGAGGTTTCCACACATATTCTTCATAGAATTAGAGCTGAAAGGTAGAACGAGAAGTATAGATAGGAACCTCATCTTCCTACATAAGGTTTTTTCTCTTCTCCCACCACCAACAGTTGAGTGGATGAAGGGCTATAAGAGGTGTGAAGGGTATTGGGTTATGGATGAGGGCAACTTGACCCTGGCTGATCTTGATTACCCAACTTTTCCAGAGTTAGGGGAAGATTGGGGCGTGAACAATGTCAGGGATGTAGAGGATATTGCTAAAAGTCTGGCACATAAGAGATGCAAAGGAGACTCCCCTATCAAGGTGAGAGTGGCTCATGCAAAGTGAATGAAAATAGAGGCAAAAGATTGATGCCTTTCAACAAGGCCTAATAGCCCCCTGTTCACGAACCTCTATGGACCATAGTCGAGGAAGCGAATAAGGATCTTTTGATCTTGTGGAGCTGGGGTGTTTTTCTGGTTGGGGATTTTTTGGTTACATATTTGTTTCTAAATCTTTGAAAATATGTATTAAATTATGAACACTGGTATAGTGTAACTGGCATAAGTATGGAAGCCAACCATTTTGGTGGGTGATAGATGCTATAGATGATTAGGATTTACTATATTGATGGGTAGGGTAGTATCAGTATCAAAAGAATAGGGGTGACAATAATAGTATCAACATTATCAGTTTTTTTGTAAACTTCTTTTTTGAAATCAATAGAAAGGGAACTGGCACTATCCATCTATCTAACTATAAAAAAAAAGAGAGAGTTTATATTATGGCACTAGAGGCTTGACCACATTGGAAAGAAGGGTCCAGTCACCTTGGAAAAGTAAAACCTTGTTGAAGGATTGAATGATTGTGATATTGATTTTGATTTATGTGAGCATTACATTTCTGGATAATAAAATTATGTTTAGTTTTACTCAAGTACTAAAAAATCTATTTGTATGCTGGATCTTATTGATTCTAATATGTTTGGTCTTGTAGATGTTCATTCCATTGGAAAATCTAGATATTATGTTTCATTTTTAATAACTATAGAACACAGACTTGGATATATTTTATAAAGAGTAAATCTTATGTTTTGAGTTGATTTAAAGAACTTAAAGCAATGGTTAAGTTGTAAACTAGAAGGAAAACCAAATGTTTGATGACTGTGTTAGAATAATTGAGAGGGGGGTGAATCAGTTAATCAGTGTTCCAATACAAAATGTATAATCCAAAAACAATTACTTCAATTTCTGCTGCTCGGTAACTTAAAATACTTTTACAATCTGTGCATTTATCGATTATCAGTCTAAAACTTATAGCAGTTACCGATCAAACCAAATATTCAACATGTAAATATGACATCAAAACTAACATCACAATCAACACATAACACAAGAGATTTAACGTGGAAACCCTGTGAAGGGAAAAACCACCTGGGACCGACAACCCAAAAATATTCAGTCTTCCAAAGTGAGGTCGGTGGAGACCCAACCCTGTTAAAGGTTACAAACACACTGTTAGGTGTGACCTTGTTAGAGGATTTAAGACCAGCCATTATCATCCAACCAGCAGTCACTCTGGGGTTGACAGGACAACAATGTTCATTCTATGAATGATACATAATAAGACTTTCTTAGTCCACTCGATTAAGAGATTTGATTGTGTACAATGGTTAAATATGTAACAGTAGGTGATCTGACTTAATACAACTTCAATTGCAAATTATAGATCAATGTTCAGCTCATACAAATCTTTTTGATCAATAAATCATTTATGTTTCAACAATATATCAACTTACTGTCTGTCGGTAATCACTCTCTATAGCTCGATAATGCTCTACAGTTGGGTTCTCCTTAACCAGTATGATCAGAATGCATGAAATTTTTTTCACATGATGATTCTATGGTTTCCTTCTCTTCCAGCATCACACTCATTATGAAATCTCCAATCTCTTATATAGACATGTAAACCATTTTCTTCTGCTCCATCAGATTTTGCCGCTTAATCATCTTCATTGATTTTGCCTCTTAAACATACCTCAACACTTGTGTCAATAACACATTTGATTCTCATCCTTTAGATCTTTCCAAAAAAATTTAGTCGTCGATTTATGTAACAAACTTTATCTGTTACCTCGTAATCATACACTTGCCAGCTCATCAATCTTATCGGCTAAACTAGTCGTCTAGTTCATTATGTTCTTCTCGGTTAACAAAGAAATGCATCGGTGAATACAAGCTCAGTTAACACTATGCTCAGTATACAATACACTCCATCAATGTATACTGAAATGCTTCATCAACTGACAACACTGCTTTGTGTCTTTCAGTTCTTTTTCTTATCATAGATGAATGAAACATAATCAAGTCAATAACATGAAGTCATAGACTCATCAACAAGTTACTTGATGTATTCTCTATCCTCATCTATCATATCCATCTCCCTCATGTAGATATTTTTATTCTTCATCTCTTTCACTCCTTCTCAACAAATGTTTCAGTATAGTAACTTACAAGATAAGTACTGTCAAACTTAGTTGACATCAATGACAACATAATACTGATTTAATCATATTACATATAAATCAATTTTCTCGGTGATCTTAAATCACAGATTCTTCAATCAAGTTCTAAATCAGTTGTAGTTCATCAATCTCTCCCTTTGGCATTGATGGCAACTCAAGTAATATGAAATATACCGTACACATGCATGTAATGGATAAAATGTGGATGAGGTCCTAGGGCAATGGGTTGCACATAAAAGAGACCCCAAAGCCACTATTTTACACTTACATGATATTGTATTGATATGGAAAGTAAATTTAGATGACTAATATTGAAATTAAGAAATAAAGGTACTTACCTCTGAAAAAGAATCAGTTGAAAACCCTATCAAACGATCTCAAAAACTATTGATTCTCGCAAGTTTGAACTGAAACTGTGAGATCTACAAAACCTAGAAATCTTTTTCTAATATGAGATTAGGTCGACTTTGACCCTCATAAAAGGTCAAGGATGACCTCAGGAAAATGAAGGTTGATTTTGACTTTGTTCGCAGATCCTGGAAGTTCACCAAAAAGGGTATCCAAATCCGCTCTCAAATTTGAAATTTTGCACCTGTACCTACAAGAAAAATGGTTTTGTTTGTTGGGGGGAAGGGGTTTGCCTTATTCAAACCCCAATTTAGCAAGTAACCTTGAAATTGAATTGAAATTGCTGGAATAAACAAAGTAAATGGAACAATTCACCTTGCTTGAGTTGAAACCCTTGTGGAGGATTCGAATCCTTGAATCCACAAGAATGTAGAATCAAATGTAGGATGTCTCCAATCAATTGTCTTTAGATCTTCAACACCAATCTTGAATGGTTCTTGAATTTGGAAGAGGCTTGAATGAAAATGGAGGAATCTTCAACAAGAGAGCTCCATAGAGCTTGAATCCTTTAATGGCTTCTAATGGATCTCCTTGATGAATTGAATGCTTGAATGCTTGATCTTCTTGCTTGCTTGCACTTGAGATCTTGATCATGAAAGTGGATGGAAAACTTGATGGAGAAAATGAGAGAGGAAGGCTCCCTTTTATAGTGATCTAAGGCACAAGAGGGGCCTCGTAGAAAATAATAATTAAGGGCCCATGGCACAAAAATCTAGAGAGGTGTACATGGAGAGAAAATTAAATTAAGGTCTTGACACAAAACTCTAGGAGGGGACCACCCTTAATATAGAAATAAAATAATTATTTAAGAGCCTTGTCACAAAATTCGAGGTAAGGCCAACCCCAAAGTTAATTTGAGCATTAGGCACAAAACTTGAGAAAGGCTAATCTCCAATAATAAATTAGGAATCCTATACAAATATTGAGGAAGGTCCACCTTAAATATTAATTTGAGAATTTGACACTTAATCCGAGAAATAGTGGCCCTGAAGAGGGAAAATGCAAGATTTTGATGAAATCCCGAAATCGGAAGCAAACCCCGAAGATCCCAGACCATAGGGTCAAGATCAAGCTCAAACCTAACTAGTTCAAGGTTGAGGTTGATCCTGACCTAGTCAGGATCGAGGTTGACTTTGACCCCATAAGGTCAACTTTGACCTTATGGTAAAAAACCTCAGGTTCATAGTCCAGAATGCTAGGAAAATGCTAGGAAGAAGTGGAAAATGGGGTAGAACAGGGGGAAAAGCCAGATCCAAGTTGAATATCCATTCAAGGCATTTGACATGACCCCAAACCACTTACTCGGAGGGCTAAACGCTCTTACCATGGAAGTGCTTCCATTTTAAGATGATGCAATACCAAATATGTATTCTACAACTCCGTGAACAAATGTTGTACAAGCTCTCCCTAGCTTAATATATTTAATCACTACGTTACTCAACAACATTATAACATACAGCTTTGTTAATCTGCAAATATGATCTTTTCAGCTTTCAGATTCCTTCTTCTATTCTTAGTAATTGATCTTCAATGCTCTCCCTTTCTTCAATTTGTCTCTCCCTCAGATAGTTCTCATCAGTGCATATTCAGATTATCTCTCCCTTTCTTTCATATTCTTTATCTCTCCCTTTGACAATAATGCCAAATAAACAAATAGCTCTTCAGTAGCCAAGTAACTCTCTATTGTCCAATGCATACTCTGTATCTCTGTATACTGATATGCCATTATGTTGAAGTACCTTTCACAACCTTAGACATGATCCAAAGTGTGAACTATGTTGCATCAACATGTATGATCTTTTGATAAGATTACGCTGATGTAACATCTAAATCACCTTAGTGATTGATAAACAGGGGACGAACCCCAAGTCTAGTCCTCAAGTACTCAAATGTGTCCTTCAGTAGAGCTTTTGTAAAGATATCTGCAAGTTGTTCTTTTGATGTAACAAACTCTAGCTTAACTTGCTTCTCCTGTACTTGTTCTCTCAAGTAGTGATACTTAATTGATATGTGCTTCATCTTAGAATGCATCACATGATTCTTTGAAATATTAATTGCACTGGTGTTATCACAATATATAATCACCGGCTCATTCATTATCTCATTCATACCTTCCAGAACTTGTTTAATATATGCAATGTTTGAACAGTTTGTAGCAGTAACAACACACTCTGCTTCGGTTGTAGACTGAGAAATGCAAGCCTGCTTCTTACTTGTCCAGGTAACAAGTCTTTCACCAAAGAAGAATGCTCCTCTAGTGGTGCTTTTTCTGTCATCCACATTTCCAGCCCAATCAGCATCGGTATAGACTCTGATTTCAAACTTGCCTTCCTTAGGATACCATAATCCATAGTCCTTTGTTTTCTTCAGGTATCTTAAGATTCTTTTAGTGGCAATCATGTGTAATTCTTTAGGATTAGCAAAAAATCTAGCAACTATTCCCACAACATGTGCTATGTCTGGTCTACTATGAACTACATACATTAACTTACCAATCATTAATCGGTACAGTGTCTAGTTTACCTCTGTAGTTTCATCTTCCTTAGTCAATTTACAACTAGTAGCCATCGACGTTCCCACAAGTTTAGCATCTTCCATGCCAAATGTTTTCAATACTTATTTTATGTATTTAGACTGTGTGATGAATATCTCATCACTCTGCTAAATCACTTGTAGTCCAAGAAAGAATTTAATCTCTTCGAACATAGACATCTCGAATTCATTCCTCATATCATCAGCAAAGGCTTTACATATTTGATCTTGACCTCCAAATATGATATCATCCACAAATATCTCAGCAATAAGAATTGTATCATCAATATCTCCTTTCATATACAGATTGTTGTTCTCACTTGTTCTTACAAATCATATACTTAATAGATAAGTATGCAGCCTCTCATACTAGGCTCTCAGTGCTTGCTTCAAACCATATAAAGCTTTATGTAGTTTACATACCATGTCTTTCTTTTCTGGATCAACAAACCCTTCAGGTTCTTCTATGTAGACTTCTTCTTCTAGTATTCCATTTAGAAACGCTGACTTGACATCCATTTGATATACCTTGAATTTCTTGTGTGTAGCCTATGCAACTAGAATTCTGACTCCTTCCAATCTAGCAATAGGTGCAAAGGTTTCACCATATTCTATGCCTTCCTCCTATGCATATCCTTTGCATACCAATCTAGCTTTATTTCTGGTTACTTCTCCATTCTCATTCTGCTTGTTCCTGAATATCCACTTAGTACCGATAACATTCTTATCTTTTGGTCAGGGTACTAAGGTCTAGGTTTTGTTCTTTTCTATCTACTCTATTTCTTCCTTCATTGCATTAACCCATTCATCATTCTCTAATGCAAATTTCACATTTTACAGCTCATAATCACAAACTAGACATGTACCTTATCTTGCTTTGCTCCTTGTTTGCATGCCAGCTTGTTTGTCTCCAATGATTTGTGATTTAGGATGGTGTCTTCTAAAAAAACTCACCAGTATCATATCTCTCCTTTCTTGTTCATCCTATGCAGGTTCATTTGCTTGCTCGGTATGATCATCCTGCTCATCAATTTCTCCTTCCTGTTGTTCGGTATTATTTTCCTGCTGACTGGTTATCACAGGTTGCAACTTCAGTGGATACTCTAGGTGTTTAATGTAAGTGAATCTACCATAGTCTTCTGGTTCCTTTTTAGTTTCCTCTATGTTCTTTTCATCAAACTCATCAACTCAGATGTTAGAGCTTTCAATCATTTTATTAGTAGTTTTATTCAGACACTTATATGCTTTGCTTTTACTAGAATATCCTAGAAATATTCCTTCATCACCTTTTGAGTCAAATTTACCATTTCTCTCATCTTTTAGAATAAAGCATTTACTTCCAAAAATCTTGAAATAGCTTGCAGTCAGTTTGTGTCCAAACCACAACTCATAGGGTGTCTTGTTGGTGTCCTTTAATTGCACTCAGTTCAATACATAAACAGTTGTACTGACAGCTTCCCTCCAGTATGTCTTTGCAACATTATTTTGCAGCATCAATGTCCTATCACAGTCAACTATTGACCTATTCCTTCTTTCAACAATCCCATTTTGTTGAGGTGTCCTCAGTGCAAAGACCTGTCTTTTAATACCATGCTCATTACAGAAATTAGTAAATTCATCAAAGATAAATTCACCTCCTCTATCAGATCTTAGGCATTTCAATTCCTTACTAGTCTCTTTTTCTACCTTAGCCTTATACCACTTAAACATCTTGAAAGCTTCAGATTTTTCTTTAAAGAACATAACAGTCATCAATCTAGTATAGTCATCAATAAAAAGAATAAAGTATTTATCACCATAATAACTCTGAGTTCTCATAGGACCACATAGGTCGGTATGAACCAACTCAAGTATCTTCTTTGTTGAATAGTCCTTACTTTTGAAACTAGATTTAGTCATCTTACCTTTATGGCACTCATGTGATCCAGTTTTCACAAGTTAGGAAGCCCTCTAACTCTTTTCCTTTTACTGATCTTAATCATGTTATCAAAGTTCACATGGCATAACCTTTTATGCCACAACAAAGCATCTTCATTTTTCATCATCAAGCAAGAAGACTCATCAGTATCAAGATAAAATAGATTATCTCTTGATTGTGCACCAATTCCAAGTAGTCTTCCTCCATCATCACAATTTTTCACTTTCTAGCTCTCAAAAGCAACTCGGTGACTTGAATTATTCAGTTGTGCCACACTTAACAAGTTATAGTTCAATCCATCTACCCAATAAGCATTATCACATTTTATCATATCATTTATCATGAAGGTTCCTTTACCTCTTACCATACAGGGTGTGTCATTACCCATCTTAACTGAACCTCCATTGTATTCTTCAAGTAGATCAAACTTCTCCTCATCATCAATCATGTGATGTGTATAGCCACTATCTATGATCCATGTATTATTTTTGTTAACTTTAGAGATCAGTGTTGTTTCTTCATGTTTTTCTTCTTCTTCGTCCGAGTCATCTTTCATAGCAACAAATAAAACTTCTACATCATGATCAGAATCAGATTCAGATTCATTATCCTTAGCTATGAAAGATACCTTTTTCCCTTTGTCATTGTTGTCTCGGCCATCTCTGTTGTGTTGGTAGCCTCTGTTGAATCTTCTCCCATAGCTTCCTTTAGATCAGTCTTTTATTCTATCATCATCTTTCTTATGTGGACATCTAGTAGTGACATGGCCAACCTCTTTACAATTAAAGCATGCTAAAGGTAGCTTACCTCTATACCTTCCTTTTCCTTTGGGTAATCTTCTGGCCATAAGAGCTTCAAGTTCATCAAGCTCATCATCAATATTACTATCACTATCATTTTTATTATTTCTGCTAGACTTACTAATCTTCAGAGAAGACATGAAAGCAAATTCCATAGAAGGTACAACACTGTTATCAAAGTTATTTAACTCAAAGGTTGTAAGTTTACCAATCAAATTGTCAAGTGTAAGTACATTACCAGATGCAGACCTTGTCTCATGGATAGCAGATATTTTGATTGCGTAAACCGGCAGTAAAGTTCTAAGTATTTTGCTAACAACTATTTCTTCACTAATGACTCCATCAGATGCTCTAATAGCATGTACTAGCTCTTTCAATCTATTTGTATATTGCACAATATTCTCACCTTCTTTCATCTTCATATCATCAAATCTTCCCCTTAGGCTTTCTGCTCTAGCTCTTTAAACATTTGCATCTCCACTATAAACTTGAGAAAGTTTATCCCACATGGCTTTTGCAGTAGTGCAACTTTTGATATCTTAAAATTCGGCATCGGTGTAGGCAGTAGCAAGTTCCATCATATTAACATTGTGTTCATGCCTATCTTTCAGTTGATCAAGTGTCAGGGGACCTGGTGTCAGTTCTATATAGCCATTCTCCATTAATTCTAGTGCAACATTCCCAATGCTAGATATGTGCAACTTCATTCGGCTCTGCCATACTGCGAAGTTCTCTTTGTTCAGCTTTGGCACTTCCCTCTTATACATTTGAGATCTTTTTACTGAAGTCCTTAAAACTCTGTTCAAAGCAACCAACGCTCTGATACCAATTGTTAGAATAACTGAGAGGGGGGTTAATTAGTTAATCAGTGTCCCAATACAAAATGTATAATCCAAAAACAATTACTTCAATTTCTATTGCTCGGTAACTTAAAATACTTTTACAGTCTGTGCATTTACCGATTATTAATCTAAAACTTATAGGAGTTACCGATCAAATCAACTATGCAACATGTAAATATGACATCAAAACTAACATCACAATCAACACATAACACAAGAGATTTAACGTGGAAACTTTGTGAAGGGAAAAACCACCTGGGACCAGCAACCCAAAAATATTCACTCTTCTAAAGTGAGGTTGGTGAAGACCCAACCCTGTTAAAGGTTACAAACACACTGTTAGGTGTGACCTTGTTAGAGGATTTAAGACCAACCATTATCGTCCAACCAACAGTCGCTCTAGGGTTGATAGGATAACAATGTTTATTCTATGAATGATACATAATAAGACTTTCTTAGTCCACTCGGTTAAGAGATTTGACTGTGTACAATGGTTAAATATGTAACAATAGGTGATCTAACTTAATACAACTTCAATTGAAAATTACAGATCAATGTTCAGCTCATACAAATCTTTCTGATCAATAAATCATTTATGTTTCAACAATATATCAACTTACTATATGTCGATAATCACTCTCTATAGCTCGGTAATACTCTGCAGTTGGGTTCTCCTTAACCAGTATGATCATAATGCATGAAAACTTGTTCACGCGATGATTCTACAGTTTCCTTCTCTTCCAACATCACACTCATTGTGAAATCTCCAGTCTCTTATATAGACATGTAAACTATTTTCTTTTGCTCCATTAGATTTTTCCGCTTAATCATCTTCATTTATTTTGCCTCTTAAACATACCTTGGCACTTGTGTCAATAACATGTTTGATTCTCATCCTTTAGATCTTTCCAGAATTTTGTTAGTTGTCGATCTGTGTAATAAACTTTATCTATTACCTTGTAATCATACACTTGTCAACTCATCAATCTTATCAGCTAAACTAGTCATTTAGTTCATTATATTCTTTTCGGTTAACAAAGAAATGCGTCGATGAACACAAGCTCAGTTAACACTATGCTCGGTATACACTACACTCCGTCGGTGTATACTGAAATGCTTCATCAACCGACAACACTGCTTTGTGTCTTTCAATTCTTTTCCTTATCATAGATGAATGAAACATAATCAAGTCAATAACATGAAGCCATAGACTCATCAACAAGTTACTCAATGTATTCTCTATCCTCATCTGTCATATCCATCTCCCTCATGTAGATATTTTTATTCTTCATCTCTTTCACTCCTCAATAGATGTTTCGGTATAGTAACTTACAAGATAAGTATTGTCAAACTTAGTTGACATCAATGACAACATAATACTGATTTAATCATATTACATGTCTAATCAATCTACTCGGTGATCTTAAATCACAGATTCTTCAATCAGGTTCTAAATCAGTTGTAGTTCATCAGACTGATAATGGGTAAAAACAACTTTGTATTTTTGCAACAAATTGGAGTTGTAGAAATAATGAATAAGATGTTACTGGAGAAGGCCAAGAGTATGCTAAGTGGTCTTGAATTAGAACAAAGGTTTTGGGTTGAAGCTTTTGTCACTACTTGCTACTTGATTAACAAGACCAATACATCAACTCTTGTTGATAAAATACTTGTAGAGGTATGGTCGGGTTATAATCCTTCATTAAGACATTGTAGAGTTTTTGGTTGTGAGGCATATGGATATGTGCCAAAGAAGAAGTGCACAAAGATGGAGAATATGGTTGTGAAATGTATTTTCATCAAATATAGTTATGGTGAGAAAGGATACAAGCTTTGGGACCCTATTGCATAGAAGGTGATAAAAAGTACAAGTGTTATTTTTAGAGAAACTAATCCTCCTATTAAATTGAGGCTTGAAAAAACTAGGAAGGAAGATGTGATTCAACTACCTTATAATCCTAAGAAAGTTGAATTGAGGCCCCTAGATAGACAAGAAGTTGAGGAGAGCTCATTTATCTTTGAATATTTAGATGAGGAAGAACCTCCAACTCGACTTATTTAAAGGTCTACAAGGCATAAATAACTAGATGAATGGTATCCTCCTAATGATTGGAGATGGATTTTTTCTTTGAATGCTAACATGTATGAAGCTATCTCTATAGAAGAGGCATTAGGTATGAATGATGCATAATCCTAGAAAATTGTTATGGATGAAGAAATGGTAGCTTTAAAAAAGAATGATACATGTAAACTTGTATTATTTCTTGAAGGACACAAACTTATTGGTTGCAAATGGGTGTTCAAGAAAAAATATCAGAGCATGTGGTGCTTGTAAGGAAAACATTTAAAGGTACTTGAATCTAATGATCAAGATGTACAAAAGGGTGGTACCAAAGCTGAACAAGGAGAACTTTCGTGCATGGCAGAGTTTGATGAAGTTACACCTAGCCGATATTGGTGATTCAATGAAATATTATGTGGAACATGATTATGTACCAGTAGTTGCACCTATGAAAACCAAGGAGACGAAGGAAAAGAAAGAGCACAATCAAACAATGTTGGAGATTGCATCAGCCCTAAGTTATCTTGAATTTAAAGACATCAAGGACTGTACTAATGCAAAGCAAATGTGGGACACACTGATAGCTATCTATGGTGGAGACGCAAATGTATTGAGAGCCAAATCTAAAAGCTTGAGAGGTAAGTTTGATGAAATAAGAATGTTATAAGGTGAAACTATTGTTCAATATTGTGCCAGAGTTAAAGAGGTAGTGAATGCTATTAGAGGAGCTAATGGAAATATTGATGATGAAACTATTATTAGCAAATTTTTGAGAACCCTACTTCCTATTTATGCTATTAGAGTTTCTGCAATATAAGAATTGAGATGTGCTCCTAGTAACAACCTAACCTTGGAAGGTCTTGTTGGTAGTCTTACTACTTTTGAGTTGTCAAATTTTGATAATTTCATTACTCATAATATTGAATGTGCATTCAAGTCTCAAATGGTTCTTCATAAGTCTAAGAAAGGAAAATAAAAATGTGTGAATAGTGACAGTGACATTGATAGTGACACTCATGATGATGATCTTAATGATCTTGAGGCACTTATGGCTAGAAGACTACTGAGAGGAAAAGGAAAATTTAAAGGTAAACTTCCTATAATCTATTTTTCATGTAACAAAGTTGGTCACATTGCAAAAATATGCCCTAACAGGAATGACACAGATGAAAGAAAGTATAAAGACAAAAGGAATGATAGAGATCACAGAAGATATAAGGACTCCAAGGATAAAGGTAATAAGTCTTGTTATAATGCTGAAGCAGAAACTGATAGTGAATCTGGTGAATCTGATGATTGTGATGTAGAAGTTTTTTATGTTGCTATGAAAGATGATTCTAATGAAGATGAGAAAACTACACTTATTTCATATATGATTAAAGGTGATATATGGATAATTGATAGTGGTTGCTCACATCACATGATTGGTGATAAAAGTAAGTTTGAAACCCTAAATCATTACAAAGGTAGGAGTGTTAAGTTTGGTAATGATGCACCATGTCTTGTGAAGGGTAAAGGAACAATAAGATTGACTAATAAGATCAGATGTGACAATGATTATTGGGTTAAAGGTCTTAACTATAACTTGTTGATTGTTGCACAAATGAATAGTACTGGTTACCGAGTTGAGTTTCATCACAAGAAGGCTAAGATATTTGATGCCAGTGGTGAACTAATTGGAAGTGGAGAACAGACAAGAGGTAATTTGTTCTATCTAGACCTATATGAAGAAACATGTTTGTTTGCACAATTTGATGATGTATGTAATGACATAAGAGGTTGTGTCATGTGTACATTGACAATTTGGTAAGCATTAGTAAGATGAAAAGAGTTAGAGGTTTACCAAGATTGAAGAAAAATGATAATGTGATGTGTAAATAATGTCAATCGGGAAAAATGACAAAGTATAGTTTCAAGAGAAAAACATATACTTTTTATGATATTTTGGAATTGGTTCATACTGACCTTTGTGGACCTATTGGTGTGAAAAGTTACTATGGTGATAAATATTTCATTTTGTTTGTTGACGACTATTCTAGAATGATGACTGTGATGTTTCTTAAAGATAAATTTGATGCCTTTCAGTTGTTTAAGTGGTATTTGGAAAAAGTTGAGAAAGAGATAGGTAAAAGCTTGAAATGTCTGAGATCTAACAAAGAAGGAGAATTCATATCAAACGAGTTCAATATATTCTGCAATGATGCATGAATAAAGAGACAAATGTATGCACCAAGGACACCTCCACATAATGGTATAACAAAGAAGAAATAGATGAATCATGGATTGTGCTAGAACACTGATGATAGAGAAAATATTGCACAAAAGTACTGGAGAGAAGTTGTAAGTATAGTTGTCTATACCTTGAACCGAGTACAAATCAAGAAAGGTAAAAATGCTACACCTTTTGAATTATGGCATGGTTATGCATGTAATGTTAAATACTTTAAAGTCTTTGGAAGAAAATGTTATATAATTTTTTTTATGAATAGTGCCTTTTCTATTAATAAAATATTAAAGTTACATATTCACAAAAAAGGGGTCGGGGGACATAAAAATCACCCCACAGAGTTCACATGACAAAGCCAAAAAATGCTATATATTGAAGGACAATAGAAATGGAAAACTTGATGCTAAAAGTGATGAAGGCATATTCCTAGGTTATTCTACTAAGAGAAAATCTTACAAGTGTTTGAATTCTAACACTAACAAAACTGTGGAAAGTGCAAATGTTAGAGTTGATGAATATGTAGAAAAGAATGATGTAGAATGCAAGCAAGAAACTGAAGATTATAAATCTTTTGTATACATGGAAGAAGGAGAGGCTAGTAATATACCTGAACCAGAAAACAATGTTGTCGAGCAACAACAAGAACCAGTCGAGTTACAACAAGTTATTTTCGAGCATCAGGAGGATGCTGCCAAGCAAATAGAAGAGGAAGAAAAGGATTTACAAGATGAACTTGAAGATCTAGAGTAAGAAGAAAGGAGACCAAAGCCTACATCAACACAATATATAACAAGACATCATAAGCCAGATCAAATCATTAGAGCTAAATAATTTGGAGTCATGACAAGAAGTAAGCCGAAAGATCAAGCATGCTTGTTATGTGAGTTTTTGAGCCTAAGACAGTGAATGATGCTTTAGAGAATTAAGATTGGATTCAAGTCATGAATGAGGAAATTGAGCAGAGAGAAAAGAACAAAACCTGGACACTAGTACCTAGACTAGAGGACAAGAATGTTTTGGGAACAAAGTGGGTGTTCAGAAATAAGTCGAGTGAACATAGAGAAGTCACAAGGAACAAAGCTAGATTGGTATGCAAGGGATATGAATAGGAAGAAGGCATTGACTATGGGGAGATATTTGCCCCAGTTGCTAGATTAGAAGGAGTGAGAACTCTACTTGCATATACAGCTTACAAAGGATTTAAAGTATATCAAATGGATGTCAAATCTGCATTTCTGAATGGAATACGAGAAGAAGAAGTATACATTGAACAACTAGAAGGATTTTTTTACCCAAGCAAGAAGAACGTGGTTTGTAAACTACACAAAACACTGTACAGATTGAAACAAGACCCTAGAGCATGGTATGAGAGATTGCAAAATTACCTAATAAAGATTGGATTTGCAAGAGAAAATGACAACATTAATCTGTAATTGAAGACTGAAAAAGGTAAAGGGATATTGTTAGCACAAATATTTTTTGATGATGTCATATTTGGAGGATAGGATGCCCTATGTCAAACATTTGCAAATGAGATTTAAACTAAATTTGAGATGTTTATGTTTGAAGATATTAAATTCTTTGTTGGTTTGCAAGTTTATCAGATAAAGAAAGGTATCTATATTACACAATATAAGTATGTCAAGGAGATACTGAATTTTTTTGGCATGGAGGACTCTAAAACAGTAAGTACACCCATGGCTACTAGATAGAAACTATCAAACAATTATGATACAACTGAAGTGAATCAAACCTTGTACAAATCAATGATTGGAAAGATATAATATGTTGTTCACATCAGACTAGATATTGTATTAGCAATTGGAATTGTTGCAATATTTTCTGCCAATCCTAAGAAGAATCACATGATGGCAGTGAAAAGGATACTAAGATATCTGAAAGGAACAGAGGATTATGGATTGTATTACAAGAAGAATGAAAAGTTTGAACTGAAACTTTATAGTGATTCAGATTGGGTAGGAAATGTGGATGATAGAAAGAGTACAAGAGGTGGGACATTCTTTCTAGGAAAGATATTAGTCTCTTGGACAAGCAAGAAATAGAATTGCATTTCCCAATCTACAATAGAAGTTAAATATGTAATAGCAACAATTAATTGTTCAAACTTAGTGTGAATCAAGCAATTGTTGAAAGGTATGAAGGAAGAAATTACTGAGCTAGTTGTTATTTTCTGTGATAACACAAGTGCTATCAATATATCAAATAATCTTGTAATGCACACTAAGACTAAGCATATTGCTATCAATTATCATTACTTGAGAGAGCCAGTTCAAGATAAGGAAGTGAAACTGGAATATGTAAATACAAAGGAACACTTAGTAGATATATTCACTAAGGCATTACCTAAGGATGCTCATGAGTATCTAAGAAGTAAATTAGGGGTGATTCCCCTAAATGAGGCTACCTAGAATCATATAGGAGCATTGCATCAAATGTACTAATCAGAATATCTGACAAATTGATGCAAAAAAGATCACACTTTAGGAGTTGCCTAAAGTTGTGAAGAATAAAGCACAAGATGTTGATCAATCATAAGCAAGATGACAAAGGGAGTGTGAAGTTCAGAGAATTGACATGAAGATATCTACATGGTGAAAATGAATGTCTTTGGCATTGTTGTCAAAGAGGGAGAGATATAGTGAACCTGAGGGAGAGATACATAAAAAGATTCAAAAGGAGTTACCCTAAGTAAAGAGAGAGAGATAGATTGAATAAGATGAGGGTGAGATTCAGTAAAATGTTGGACAAAAAAAAAGAGAAATCTATCCAAGAGGGAGTTGATACTTGGATGGGAATCAAAATGAAGATAAAAGTATTAATGAATCAGAATGAACTTTTTTGGATTGTTTGGTGACTATAAATATGATGCAAGGGAGGGCTTGATGAAGGGCCAAAGGTACACCTTAACCACAACCCCTTTTTAGAGATCACACACACGAAAGGAAACACACAACAAGGAAGAGAGAATGCAGAGAAACTTCATATATTATTCATCAATTGATTTATACATGTTAGGCTATAAGGCCTTCCTGATTACATCCAAATACATTCAAAGATCAATATAAAAGTCCTCCAACATGCGAGGATTGATCTTTCAAAAACTATCTTCTATCTCCTAAAAACTCCCTACTAATATCCCTTACTAATGCCCTTACTAATGCCCTTAAAACTATGACCAACAATTATATTTATACAAGAGGCTATTGAAACAAGTCAGCCTTCAGATCCATCATTAGAGAAAGAAACAACTAGATCTAGGTCCACATGCCTCCCAATGATGAATACCAACATTAACTCTGTGACCAAAATTCAATGCATAAGTTGACCTCAACAAGAAAACAAAAAAAACCACTCAGCAAGCAAGATTACCGAGCGCTAGGAAATTACCCGGCAAGCCAACCAAGCAACTCAGCCAAAGAAGGAACTGAGCAGCTACTGAACCAACTTGGTCAAAGAATGAATTAAGCAACTACCGACCAAACAGAACAACTCAAATTTATTTTTGGTGACATAAGATTGCCAAGAACCCGGGATGCTCCTGCATCAGACACCTAGGGTTGTTTGAAATGATTCTTTGAATCATGTAGCAGGTACAACCTGAGTTGAATCCAACTTAGATTGTGAAATCCATGAAATGTCTCCAATTGGTATGTTCTTCCATTTTACCAGATACTCCATGTACTCTTTTCCTCTTGTGCTTCTACCAATTCTTTGTTCCAAAATCTGCTCAACTTCTTATGTTTGCTTCTTAGGATAATCATTTAGTACTGTCATGTCTTCATCAGGTTCATGATACTCATACAAATCTACAATGTTGAATATAGGTGATATATCCATGTCATTAGGTAATTCAATCTCATAAGAATTTCCACTGTCAAATCTCCGCAGTATCTTGCAAGGACCAAATTTCTTCATTTTCAACTTCCCATATGTTCCAATAGGAAATCTACCTTTCTTCAAATGAACCACTACTTCATCCCCAACTGTAAAAGTCTTATGTCTTCTTGATCTATCTGTTCTATCCTTGTATTTTTTATTACTATTATCCAATTTATGTTTCACTTCCTCGTGCAATGTCTTCATGAACTCAACAAAATTTTCTCCTTCAACACTTCTCTTTTCTTCACTAGAAATATCCTTCAAATCTGATATACCTCTCAGTTGTATGCTATTAAAAATCTCAAAAGGTGTTTTTCCAGTACTCCTATTCACTAAATTATTGTATGCAAACTCTACTTGTGCCAACATAGAATCCCAATTACTTAGTTTATCTCCAACTAAACGTCTCAAAAGATTACCCAAACTTCTATTCACAACCTATGTCTGTCCATTAGTCTATGGGTGAAATGTAGATCTATATTTCAACTCAGTGCCCAAATTTTTCCAAAGAGTCTTCCAAAAGTTTCCAATAAACTTACTGTCTCAGTCAGAGATGATACTCCTCGATAATCCATGTAATCTAACAATTTCCTTAAAGAAGAGATCTTCTACATGCACTGCATCCGATCTTTCTACAGGGTATAAAATGTGCCATCTTAGAAAATCTATCCATAATAAAAAATATGGAATCATTACCTATCATTTTCTTCAGTAAGCCAAGAACAAAATCCTTACTGATATCAATCCAAGGTTTCTCAGGAACAGAAATCGGTGTGTACAGTCCAGTATTTTGACTAACTCCTTTTGCAACTTGACAAACTCTATAAATTTTTACAAATTTCTGAACATCCTTATATAATTACGGCCAAAAGTATTTCTCCTTAAACAAATTCAATGTCTTGTCAATGCCAAAATGTCTAGCCAAACCACTACTATGTTTCTCCTTTATCAAATTAGTTCTCATTGATCCTCTAGGTATACAAAACTGAATACCTTTAAACAACATACCTTCTTGAATAAAATAGTCTTCCCATTTAGTACTTGATTGATCTTGAATAGGTGCTTTGTGTATACACCTAAAAATGGTCATCTAGACTATTAGTCCCTTTTGCTAAATCATCAATTGCTTGTTCTTGATCAAATCCTAGTCCTATCATTTATTTGATTATTTTCTATGGGCTAACCATCTTATCCTAAGTCTTTATTTATTAAAAGGAATATTTCCTCCCCTTTTATTAAATAAAAAGCCCCACTTTTCTTCTTATCCTAAGTTGCACAAATAAAGCATTTAATTCTTATTTATAAAGAAAAATAAAATAAAAAATAAAAGAAAAGCACTTTTTGTCTCACATGGACATAAAGTAAATGCTCAACATAAAGTAAATGCTTCTAATTTTCCTATTGGAGGATATTTGTGCACAAGGATCAAGCTTCTTTTTTTCTCCACCGTTGATTAAATCTTTTGCCTCTTAATCTCCATGGTCCATTGATTTTTCACCTCCTATAAAAGAAGAGCTCTCTTCCTCATTTGCACACACAAGTTTTTATGCTATTGTTATGCTACAGGTTTTCTAGGTCATTTTGGAGCTTTTGGAGATATTCTTGCATCTAGGGTTTGAAGATTTGGAGCATTGTTGGCATTCATCTTGGATCTTCATCAACACTCTATCTTCTTGTCTTCATTCTTGCATCATCATGGCTTTCTTGCTTCATAGTTAGATTTCATTTTCATGCATAGTATTTGCATTTTCATAGCTTCATTCTTAGCTTAGATTTCCTTTTATGCAATAGATTAACTTGCATTGTCATATAGATTTGCTTTGCATTGCATACATTTGTTCATTGGAGATATTGGCATTCTTGCCCTTGTCTTCCTTGAATCTCCCATTGCATGGTTTACTAGCAAGGTTACAGGCTTAATAGCTCTAGCTAAGAGCATTCTTAAAAACCCTTGCACTCCATGCCTAGGGAGCTATGGATCGATTTGTGAGGGCTCATTCTTGAGTTTTCTTGCATGTAAGAATTCATAGAAGTGTGACAACATTTTAGCACACACTTTGCACTTCCTCCATGACTCAGAAAAATTAGGATTAGTTTCATACAAATCTTTCATGTCATCAAAACCAAGAACTTTAATTCTCATCTCAGTCATCTAATATCTTCTTCTACTCATTGCATCAACAACTTGGTTAGTGACTCCACTCTTATGTTTTATCACAAATGTATAACTTTGCAAATATTCAACCCATTTCATATGTCTCTGATTCAACTTATTCTGACTACCCAAATATTGTAAAGCCTTATGATCAGTATACAACACAAATTCACTCGGTATCAAATAATGTCTCCATTTCTTTAGGGCTTGAACAATAGCATAGAACTCTTGATCATACACATGATATTTTCTTTTTGCATCATTCAATTTCTCACTAAATAAAGTAATAGGTTTACCTTATTGGCTCAACACAACTCCTATTGCACTACCACCTGCATCGCATTTAACTTGAAATACCTTATTGAAATCAGGTAAAGCTAACACAAGTAATTCAATAACCTTCTGCTTCAAAGTCTCAAAATTTTTATCAGCTCCATGTGTCCACTTGAATTCTCTTTTATCTCCTCTCATAGTCTCAGCATAGCATTACAAATTGAACTGAAATTTCTAATGAACTTTTGGTAAAAACTTGCTAAACCATGAAATGATCTTACCTCACTATCATTTTTAGGTGTAGGCCAATTCAAAATAGCTTCAACCTTTTCAGAATCCATCTCCAAACCATTAGCTAAAATCACAAATCCCAAATACACAGTCTCCTCTTTCATGAAGGAACATGTTTTCATATTAATCAACAACTTTTCTTCTTTCAACCTCTGCAATACCTATTTAATATGCAACAAATGTTCTTCTCTGGTCTTACTAAATATCATAATGTCATCTAGATATACAATCACAAATTTACCCAAAAATTTCTTCAAAACCTCATTCATCAATCTCATAAAAGTACTCGGTGCATTAGTTAAACCAAAAGGCATAACCAACCAATCATACAAACCTTCTCTTATTTTAAAAACAATCTTCCACTCATCACCTTCTCTGATTTTAAATTGATGATATCCACTTTTCAAATCAATTTTGGTAAATTACTTTGCTCCAGTCAAACTATCCATTGTGTCATCCATTCTCGGTATATGAAACCTATATTTCACTATTATCTTGTTGATTTCTCTAGAATCAGTACACATTCTCCATTCTTCTTAGGTGCTAATACAATTGGTATTGCACATGGACTCAAAATTTCTTAAATCAAACCTTTCTACAACAATTCTTGGATTTGTCAGTTTAATTCTTGATTCTCGGTAGGTGTTAACCGATGTGGTGCCTTATTCGGTAAACTAGCTCCAGGGATTAGATCCATATAATGATCAATGCTTCTTTTTGGTGGAAAACCATCAAGTACATTATCAAAAATGATCTCTTTATACTCGGTGAGTATCTTATTAATCTCTTCAGGGATGTTATCCAATATCTTCTCACTCGGTTTGTTGGGAATCACAACAAAACACACATCATTCTTCCTCAAATCCTTAACAAACTTTCTTCCTTCCATCAAACAAACTTTCACATATGTACAAACACTACTAACAGGTTCTTCAATCAAAGGCAACAAGATTTGTTTTCTCCCATCAGGCCAAATAGTATATTTATGTAATCTCCCATCATATATAGAATGCCTATCATATTGCCAAGGTCTACCCAATAAAATATGACAACACTCCATAGGCATGGTATCACATAACACCTTATCATAGTACTTTCCAATTTTAAAATTCACATAACATTGTTCACTTACCAATAACGTATGCTCATCCTTGATTCATGAGATTTGATAGGGTCTCGGGTGTTTCAACCTTTCCAATTGCAACTTTGTAACCATTTCCTCATATGCCAAGCTCTCTGAGCTTCCAATATCAATGATTACCTTCCACACTTCATCATAAACTCTACATCTAGTCTTGAACAAACTTTTCCTTACCGAATCTTCCGTATTACTTTCACTCCAAAGTGCTCTCCTGACCATCAAGTTTTTTTCTTTCTCAGGTTCATTCGTTGAGTCTTCTTGCACCAAAGAATTTCTATTGTTACCAACCTTTTTACTTGCATGCGCACATTCAAATGACCTATGTCCTTCCTCTCCACAATTGTAACAAGTTTCTCGGAATCCACCTCTGTTATAACCACCTCGGTAGTTACTACCACTTTATCCATATTTGTTTTGTCTTGATCAGATCTGTTGTTTTCACTAAAAGATCTACCTCTTCCTCTAGGTAATCTACCACCTCTTCTTCTTTGTCTTTGCTCATGTCTCTTGTTCAATTTCTCCTCAGCTTTCAAGGCAAACTGATAAGCTTCTTCAATGCTTTCTAACTTAACTAGGCTGATTTCTTCTTGGATGGAAACTCTTAACCCATTCAGATACCTATCAATTCTTTCCACTTCATCTTCATCATGTCCAGATTTGATATCTAACCTATAAAATTCCTCGGTATATTCCATTATCGAGCTATCTTTCTGCCTCAAACTTTGCATTCGCCTAACTAGGTTAATCTGATAACCACGTGGTAAGAACTTGCCTTTCAATTTATTCACCATCTTATTCCATACCTTGATTTTGTCTTTTCCTTTCATTTTTCTATCCAATTGTAGATGTTCCCACCACGAGGATGCATGAATTTTCAACTTAGTACTTGCAATCTTCACCTTCTTTTCCTCAGAAACATTTTTAGACTCAAAATAATTCTCCATCTCAGTGATCCAATCCATCAATTCATCTGAATCCAGCTTTTCATTGTACTCAAGAGGATTGAAATGTGGTGTAGATTTCATATTTGTCAATGCTTTCAACAATATTTCCTCACCCTGATCCATCATAGGTGCAGATTCTACTTCACCTTATTCCTCTTCAATTTCTTCATCACTAACATCTTCAAGATGTCATCCTCGGCACTGGGATGTCTTAATAGATTCTAACCTAGCAACAATCAATCTTAACATATCTTCCAATCCTAGATTTGCATCTCACCTTCCACGAACCATCTTGGAAACCCTCTGCAATTGTAGGTCAGATTGCAATCTGCCACCCCACAACAAATATCAACTAGGGTTTCACAAGAAGGAACCCTTAACCTAGATTCACAAATCTAGATCCATATCTCAACTTTACTCTAATACCACCTGATGCAAGGGATGGCTTGATGAATGGACAAAGGCACACCTTAACCACAACCCCCTTGCAAAGATCACACGCATGGAAGCAAACACACAACAAGGGAGAGAGAATGCAGATAAACTTCATATATTATTCATTAATTGATTTATACATGCCAGGTTGTAAGGCCTTCCTAGTTACAGACAAATACATTCAAAGATTAATATAGAAGTCCTCAAACATGTGATGATTCATCTTTCAGAAACTATCTTCTATCTCCTAAAAAATCCCTACTGATATCCCTTACTCATGCCCTTACTCATGCCCTTACTGATGCCCTTAAAAATATGGCCAATAACTATATTTATACAAGAGGCTACCTGAAACAAGTCAGCCTTCAGATCCATCATTGGAGAAAGAAACGACTAGATCTAGGTCCACACACCTCCTAATGATCGATACCAACATTAACTTCATGACCAAAATTCAATGCATAAGTCGACCTCAACAGGAAAACAAAAAAAACCACTCAGAAAGCAAGATTACTAAGTACTAGGAAATTACTCGGCAAGCCAACCGAGCAACTCAACCAAAGAAGGAACCGAGTAGCTATCAAACCAACTTAGTCAAAGATGGAACTGAACAACTACCAACCAAATAGAACAACTCAAATTTTTTTTTGGTGACACAGGATTGCCAAGAACCCAAGATGCTCCTGCATCAAAATATGGAGTTTATGGTAGTGCATGTGGTGTTGCCATCAATGCCAAAGAGGAATATTGTTGGAAACTACAATTGAAACAATTTTTATATTGTCATTGATGTCAAACCTTAATTGGTGAGATAGTTGCTATCTAGTAAAGTATCATATCTTTTGATTGATGAAGAGGATTTGAAAAGATGAGAAAACAAGAGGACCTAGTGAAAGGTTGAGTTATGAGAAACTACATTGGGTACTTGATTAGTTGGCACATTGGCAAGGTAATGTGTTGTTTATCTATAACAATGAGTGAAGAAGTTAGTTGGTTTGAAGCATAGAAGAAATGAGGAAAGAAAATCTGGAAGCATAGGCTTAACTGAGAAAAAGAGAAGAAATTTAGTTTAAGCTGAGTGATGCTAGTGTTGATCGAGCGTTAGTAAAAGCTGAGAAAAATTTAGTGTCGACTGAGCATTAGTAGTTGCCGAGTATCAGAGAATTAACCAAGTGAAGATAATGTTTGCCGAGAAGAAATGTTTTAGAAATGACCAAGTTATCCAGTGATGACCGAGTAGATGAACACAGTATTGACCGAGTGTCATTAATTTATAGTTTGTAAAAGAATTGAGATTTCCAGATGACATAGTTTAATTCTTGGGATATGTAAAATGTGTTGAAGATAAAGATGAATGACTTAGAGCATTTAATGCATGGTAAACCATTTTCTTATGGATTCAAGGAGAAGTTTTGTGAAGTATCTAGAAGGATAAGGAGGAGAAAAAAATGATGGGAGGATTCGATGAATCTGACCTAAACCTAAGATCTACGAAAGAGATTAAGCGATAAAAGATTAAGCTACCTAATGAAGGAGGTATATGGATGACCTAGTTGTGGGTTATGTAGTGTGAGGAAGAGCTAGATGTTATTGATTAGCAAACCTAAGCAGAAGATTGAGAAGAGTTGTGAAGAGCTGAACAAATTTGAGGTGATTGCTTAATGGAATTTTCGAGCAAATCAAAGATGGAGATGATAATGAAGGCCAGTCAATAAATCAACATATGAGCTTATTAGATATATATTTGCAAAGTGAGATGTATATTTCAAATCAAAACCTACTGCTACTTTCTAACCATTGTATCAGTTAAAATCATTTAATCAAGGTTGACCTAACAATCATTTGTAAACTCTTTTATCAAGTTGACATTCTAATGGGATGTTCTTAATCCCTCTAACCATGCCACTCCTAATAGGGTGATTAAATCCTTTAACAGGGTTACACCTAACAATGTGTATTGTAACCTTTAATAGGGTTGGCTCCTCACAGAGCTCACTTCAGAAGAGTGAAAATTTAGTAGCATGTTACTGGTGGTTTTTCCCATATTGTGTTTCCACATTAAATCCTGGTGTCATACTCATGTGAATGTTATTTGATGTGCTATGTTGTTGAAAGTTTTATATTCTACAAGTTGATTACTTTTGGACTGTAAGTTTTATGTTACTGATTATATTCTATAGAGACTAAGTAAATTGCTGAATAGATCTAAGTTGGTTCAAGTGTTGAAAAGTTCAATTGGTACATCTGGACCTGAGGATAACTGATTCACCCCCCCTCTCAGTTATTATAAAATCATTCTAACAATTCTTTGTTATTGTAAAAATGATATCCATTAAATTTTTGCTTTCTATTACCACTTCTTATGATTTAGAGCTTGAACAATTAGATGTGCTTTCCTACATGGTGATTTGGAGGAGGATATATATATGACATGACTAGAACACTTCATAGTAAAAGATAAATTTAATTTGGTTTATAAATTGAAGAATTCTTTGTATAACCTTAAGTAGAGTTGTAGACCTTGTGGTACCAAAACTTTGGTACATATGTGTTAAGCTTGGGATTTGATCATTCCAAATTATATATCTATGTTTATTATAAATATGTTGGTGGTTATTTTCTATACATTGTATTATGTTGAGGACATGTTATTTATTAGTAAAGGGAAAGTTATGGTTGTAGAATTAAAGTTTCAACTTGTTACTAAGTTTGATATAAAAGATCTTGGTGTAGCTAAAAACATTATTGGGATGGAAATTAGAAGAAACAAAGTGAACATAAAGTTGTGGATAGGTTGGAGTAAATATGTGAAATCAATTTTAGAGAGGTTAAACATGAAGGATTGTATATTATCACTAGTACATTTGGGACCTTTTTCTGACGTCAGGGCATCAGAATTGAGATGGTTCACCATCGATATTACGACACCACCCGACATCGTAGTTTTGCAGTAAAAAAAATGACGGCTATGATTGGCATCGTAATTAAGATGACTATAGCTATCGCAAAAAGGGGGTTTCAACACAGTGAATACACCGTCGTGTCCACTTGTAGTCGTCCTAATTTTGATGGCTAGATGTTGGACAAAGTTAATTTACTGACATAAATGTTGTACATGCGACGGTTAACCATCCTAATGTTCCGATGGATAACCATCATTGGTAGATTGTCTACCGATAGAAATGTTGTTCATGCGACGGTTGTGCATCAAAAGTTTCTGATAGCTTGTCGTCACTTTCCTGGAGATGTCATAATTGCGACGGAATTCACAATTTTTTTTTAAATATATATATATTTGTCGATTGAGTTTGTATCGATTCAGAATGGTTTTCTTACAGATCTGGTTCCAGCTAGTTGCATTACTTTCAGATCTTGATCGACTTGTAAGGTGGTTTGGTGAGTCGAGGTCTTTTATTCGTGCTCATGATTTGGTTTGGAGATGACTTTGCAGTAGATTCGGTAGATGACAAGAAGCTAGTGCGGCGATCAGAGATGCATTATTCCTGATGTGTTCGTGGGATATATGCAGACCTGATTGCATTTGGATCTGATTCAAGTGACTTCTTGACTTCTTTGGTTTGAATTGGATGTTCTTTGTTCCTATGGAGTGTAGCAGTGACTTGACTTGCATAACTTGCACAATGGAAATTTGTAGATCACTATGGTGTCCGTGATGACTTCGGAGAAGTCTTCTTCTTGGTGAACCGAGCTGAGAGACTTGGATTATAGAAAGTGGTTCATTTGATGCAACTTATGAGACATTGGATGCCTCTTCATAGTAGGTTTGTGGTGCAGTCTGTGGTGTTTCTTTGCGACTGGGTTCTTGGCAGAGATCTGTTGATTTGGTAGCCATTGAGATGGATCGATATGACTTGATCTTGGGTCAAGACTTCTTGAGGTGAGTTGAAGTGATCATTTCTCCTTGAAGTGATTGATGTTTTTGATAGATAGCCGTCATTTTTAGTTTTGTCATCGGTTATTCTTTGGTTTTCGTCGTAATTGCGATGGCTCACACTATTTTTTAAAAAGAAATATATATTTTTTAGTACGTTAATTGGGATCTTAAATTATTGAGCTTCTCTTTGTTTCGATAATAGTTTAACATTCTCTACTTAACAGGGCCAACCACGTGAAGGTGGAAGCTCAGCTGGCCCCTCCTAGGATCCTCTTATGACCCTTTACGACACTTTAAGACCTCTAAGATGTATTCTTAGGGATCGTAAAGGGTCATAAAGGGTCATAAAAGGTCCTGGGACACAACAACTGAGAAACATAAATGTAGCCATCATGGTCACAATTGTTTGGAGACACAACATAATTGAATGCTATACCCAGACGATGCAACACAACCACTACTCCTACAGTTCTAAGTGGACACTGCGAGATCCAAAAACCAAAGATAAGGAATCTATATATGGTTTTTGGATCTCGCAGTGTCAACTTAGAACTACATGAGTAGTGGTTGTGTTGCATCCTCTGGGTATAGCATTCAATTATGTTGTGTCTCCAAACAATTGTGACCATGGTGCCTACATTTATGTTTCTTAGGTGTTGTGATACCTACATTTATGTTTTGTAGCTGTCGTGTTTATTTGCATGTTCTTTATGTGTTTGGATTCTCTCCCTTGCGCATCAAAAATAAGATTTTCCCACTCTGAATCAAGAATGCCCGGGCAACACAAACAGAATATGCACGGATAGCAGATGGAGTTGAGAAAACACAACACGTTTACATTTTTTAATAGGTCAAAATTACAATGTTCGTGATGGCCTATAACTTAAAATACGCAATTAAAGACCTCTATAAAAAATGTAACCCTGTTGTGTTTTTCGGCTCCACCTGATATCCTATGTATATGAATTGAGATTGCATATTGAACTAGGCGTCTCCTTCTGCATTGCTTGAAACCAAGAGACTATCACAGTTAACATCTAAAATCATTATTAAACTTTTGTTATTATTAAAAAGTACACTAATCTCCTTTGTTTCTTGTACACCATCTCTGTTGGCAAGTTTCTTCATGGATGGCCTCCACTTTCTTCCCCGCTACAACTGTAACCACTATTCATTCTCTTGCGGTCATTACTATCTTCTCTATTTATTAGACCTCCACTACAATTTCTCTGATGAAAATTTTCAAATTCACTGTTTGGTATTCCTTCATCTTATGGTTACAAATCAAGTTCCAAGAATCAAAATGGAATGTCTCATCATCACAACTAATCCACCTTAAACAATTGATTAACCATTCTAGACAAGATGATGATTTAAGGTTTTTTGTGAAGCTTCTAACTTGGTAGTTGCAATTAGCATTTGTATTACAAGTTTTGTTATTGTTCAAGTAGTGTGTTTTAGAAAATAACCCATTGAACATTCTAATACTAATTTCTCCCAAAATATGAAATCCACTAAAATTTAGCGAAAACCCCTCTGACATTACAACATACCTTTGTATGCAGCCCATTAACATTTCAAATGCAAGAATGAAATAAAATATAGAACTAAGCTCAAATACGTGTAAATAAACATCAGTCATTATCAAATAAACATCGAGAAATAAATATCAGTCATTATCAAATAAGTTGCATAAATGAGAATCATTTTTTTTTGGCTTTTTTTTTTTCTTCCCTATATTGTTGCAGAGGCCTATCCGTGTCCACATCGTCATTTCTTCTCGGTCGTGCATGTGATCTCACTATCCTTTGCAAAGGTAGGTCCTCTGCATTAACAAATAAAAGGCTTAATTAATTAAAAATATATTATCATAATTGGGGTTAATTTAAAAATATATTCATTATTGTTACAAGCATTTCAATACTTTAAAACACATAAATGTGACGCTCTTTACCTTGTCCAACCACATCATCTTGCTCGTTGGCTTGAACCTCAACACGCTCATCGAGAACAACCTCTACATCCCCTGCAACTAAAATACAAAATGTTTTATTAATCCCAACACATTATAATTAAATTTTTATTACTACGCCAAATTCAATATAACATGTTTACTTGTATTAAATATTCATTAATCAAAATTCGAATAGAAAATGTATACCTTGAGTACTACAATTCACATTAGAATTGATGCCTCTATCGTGCTCAGCCGGTGCAGTATCAATATCGACAGGCTGAATTCAAATGTAAATAATTAGTGCATTTATCGACAATAGATACATATAAATACAAGACAAATACTGAGAAATGTTAATCATTCAATTTAATACATATAAATATATTCACTTTAAAGTTTTAAACAAATATATAATCAATTTTTCCTTACTTAAAACAAATATATTCACTTTATGTTGTAACTTAACATCAAATACAATAATTGGTAAAGTTTTCACCTTGAAATAAAAATTAATTGGCTTATTTACCTGATCAATAGATCCAGCAAACGAACCTTGTGCACTCATTGTTCGGTATCGTTCAGCCATGACTTTATAGCCTTGTTTGTAGCCTATTTTTGGTCCTCTTCTGTAATCGGTTTTTTGAACTCCAAGGCCTGCATTTTTTTATTGGTATCATAAATTTTTATTGTAGTGAATTTCATCAAAACTAAATTGATTGCAATTTAATTATAAATATTTGCATACAATTTTTCATTTACTAATACTTACAACTCATGCAGCAAGTTTTGAATATCCACCCAAGCCAAGCCTGTGTTGCTCGTGCTTTTGTTTTCTTGTTGTTGATGCCTTTGTTGTGTTAGGCAACCTATGTGATGTTTGAAATATGTTAGACCACATAAGTACAAAGAGTAAATAGTACATCATTTCATTATTAACATTATCACGTACCTTCTTTCCTTGGGTGATACTACTCATCCACTATGTCTTGCACTTCTCTCAAGTGCATCTTTTTTAAGATCCTCCCACTCATTAATAGGAATATAGGGAGGCCGCTCGTAATAAGGGTTGTGTTCTATTTGGGTCTTGTAGTTGTCCTTAATATACTTCAAAACATTGCCTGCTTTGTCAAGGAGTCTAAGTTTATGAAAGACTTTAGGTCCAAAAAGTGTTGTCATAGAGTCAATGAGTTTATTCTTTAACCCTTTATCTTGTACTGACCACCTTTTAAGAAAAAAATCTGTTAGATTCATAAATGAAGTGAAGCTACCTTTTAATATACTTGAAGAAAGGGATGAAACAAAATCTAATCTTGCAATTAAATCAAAATATGATACCATGTGCATATGGTCGGCCCGAAAATGCGCAAACATTCATCATTAAGTTTTTCATAAAATAGATTATTCCTTGGAAGATAATTACAATATTATTATAATTAGTTATTGCAAGGGACCACATAGGGGGTTAGTGCATTACATTATGAGTATTATATTGTATAGTAAAAGAAAGGATCAATCTTTAAAGTACCTGAAAGCTAGGCTACTCTCAAGGGAAGTCCATCTTCATTGCTCATGAGTAATTGATCACACTGTATTGTTCTCATACATTTAACATGAGTACATATAGGAATTGCATCATCGCCTCCTACATAAAATGAATCCAATATTACAAAATGCCCCCTAAGAAAGAATATATAGTTCAAGTGAAATAAACACATGATAAATAAGAGAGAAAAAGAGGAGTCTACTTACCAATAGTAGGTGTTGCCATCGTATATGTGGTCATGCTACGTGTTTCCAACATTGGAGGTGGAACTACCTTTATGGATCTGATCCTCATACCAGGCCTCGTACTCAACATAGGTTCAATAGCAGGTGTTGAACAAAAAGTATTGTTAGAGCATAAAAAAATATGGATAACCATGGACAAGATGGAGGATAAAACATGTGATGTATCATCTAAAGTATTTGCATCTAAGGTAATGCCCTTTAATCTATTTAGCATCCCCTGTAAAGAGAACACATATATATTTTAGTTAATGACATAAATAAAATAGTATACTATAAAAATCATTATTGAAATTTTGTTATAATTAAAAACTACATTAATACTTACTCTATAGTTTTAAACACGGCCAATCAACATATCCAATGCACTCTATATTTCAGGAGTGTGAGGTTGAATATTTTCCATTCGAGCTAACTTGTTTGATAATGCATGAAGGACCTTTTCCAGTGCAACCACAGGATCAACCTCTGATAAAAAATCAACATCGAATGGATCTTTCTCATTTTGCGGCTCCTCATGGACTAATTTTTCCTTTCCTTTTTTCTGATCAACACTCATTTGTGAGAACAATATTATTAGCCCTTTATTTAAAAGCAATCCAAAATAGTAGAACAATAAAAAATATACATTAACATAACAAAAAATACGCATTAACATTTTTTTTGTATGTGCATTTGTACAACAACAATGAGTTTTGCCTGTCTGGAAGAAGAAGTCCCATGAGAACTATCACCACCATGCATATCATGTGGCTCTTGATCCATACTATAGCTCTATATTTCAAATAAAATCATTCAGACATGTTAAAACACATGTGTTCTTATTATAAGTTACATTGAATAATAGACAATTATCAAAATGTGTACCACCTTGTCCATGATAGTGATGGGGTTTTTTTGTATCTATGCGATTCAAATTGTAATCGATAAGTAGCTCCTCACCTCTACGTATTGATTTGATAGCACATACAAATACACGATTTCCCTTGCGCGCCTCAAATATGTAATTGGGCTACCTCTTAGTTGACGCAGACCGTGTACTGTTTATAAAACCTACAATATTCCCTGATGCTTTGGGTCTTCCATCAACGTATATAGCTACTTTTTTACTTTGTTCACTGACTTTTTGTTGTATATAATTTGCCATGAGTGCATACCTACACATACTTTTTTTATATTTAACAATCTACATCCAATTGCTGTAATCATAACAAAGTCCAACATACTCCATTAATTCGACAACTTTGTTGTAAGAGACCTTTATGTCATCCATGGAAAATAGGCCCAAACCATGTAATGAAGACGGTGTTATGTGATATATCCTCTCTTTAACACAAAAATCAATGTTTATTGAAGGAAGTTCATTAGGGACCCACTGTTTCTATAGATGTTTGTACCTAAACGATAACTCCGAGTCGCCTTTGCTCTCATCATCATAAGGACACGACCCCCCTTGAGCAAAGAAATTTTTTATGCATTTATTGAATTTCTTTTTGATCTTTTGACCTCGAGTTGATCTTATTGAATTACACGTACTAAATATCTCACTTTCTTCTTTCATTCCTAGATTTTCCTTGCTCGAGGAAGACAATTTTGACAAATACCTATTCACTGGTACCTGCACTTCATGTAGTGAGAAAGACAAGTGGCAATGAGAGAGATATTTTACAAATGGTAAAAGATATTAATCTCTATGGGGTGCATTGACTTATACCTGACAATCCATGAGACTGTGTGGGATACCTGACATAAGATAATAATTATACAATCAGACAAACATAGTTAAATCCATAGTTTTCATTATATCTTGTGAAGGACATTATACATTGCTAAAATTATCTATTTATCCAACAATATTTTGAATATCTCAGCATTGCATATAACTAAACATCTCAGCATTACATGAGACACCACTATTGTGGCATTTCGTCAAATAGTTCTCATGCGTTGCCAGTGTTTTTATTACATCTTGTGAAGGACTTTATATATTGTTAAAATTATCTATTTATACAAAGAGAATCCCCTATGATTTAACATCATTGAGATGCCTCCTTTCATTAGCTTCATGTCACCTTCTCATAGCTTCTCATAGCTTCCTATGTGTTTCATCCTTCATTTATACACTTCGACCAAACTTTTAATTTTCTGACAAATTTCGCCAAAGGCTTTGTAGGAAACCAAAAGCATTATAAATCATGAATTCACTATAAAATTAATGTATTGCTCTAGATTTCATATGGACATTTTGTCAAATGGTTGGCATGTATGTTTATTCAAATGGAGTTATATCATTTGGAATGGATATATGATTGGTTGATATCAAATTCTATGTCAAGATTTACAACATTAAATTGATCATAGTTAGAAGACTCGGACACAAGAAGAATATGAGTATAGCCAATTTTTAGAAGAATATGAATGAATGCAAACATACATAAGTGGATGAACATAAATAATGAAGGTACCTGATATTGCCTGAAGTAATGAAGTGTTGACCCTGGGTCAATCCAGTATGCTCATGTATGATCCAGAAACTGCAAGGAAAGAAAGGATGGAGTTAGATCCAAAGGATCTAAGCAATGCCTAATACCATATTATTGATCCTCATCTACAATTATGCATGTGCATAGTTAAGCCATACACTTCTAAAAGGAACTATGCTATAGAACATGTGCACTCAGGAACATGTGCAGTGTATAGGCGCCGAAATCCAAATGAAGCCCTACATTTATGTCTCTATGAACACCTAGCGAATCACTGTTGTGGTTGCATTTATGTCTCTATGAACACCTAGTGAATCACTATTATGACTGCATCATCCAAATAGTGCAACAACAACACCAGATGTTGTTGTTCCATCTAATGTTGCTATGGCATGATTTCCAAATGATGCATCCACAACAATAACCCACCATGCCCATCAACACAAGGTAGACATGATCAAGCATAAGCAATGGAGGGGACATTATCAAGATCAAATTTCATTTCTTGAAATTTTATATTTGTACAGTTATAAAATTTTATGCTTGAAATTTTATAACATAGTTCCTTAGCATTTGATCTTCATATTGCAGCCATGACTTGAGGTAGGCATTCAAGTTTTGTTTTCTCATTAACTCAATTTCATTTTGATGACATTTGTTGATTTAATTGCGACAGCAACTTGGTTATAAACAAAAAGAAAAAGAAAAAGAAAGTGTCATTTGTAATTTTTGTGAATTCGAAGAGCTACCGCAAAGACGACACTGCACTTTTGCGTGGCACGAAGAGGGCATTTGAGTTTAGCGTGCACAAAGAGGCCGACACTGTGTGGGAAGAGGGCACTAGCACTTGAGGTAGGCATTCAAGCTTTGTCTTCTCATTAACTCAATTTCATTTTGATGACATTTGTTGATTTAATGGCACAATATGAATGTTAATAGTGGCATCATTTACATCTTAGCATTTGGAATGCTCGATGACCTGCAAGCTTTGAGAGCTAGGGCATCGTTGCTATTACCTTCGAGGCATTGTGTGAAGTGTTTGATCTCTTTTTATTTGTTTTTCTGCTGATATTCACTATGTGGTACTCCCTGTTTATGATCATTTCATGAGGAAATGTCTTGATGGCTCGCGGGCTGCAAGCTAGGGAATCATGCATTGTTCATGAGCTCACTGTTTGAGCACCTCATGTCCCTATTTGATTGGTCGATGATCTATTTGTTATATTGAGTTTACATCATATATTTAGTCTTAATAAATATCTTATAAAAAAACATAAAACTAACCCAAAATACTTTGTCTTAATAAAATCTTAATAAAACAATATATTTAGTCTTAAAAAAATCTTATAAAATAACATATATTGTGTGAAGTGTTTGATCTCTCTTTATTTATTTTGTTATTGATATTCACTAGCTATGTGGTACTCCTCGTTTATGATCATTTCATGAGGAAATATCTTGATGGCTCGCGGGCTGCAAACTAGGGCATCATACATTATTCATGAGCTCCTGTTTAATACTAGCATTGTTTACATTTTTTCATTTGGAATGCTTGATGATCTACGAGCTTTGAGAGCTAGGGTATCGTTGCTATTACCTTCAAGGCATTGTGTGAAGTGTTTGATCTCTCTTTATTTGTTTTGTTGTTGATATTCACTATGTGGTACTCCTTGTTTATGGTCATTTCATGAGGAAATGTCTTGATGGTTCGTGGGCTGCAAGCTAGGGCATCATGCATTATTTATGAGCTCACTGTTTGAGCACTGACCAATCAAACAATGAGCTCATAAACAATGCATGATGCCCTAGCTTGCAGCCCATGAGCCATCAAGACATTTCCTCATGAAATGATCATAAACGGGGAGTACCACATAGTGAATATCAACAGCAAAATAAATAAAGAGAGATCAAACACTTCACATAATATATGTTGTTCTATAAGATTTTATTAAGACTAAATATATTGTTTTATTAAAATTTTATTAAGACAAAGTATTTTGGGTTAGTTTTATGTTGTTTTATAAGATTCTATTAAGACTAAATATATGATGTAAACTCATAATTATACTTGATATATATATACTTCAAAGGAGGAATTATGAAATATAGTTGTAGGTAGTTATATCTTCTATAATGATGGAGGAGTGAAAGGTAATGATCAATGAGGTTGTTGCTATTAGATCATACATTAATACACTTACTGTTTTGAATTTGAGCTCGGGCATCATGCAATGTTATTATTGTCATTGCATGCTTGTTGCTATTGTGCACCATATATTGTTTTATACACTATTTATTTCATTGAGATCGTGAGCTTGGCATTTGTGATGTATTTTCTGTTATTGGATCAATGCTACCATGTTGTTGAGGATGTAGATGCATTGAATCACCACTGCCATTCTATTTTTATAGCAGCAATATAACAAATAGAGCACCGACCAATCAAATAGGGACATCAGTAAGACATTTAATGCATTATTACTTCATCATGATGATAAAAATTTCATTGGATCAAAGCACATAGAATGTGGGTAGATGCATTGAATCACCACTTCCATTCTATTTTGATGAAGAGAAACTATGTTATAAAATTTTAAGGCATCAAATTTTATAACCAATTGAGATGTCAGCTTAAGATTCAAAAGGACCAAGGTAATAATAAGCCTTGAACATAAATGCATGATTGTGGATCCTCAATTAGGAGTTGTGATGCAAAGGAGGAACACTTATATGGGTTTACCCATATAAGGACAATGGTTTCATTCACGTTCCTTTCAAGTGCTCTTGGGTACTTTCCTTGGCCTCTAGGCTTGGGCATCCTATAGGGGTTGAACCAAAATTATGAAGGCAATAAGGAGACATAGAACAATAGGTTTGGGGACTTAGACTTATGTTAAATCCCTAGTAATGGTTTGGGAAACTAATTACTATATGAGTGACTACAGTACCCTAGTTTGCATTATTAGATGATCTTGTTTAATTTGTGTTCATTTCATGCAAAGATACATGTAAAGGAAAACAAATTTTTGCATCTGAAGATTACATGTATATATATGAAAAATAACTTGTATATACTATAGAAGGATAATAACTTTTAGAAGAAAATGCAAAAGTACAAGCATACATAAGAGGATAAACATAAATAATAAGGGTGTCAGACATTGCCTGAAGTGATGAATTTTTTACCCGGGTATAAATCTAGTGTGCCCCTGTGTGATCCAGAACCTGCAAAGAAAAGAGAGATGGGGGTTAGATAAAAAATATCTAAGCAATGAATGACATCCTATTATTGAGCCTCATCTATAATTATGCATGTGCATAGTCAAGCCATACACTTCTGAAAGAAAAACCATATTAAGGGAGGAGTACATCATGGATTGCAAGTAAAGATCATGTAACATCACAACATGGTTGGCAGCCCCAAGGAGGCCCCATTACATGCAATGAGTAAGCTACATCAAAATAAAGAGGTACACAAATCTGCATCATCTATACATTAATGTTATGGCATGGAGTATATTTGAATCTTCATTTTAAAGGATAAGTAAGAAAGTTGCATGATGATAGTGAAATTAACAAAGGTACAGATCTAATGAAGTAATGAAGCTACCTACATTCTATGTGCTTTGAGCCAATGAAATTTTATCATCATGATGAAGTAATAATGCATTAAATGTCTTACTGATGTCCCTATTTGATTGGACGATGCTCTGTTTGTTATATTGTTGCTATCAAAATAGAATGACAATGGTGATTCATTGCATCTACAACCTTAACAACATGGTGACATCGATCCAATAACAGAAAATATATTACAAATGTCAAGCTCACAGTATCAATGAAATAAACAGTGTATAAAACAATATATGGTGCACAACAGCAACAAGCATGCAATGACAACAATAACATTGCATGATGCCCGAGCTCAAATTTAAAATAGTAAGTGTATTAATGTATGATCTAATAGCATCAACCTCATTGATCATTACCTTTCACTCCTCTGTCATTATAGAAGAGATAACTACCTACAACTATATTTCATAATTCCTCCTTTGAAGTATATATATATCAAGTATAATTATGAGTTTACATCATATATTTAGTCTTAATAAAATCTTATAAAACAACATAAAATTAACCCAAAATACTTTGTCTTAATAAAATCTTAATAAAATAATATATTTAGTCTTAATAAAATCTTATAAAACAACATACATTGTGTGGAGTGTTTGATCTCTCTTTATTTATTTTGTTGTTGATATTCACTATGTGGTACTCCCTGTTTATGATCATTTCATGAGGACATGTCTTGATGGCTTGCGGGCTACAAGCTAGGGCATCATGCATTGTTTATGAGCTCATTGTTTGAGAACCAACCAATCAAATAGGAACATGATGTGCTCAAACAGTGAGCTCATAAACAATGCATGATGCCCTAGCTTGTAGCCCACGAGCCATCAAGATATTTCCTCATGAAATGATCATAAACGGGGAGTACCACATAGTGAATATCAATAACAAAACAAATAAAGAGAGATCAAACACTTCACATAATGCCTTGAAGGTAATAGAAACGATTCCCTAGCTCTCAAATCTCACGGGTCATCAAGCATTCTAAAGGAAAAGATGTAAACAATGTCAGTATTAAACAGTGAGCTCATGAATAATGTATGATGCCCTAACTTGCAGCCCGAGAGCCATCAAGACATTTCCTCATGAAATGATCATAAACGGGGAGTACCACATAGCTAGTAAACATCAACAACAAAACAAATAAAGAGAGATCAAACACTTCACACAATATATGTTGTTTATAAGATTTTATTAAGACTAAATATATTGTTTTATTAAGATTTTAGTAAGACAACATTTTGGGTTAGTTTTATGTTGTTTTATAAGATATTTATTAAGACTAAATATATGATGTAAACTCAATATAAAAAATAGAGCACCAACCAATCAAATAGGGACATGAGGTGCTCAAACAGTGAGCTTATAAACAATGCATGATACCCTAGCTTGTAGCCCGCGAGCCATCAAGACATTTCCTCATGAAATGATCATAAACAGGGAGTACCACATAGTGAATACCAATAGCAAAACAAATAAAGAGAGATCAAACACTTCACACAATGCCTTGAAGGTAATAGCAACAATGCCATAGCTCTCAAAGCTCGTGGGTCATTGAGCATTCCAAATGCTAAGATGTAAACAATGTCATCCAGACATGTGTATTGTGAGCTTTCTTGCAACAAATGGACTTGTGATGATTTTCACAATAGTACATGTGTTGAAGGAAAGCTCAAAGTACTGCTTAGGAAAATATGAATGTTCATCACCTGTGCATATCAGAGTTGATCAGAGAAGGTATACGCACAACAAAACAAATAAAGAGAGATCAAACACTTCACACAATGCCTTGAAGGTAATAGAAACAATCAAACACTTCAAAATAGGGACATCAGTAATAAAATAATACATTTACTGTTTTGAATTTGAGCTCATAAAGATTAAGATATCGCTATTTTATTACTGATGTCCCTATTTACATCTTTTCATCAAATGACCCAAAAACATCAAGAATGGTCCTATATGGTCACTAATAGCCAACTTTAAGAAGAATATGAATGAATATGCAAAAATACATAAGTGGATGAACATAAATAATGAAGGTACCAAACATTGCCTTAAGTAATGAAGTGTTGACCCAGGGTTCAATCCAATATGCTCTTGTATGATCCAAAACCTACAAGGAAGGAAAATATGGGGTTAGATGCAAATGATCTAAGCAATGCCTGACACCCTATTAATAATCCTCATCTACAATTATGCATATGCATAGTCAAGCCATACACTTCTAAAACAAACTATGTTATAGAACATAAGTGTGTGTTAATGTGATTCAAAATCTATTATGGAAGATTGTTTTATTATTGAGATAAGGATATCTTAATTCTACAAGAATAAATGTTTTGAAAAATATTTGAATTTAATTTTGACAATAACATGAGGAGTGATATATTTCAAGTTTTAGCGAGACTTCATACCACGTAGTGTTCGTAGATTATGCCCAATGCATTATTTATGCTTGTATTGGTGGGAAAACTCTTGAAAACATGCAAAAGAGATTGCATTCAACCATGTTGTTTACATGACACATGTAGTTTACCTCCAGCCTAAATCAGCATTGCGTACAAATCTGCGGATGGTGCGTGGTATGAAGTCTCGCTCAAGCTTGAAAATGATAAGCATTATGATGCTGAGGTATGGTGTGGTAAGCATAAGTATAGTTTCTTGTAAGCTGCTATTGGTATAGTTTTTTTTTTCAATAGTTGTAGATTCTAGCTTCTCCTATACTTACACGTATGTATACATTTTGGGCTTGGCTTTAATGTCATGAAAATTTGAGTGAAATGGTAATAATATTTAAGAGCAACGAGTATGAAATTTTAAACAAGTATGCATATACATTATATAACAGGAGTGATATATTTTAATGGAAACACTTAATGAGAAGGATGCCTATATAATAGGAGGAGTGATATATTTTAATGGCAGTGGACATAGAAATTGCAGTGAAACTCTGTAATTTATTATTGTAAGTGGACATAGAAATTGCAGTGAAACTCTATAATTTATTATGGCTCAGTGTTGTATATCCATAGTCAATGTCTATTTAAACTTTAGGATGATACTTATATGATGACTTAAGTAAATTGTTCTTACCTTGAGACTAGTACACCATGGGATTAGAGGATGGTTGTTATAATAGCAACTGTGTGTCTATGGGATACTTTTATATTTTGTATTAAATGATGATACATATGTGTTTCTTCCTTTTACAATAGTTTATATTCTGATACTTATATCTTGAATTGTCAAATGACCAATGATTGATAATTTCAAAAGTGTAACATAATTAAGGCATGTGAATTGATATTGTACTTAATCTAAATGCCACTATGTAATGTTTTTACTTACGATATTTCGAGAGCCCTCTCCATTTTAAACTAACCTATGACTTCAAAGGAGGAATTATGAAATATAGTTGTAGGTAGTTATCTCTTCTATAATGATGGAGGAGTGAAAGGTAATGATCAATGAGGTTGCTGCTATTAAATCATACATTAATACACTTACTATTTTGACAGCAATAACATTGCATGATGCCAGAGCTCAAATTCAAAATAGTAAGTGTATTATTTTATTACTGATGTCCCCATTTTATTACTAATGTCCCTATTTGATCTAATAGCATCAATATAACAAACAGAGCATTGACCAATCAAATAGGGACATGAGGTGCTCAAATAGTGAGCTCATAAATAATGCATGATGCCCTAGCTTGCATCCCGCGAGCCATCAAGACATTTCCTCATGAAATGATCATAAACGGGGAGTACCACATAGTGAATATCAACAACAAAATAAATAAAAAGAGATCAAACACTTCACACAATGCCTTGAAGGTAATAGCAACGATGCCCTAGCTCTCAAAGCTCGCGGGTCATCGAGCATTCCAAATGCAAAGATGAAAATAATGCCTGTATTAACATTCATATTTTGCCATTAAATCAACAAATGCCATCAAAATGAAATTGAATTAATGAGAAGACAAAGCTCGAATGACTACCTCAAGTCATGGCTGCCATATAAAGATCAAATGCTAAGAAACTATGTTATAAAATTTCATCAAGAATGGTCCTATATGGTCACTAATAGCCAACTTTCAAAAGAATATGAATGAATATGCAAAGATACATAAATGGATGAACATAAATAATGAAGGTACCAAATATTGCCTGAAGTAATGAAGTGTTGACTCAGGGTTCAATCCAGTATGCTCTTGTATGATCCAAAACCTGCAAGGAAGGAAAAGATGGGGTTAGATCCAAATGACACTATTAGGGCACTATTTCTCCTTGACTATATTCTTTTGGGGTCTAATCTATTGTAGTTTTTTCTTTTTTCTTTGAATCATTGTTTACAATTACTTTTGATGCAATATTTGTGTGAAGAACAAGAACAAATTGGTGAACGAGTGTATTTGACAAACATAAACATGACACATTTTGTTGGGCTGATTGGGTTGGCCTGGTACCATTTACATGGCCTAGCTAGATATTAAACAATGAGCTCATGAACAATGTATGATGCCCTAGCTTGTAGCCTGCGAGCCATCAAGACATTTCCTCATGAAATGATCATAAACGGGGAGTACCACATAGTGAATATCAACAACAAAATAAATAAAGAGAGATCAAACACTTCACACAATGCCTTGAAGGTAATAGAAATGATGCCCTAGCTCTCAAAGCTTGCAGGTCATCAAGCATTCCAAATGAAAAAATGTAAACAATGCCAGTATTAAATAGTAAGCTCATGAATAATGTATGATGCCCTAGCTTGCAACCCATGAGCCATCAAGACATTTTCTCATGAAATGATCATAAACGGGGAGTACCACACAGTGAATATCAACAACAAAATAAATAAAGAGAGATCAAACACTTCACACAATGCCTTGAAGGTAATAGAAATGATGCCCTAGCTCTCAAAGCTCGCAGGTCATCAATAATTCCAAATGAAAAGATGTAAACAATGCCAGTATTAAACAATGAGCTCATGAACAATGTATGATGCCCTAGCTTGCAACCCACGAGCCATCAAGACATTTCCTCGTGGAATGATCATAAACGGGGAGTACTACATAGTGAATATCAACAACAAAACAAATAAAAAGAGATCAAACACTTCACACAATGCCTTGAAGGTAATAACAATGATGCCCTAGCTCTCAAAGCTTGTGGGTCATCGAGCATTCCAAATGCTAAGATGTAAATGATGCCAGTATTAAACAGTGAGCTCATAAATAATGTATGATGTCCTAGCTTGCAGCCTGCGAGCCATCGAGACATTTCCTCATGAAATGATCATAAACAAGGAGTACCACATAGTGAATATCAACAACAAAACAAATAAAGAGAGATCAAACACTTCACACAATGCCTTGAAGGTAATAGCAACGATGCCCTACCTCTCAAAGCTCACGGGTCATCGAGCATTCCAAATGCTAAGATGTAAACAATGCCACTATTAACAATGTTAAGATGTAAACAATGCTACTGAAATTGAGTTAATGAGAAGACAAAGCTCGAATGCCTACCTCAAGTGCTAGTGCCCTCTTCCCACACAGTGCTAGCCTCTTTGTGCCACGCAAAACTGAAGTGTCATCTTCGCGACATCTCTTCGAATTAACACAAAAATTACAAATGACACTTTTTTTTTTTATAATAACTAAAGGGTGTCACAATTACAATGTTATCATCACTATTACGACACCGTTGGGCGCACTTGCAAAAAAAACACAAATTGTAGTGGCATCGCAAATTGGCGTTGAAATTCGACCCCAAATGTTGTAGTGTACTATGTGTTTATTTACAATTGGATTGAAATTATCTATTTCAAATTGTCATACATCCCCATCAAATATGGAAGAAATGAGCAGAGTACCTTACCAAAGTGTAGTTGTAAGCTTAATATATGCTAAGGTATGTATTGGACAAGACTTCGCCCTGACATTGAGAGTTATTTCTATATATATGTCTAACCTAGTCTAGAGTTCATTGTATACAATCAAAAGAGTCTTCAAATATTTGAAGGGTAACTTATAGTAAATTTTGTACTATCATGGTAATATGATAATAGATTGAATTTCTCTTTATATTCATGGTTACATGGATTCAAATTGGATAGGTGATATTGATAGGGTGAGATCCAACATTATTTAGTGGTGCGATCAATTGGATGAGTAAGCGATATGTTGTGGTTGCTTTGTCCACTATAGAAGCTAAGTATATAACACCTATTCATGCTTGTAAATAGACCATTTGGATTAAGAGATTGCATTAAAATATTGGAATAAGGAAAGAGTAGTAACAATATATTATGATAGTCAGAGTGTGATATGCCTAGCAAAGAACCTAACTTTTCATGCCATGACCAAGCACATTGATGTTCAGTATCATCTTGTTAAAGATATGGTCGAGGATGGCAAGGTGAAGTTGGTTGAGGTAGAGACTTCAATAAATGTTGTAGATTTGTTAACTATGGACTTGAGTAAAGAGAATTTTAGATGGTGTTTGGAGTCTACGAGCCTCAAGGCCTATAGTAATTGAACTATGATGTAGATACTCCCTTTTCTCTTGCAAGGTGTATGACAAGTGGGATATTGTTAAGAAAATGTGTCTCAACCTTGCATTTATGTACGACTACTACTTTTAGTAAGTTTTCATTTGAGCATGAGTTTTCCCTAAAATTTCCCCAAAGGTTCAGATGGGATAGATAACCATGCCAATAATTTTTCATTGCAAAATCATGTTCAATTTTAAAGATATTAGAGTTTACATTTTTGGAAGGTGTTGGAAACTTTTACAAGTTTAATTTTGAAGGCTTTAGAGAATCCAAAATCCTTGAGAATGTGTGTAACTATGTAGATAATTATAAGGTGATAAAGTACGTTGTGACCTTTCTGACACTTCAAATGGTTTGCTAATCATACACTTGGTTCAAATGTTAAGGTTGGAGTAAGTATGTGAAATCAATTATAGAGAGGTTAAACATGAAGGATTATAGATCATTATGTATTTATTTATAGTTGGAATGAAATTATCTATTTCAAATTTTCCTACATCCCCATCAAAGATGGAAGACATGAGTAGAGTACCTTACCAAAGTGTAGTTGTAAGCTTAATATATGCTATGGTATGTATTGGACTAGACTTTTCCCTCACATTGGGAGTTATTTCTAGATATATGTCTAACCCGGTCTAGAGTTCATTAGTATACAATTAAAAGAGTCTTCAGACGTTTGAAGGGTAACTTTGAGTAAATTTTGTACTATCATGATAATATGATAAGAGACCAAATTTATCATGATATTCATGGTTACGTGGATTCAAATTGGATAAGTGATATTGATATCACAAGATCCACCAATGCTTATGTGTTTACATTATTTAGTGGTGCAATCCATTGGATGAGTAGGCTATATGTTGTGGTTGATTTGCCCACTATATAAGCTAAGAATATAACACCTACTCATGCTTGTAAAGAGACCATTGGCTTAAGAGATTGTGTTAAAATATTGGAATAAAGCGAGAGTAGTAACAATATATTATGATAGTTAGAGTGTGATATGCCTAGCAAAGATGTTCAGTATCATCTTCTTAAAGATATGGTCGAGGATGGCAAGGTGAAGTTGGTTGAGGTAGTCACTTCAATAAATGTTGTAGATTTATTAACTATGGACTTGAGCAAAGAGAATTTTAGATGGTGTTTGGAGTCTATGAGTCTCAAGGCCTATAGTAATTGAACTATGATGTAGATACTCCCTTTTCTCTTGCAAGGTCTATGACAAGTGGGATATTGTTAAGATAATGTGTCTTAACCTTGCATTTACCTACGACTACTATTTTTAGTAAGTTTTCATTTGAGCACAAGTTTTCCCTAAACTTTCCCCAAAGGTTTAGATGGGATAGATAACCATGCCAATAAATGTTCTTTGCAAAATTATGTCCAATTTTGAAGATATTAGAGTTTACATTTTTTGAAGGTGTTGGAAACTTTTACAAATTTAATTTTGAAGGCTTTAGAGAATCCAAAATCCTTGAAAATGTGTGTAACTATGTAGATAATTACAAGGTGATAAAGCACGTTGTGACCTTTCTGATACTTCAAATGGTTTGTTAATCAGACACTTGGTTCAAATGTTATGGCCTTTGAAGTTTGGTCTTATGAAATTGTAAATGTAAAAATGTGTTGAACACATAAATGAGTTGTAAAAGGGAGTTACGTGTGTTGGTGTGTATTTTGAAACATCACAAGGCATATTTGATTGGAGATAAGATGGACACCACTTAATAAGTGATTTTTATCCCATGGTTTTTAATATTGTTTGGCAATTTCATATATTGCATCTCCTTTATATTAGGTGCATGAGACTGGGTGTGTGTGTAACAGTATTATATCTGTTTAGTTACTTTGAGATCTTTGGTTTGTGATACTCCTAATAGAAGTTTTATCTGCAAGTATATTATAATCCGCTATTATTTTTTGAATAATATATTGGGTGTCTTTTGGACTTTGGGTTTTTTTTCTCCTAAAAGTGTTTTCTACACATAAATCACTATGTTGTGGTATGAATGTTATTTTATATTATTTATGTTAAGTTTTTATAACTATAGTAAAGATTTGAGTTTTTTTAACATTACTCTCCCCTAAAGGTTAGTGTAGGAGCTTGTTCCACTACTTAACTTCCTTACATCAACTTGTCATGCACAAAACTAAATTTTAGATCACATGTCCCAACCCTCACCTACCTTGGATCCCAAAAGAGTGGCATGAAATTAAACATGAAAACATAGCTAGATGCCTCAAGATCCCTTTAGACTTTGAGTTTCATTGAAAGCTATGTGGATTTGGTTCTTAGGCAAGTTTAAAACCAAACTGCTATCTTGGATAAATCATTTCATTTTATTATGGTTGGATGAATATATGTGGCCAATAAAATACTCTTAGATAGTCATGTTTGTATACCATCTTGTTGGTTTCCATCCAAAACATGTTACCATTAGATTGGAAAGCTCATGCAAGGTTTTATTTGGTCAAAGTGGAGAAATCAAAAGGCATGCTGGCTACTTCATGGTCTCACTATATTCTCCCAAAGGAAAAGGGAAGATAAGGCATCATTGAACCATACAAACAAGGGGTTTTCCTTTCAACCAAATGGATTGGAAGAGATCTAGAAGGAAATACACCTTAGAAGATTTTGGTTCAATATCATATTCAAACATCCACAATTGGTAAGTCTTGGGATTTTATTCATTGGTGTGACAAGATCCTTTCAGCTCCATACTTTAAACTCCATGGATCAACCCCTCTCAATTGCATATGAAAATCTTGGCAAGTGGTTTCCCACAAGCTACCTCAATTTGATTAATCATTTGGTAATGGTCTCAACTCTGCATCTTCTTCAATTTGGTGGAATCATCTAATCTAAGAAAATAACAACCCACTTATAATGATTCCTAGATTCAAAACTAAATGTCTATTTAACAACATTCAAACTTTCAAAGATCTTTGAGAACTTGATCTCTTCTCATAGAAATCTTGGCACCAGTTGAAAATATGCTCCAATTTAAATTATAAGCATAAGGGTTCATTGATGGAAGGTCATTAAATTGTGCCTCCCATTATATCCATTCTTATCTCTCATAATTATCACTCTTGATTTCTTAGAGACTAAAGGTGGCCAAATGGTTGCAATCCTATATCCTCTCCTCAAAGATCTTTATATAAGTAACTTGAGCTTGACATGCCTATTTCTCATAGACTTAACTCTATTTGGAGATGTAGTTTTAAATAACCTCGATGGAATAAACTTAACCTCCAAATCGAGAAATCTAAAGCTCACTCCCAATCCCAACACACTATTTGGAATCTTCTTCATGTGAAACTACCTATTGAGCCTAATCCTAAATTTCTCAATTTGCCCCCTCCCTGTCCTTTCTATGGTAAGCTCAAATCCTTCAAACCTTGCTTTTGTTTTTTTCCTTAGGTTAAACTATTATGGAATGATATTTTTGTTTCCTTACTTGCCTATTTCCACTTTCTTTGGTCCTAGAAAGATGCCCTTCTTAGATCCTCAAGTGCTCACAATATTTTATCTAGTTCTTTCCATTTAGCTATAATTAAATGCATTTAGAATTTAGATGCTTGGTTGCTCTATCTCACTCCTTTTTTCCTTTAGAGATTGAAACCTATACCAGATTTTGCAACCTCTTAGTTCAAATGATGTTTATTCTTAACTCTTTAAAGACCAAGACAATATTGATAGGGTATATACATAACAACTTCTAACTCGATTCAAGCACAAGGTCTCACTCTTAGACAAAGAATTGACTCCGTCCATGCAATTGCACCTGTCTAATACTGATGGAGAATTAGAAGATCTAGGAAGGGAATGCGTTTCACCTAATCCAACACTCAAATGTCAGACATGTTTTTGTTCTTTATCATGGTGGACAATGTGTTAATCAGAGTCTCCAACTTTCACAAGGCAACTTGGGTAACATATCTAGACAAATACACCATGGGAGTATACTCCAATTTATGGAACGAGGACAAGTGGACACTTCAAGAAGGGCTCGTTAAGACAAACTAGTTGCAGGCTCCATTTTTTGCAATCTACAACAATTTTAGTGTTCATCCTATAACAACATCCTTGATAGAAGATGTGAGTGGGGTGAATTTAGAGCAGTGGAAGAAATTGCATAAACTTCATCATATAAATTGCTACAATGACAATCTGACTTCCTCTTTCCTCACTATAATGTAATGAAAACATCTTCTTGCACTCATTTGTTTGTGTGATTTTATTTCAAGTTGGCAAAGACTTGTTTCTCTGTATTCCCAATCTGCTAATACAATGGCTCTTTGTTTCTAGAAGGTGTCTACATCAACCTTTTGTGTGTTGTTGTCTTCTTCATTTTCCCTTGCTTATTCTTCTAATTTGTTGTTGTTGTTTTACTTTTAGTAGGTTTCCATGGTTGCTACTGTCTTTTCCAATAGTCGTGTAATTTGTATTGGTTACCTATTATTTTGGATTGCTTCATCTATTTTTAATAAAACAAGCGAGAGAAACAAATTATCCTTTGTTAAAGAGATAAAAGAATATAAGAAGCAATGAATAAATATTTTTGATGAGGTTATAAAGAAGATATAATAAGGGTTTTTAAAAAAAATGGTATTAATGAGAAGAAAACTATTGAGATACTAGCTAGAGAAAATAACACTTGAAGGATAAAAGACAACAAAAGGATTTCAAAATGAAAAAAAAGAGAGAATAATAGAAAAGATAATTGTAAGTGGATATAGAAAAGAAATGTAAAGAAGATAACGATTAATGACACTTAAAAAAATTGAGAACGAAATTCAAATTACTTAAATGAAACAAGAAAAGATAGTAAGAAAAGAAGGTAGGATGAGATATGAAAAAATTAGAGAGCAAAAATAATAAATAATTAAAAAATAAACTAAATAACATAGAGAATACTTCAATTTTATAAATTTATACAAAAGTAGGAGAGATGTCAAACTTAAGAATATTAAAGAAGCACTTAAAAAAAGATTTAAAAAAGGCCTTGAAAAAGTTTTGAGAAAAAAATATTAAAAAGGGGAAAAAAATAACTACAAGAATAAATGACTAAAATAAAAAATAAAAAATAAAATATCATAGAAAGGAAAAAATTATACAAATCACTTTTATATATCAGTTTTATTTAATTTTATATATCTTTTAGTAAATAACTTTAATAGTTGACACTTTTAATTATATATAATCTTACATCATATTGCTATCACCACACGGCAATATCTATGCAACACCTAATGTATTATTTATTATAATTATTAATTAATTAAAATTTGAAATATAATGAATATAATTTTCTAAATTAATTAATAATTATAATTTTTTTAATTAATGATTACAATAAATGGGACATTTGGTTTAGACAATGGTTCACCGGATTACTAATTAATTAATAATTATAATTTTTTTAATTAATGATTATATTTAATTAATAATTATAATTTTTTTAATTAATGATTAAAATATCATCTCTTTGAAAGCCCAAATTTCGTGTTTGTATGTACACGTGTAAACAAGTGGCCAAATTGATTCTCACGCTTAAAAGTAGTGATTAAAAGTAGTGACTTTTACCAACACCACATTTCCAAATATTTGAGAAAACCTAAATTGAAATTCGAACCAATGGAAAATACAGAAAAAAGTACGATCCGCACCTTGCTATAAAATCGAGAACATTACTTAATGTCAGCTGATATCAGATAAATCTGCAAGCAGGTTCCTTCGAAAATTTATCCTCGTCATAAAAACTATATATTTGTCTTGTCACTTCTCTGTCACAGGTGCTCTTCTCTTCCGAAGATTTCTGGGAAAACCCTAGAAGGATTTTCAACGGAAGAGAAGAAAAACAGGAATGCAGCGCAGTGGGCGTTTTGAGGGCTATTTTTAAACCTACTAATCGCAGATTGTTTCTAAGGTAAGATTTATAAGTACACGTTTCGTATTTCATTTCACTGGACCTTTTTTTGGGCTTTATAATGGGGATTTTGGGAATTATAGCAAGAGTTATGAGTGAAGTGAACTTCTGTTTGACTTAATTGCATTTTAGTTGGGTTATTTTGTTCCTATGCTTGCTGCTTCGTGAGCTGCATTGCAGGCAACATAAAACCCATAGCACAATCTAGGGTTTCAATAATTGGTATTTTTGCAGGTTTGAAGTTAGGGTAACTGCAATTTTTTTTTCTGAAGTAGAGAACCAAAGGCCTAGTGGGTAGTTTGAGTTGGGAAGTTATTCTATTTTTTGAGAAATGAAATCTTGGTAGTATATCTAAAACTTTTGATAAATCATTTTAAAAGTTTTTTAATCGTTAGCAGCGCTTCAAGAACAGGTGGTAAAGCATTTTGATACTTGGTTGCGTTTACATGTGTTTAATGAAGGAGCTTGATACCCACAAGGGACATCTGCCATAAACTTACTGTATCGTGAAACTAGTTTTAAAATATCTGTAAAATTGGGCGAATTTGGGAGTCTCTAGAGGATGGAAAAAGTGTCTGTAAAGAGGGGCCGGGGAAGGCCTCCGAAAACGCCGAAGAGAGGTCGAGGAAGGCCTCCAAAGAAGGATAAAATTGGAGGAGATGTAGTTATGGGCAGCTCCCCTTCAAACTCCCCTGAATTTGAAAATGCTAACAATACCGGCAAAAGCATTTCTGTAGAAGATTTTCCCAACGGCAATATTGATATTGTAGTTAGTGTAAAACGTCCTGGAAGACCAAGGAAGCACCCCCTGGATTTGAATTCTCCGTCAAGTTTGAATAAAGTTGAGATTGCAGATGCCAACGGCTTGAAGAGAGTGAAGAGCGAACGGCTTCGGGACATGTCGCCCACAAGGAGAAGTAGAGGGTATTTTCAGAGCTTATCCCAGACCCATAATACCGTTCTTCCTGATTTGGGTGATGTAATAAGGCAGAATTCTACTGCCGAGATACCTGAGGACGTCAAAGGTTCGCCATCAATGAATGCGGTAGTCAAAGTCTTTTGCGTGCACACTGAACCAAATTTTTCACTTCCATGGCAACGCAAGCGTCAGTTCAGCTCAAATAGCAGCGGATTTATCATTGATGGTCGCAGAGTACTTACCAATGCTCATTCTGTAGAGCACCATACACAGGTGAAGCTGAAGAAGAGGGGATCAGACACTAAATATCTGGCTACTGTGCTTGCAATAGGGACTGAGTGTGACATTGGTAAGTGCAGAACTATTATATTTGCTTGTGAGAATCAGCTGCATGATGCAGTCAACTATTGACAAATGCATTTTGTTTGATTTTGACAGCATTGTTAACTGTGAATGATGATGAATTTTGGGAAGAAGTGACTCCTGTGCAATTTGGAGCTCTGCCATCTTTGCAAGATGCTGTCACTGTTGTAGGTTATCCAATTGGCGGTGACACAATTTCTGTGACCAGTGGAGTTGTGTCACGCATTGAAGTTCTTTCATATGTACATGGATCCACAGAGTTACTAGGAGTGCAGGTGACTTTTTGAATGTCTTATTTGCTATAAGGATTTGTGTACATTGCTGCAATGGTAGTACTTAACGATAATGATGTCTTGACGTTTTGCTCACCTGAATGGACATTTAAAAAATATATGTCGAAAGGGATTGGACTGCATTTGGAAGTGTGACTATAGGTTAATTTCCTGTTTGAATAAATTATTTCAGATTGATGCTGCTATCAATGCTGGAAATTCTGGTGGACCTGCTTTCAATGGCATAGGCGAGTGTGTGGGAATAGCATTTCAGTCTCTCAAACATGAAGATGCAGAAAATATTGGATATGTTATACCAACTCCTGTGATAAACCATTTTATCACTGATTATGAGCGTTCAGGAGATTACACAGGTTTGCACTTTTCATCTTATGAATTATTTGTGAAATTTTCTGGTGTGTTTGTAATGTCCTTGCAATTGTGTTGGAGGCTTTTCCACTGGTCACTCTTTGTTTGCTTTTTATTTTGTTCCTTCCAGGACAACACAAAATGCAACAGTAAGGACAAACCTTTCTTCTAATAAAGAAGTTCCTTTATAAGAAAAAAGTAAACTAAAACTCTAGAACTCTATCTCTGGAGATGATTTTGGCTTTATACAGGACACACAAAATGGTCTTTTGGGTTTGTAGCATGCAATGCAAAGAAAACTAAAAGCTACCTGACGTTTTAGTTCTCGGGAAGGATTACAAGGTTGATACAGGTCTTCAACACATAGATGAGAGAGTTTAATATTTTATGACTAACACAAAGAACCTAATCATTGACAGCTGAACTCACATGTTGTCTACCTAAAGAGAAAACACTAGAAAGCTAAGTCATATAGATCAGAGTATTTTGTCTTTGAAATTTGAAATCCGCTAAACACAAACACAAACCTAAAATTTCTTTAATTTTTTACAAATGTGGCCATATCGAAGCATATAATTTTTTATCTTAAGGTTTTTTATTGTCCATCTCCTTACAATTTATTATTTTGTTGTCCATTAATGGTGGTCTCGTTGTTACTCTGTGAGACACTAGTCTTAGTCACTGAATTGAAATTGGGTATGGGTAACCAGGTATGATATGTTGGTATGAAAGCCATATTTGGAATTCTTGGGTACATTTGTACAATCTTAAAATACATATAAATAATATTTATATGGAACCTTTTCAGTGGAAAATTATATTTACCTTTTTAGTTAAATAATAAATAAAAGTAAATGTCATGTAAAAACCCGTAAGACTAAAATGCGCAACTTTTTAATGCCCTTTCTATTTCTATTTAAATATCTTCAAAAAAGGTAATGTACTTAAGTGATTAGCAGAAAAAAATACTTTTAATTTTTAGTGTTACTTGTGTTGTGAAAGGGTGTAATGGTGTGGAAACTTCCCCTTAAAAGATTGTAAATCACTTATGTGAGACATAGAAAGGGGCATTGAGTACACTCAAGAAAGAAGATGGTTTGGTGGACTTCAGGCATTGGAAGGGGCATGTAATGCCTAGACTTAAAGGATAAAGCCAGATTAAATTATTAATTTATTTAAGTCGTTAAAAGAAGACCCCATTTAGGGGCAACTGCTATTAGGACAAGGGAGGATTACCTTTTAATAGGTTGCCTCTAAATTCAGTAGCTGCCAAAAGAATTAGAGATGCTGAATGAGACAAACTACATCAGCATTAAAAGACAAAAAGATGCCAGATAAAGAAATCACAAAAGGTAAAAAGGCAGCACTTGGATTAATAGTTTTAATCTCTTATTATTGAAAATAATGGAAAATCAATAGATATATGATTTTGGTGTTAATTTAATTGAATAATGTGATTGCATTATTTAAGTCATTTCGATTTTGATGCTTTAATTTACACTAGTCATTTACCTCTATTTTGATATCATTGCATATTCTAATAACTCTAGTAATGACTATATTCCATCGCAATATTTGATTAAATTAAATTTGATATGTTGAATTTTTTTTTTATATTAAGATAGTTCAAAGAACTAGATACATCAGAAATACAGTTCTAAATCAGAGTACTGTAATAAAAAACATCAGTTCTAGCTATATCATGTCCTTAGACTACTATCAGCTGTGCCTACACTATGTACATGATCAATCAAAAAGAGGCTGTGTCATTGGCCACTTTATACATTTCATAGCTTATGCATCATAATCATATTGAACCAAAAATACAAGGAGCTGGTACTATCACCAAGAACCCCATGAATCTATGATATTATTGTTGCATTCTGCCTGATCACACTCAAATGCGCCAATCGGAGGCTCAATGGCAGGAGGCGTATTAGCAGCAGCCTCCCAGCTCGGAGCATTTGGCTTTTTTGTTTCTTTGACCTTTGCATTTTCCTGTTCAATATTGTTATTGTTCTTCTTTGTAAACTGGTTCAAAGTATCAAGATCTTTAGGATCAAGCACATCCCTGTAGGTATTGATGTAATGTGCAGAGTGAATATCAGCCTTGTAGATCAGTAGTGCACCTTCTCGGACCGAGATCATAAATCTACTTTTAGGAATCTCCAGCACTGTGGACACTTGTGACATAATAGAGTAATGTATGAGTTTAAGGCTAAACTCTGTAAGCGTTCTCCTTTTGTTTTGAAACACCTCTTCATTTCTCTTCTTCCAAAGAAACCATAAAATCTCGGTAGATAAAACAGACCAAAATTCGTTAACTTTAAAATCAAATAAATCAACAAAATCAGCAAGGACCTCACTCCACGAAAGATCAGGGCGACCATTCCAGACAATACCGGAACCAAGGAAAGTAGGTCAGATTGCACAAGCAAAATCACATTAAAAAAAAAGATGTTCAAAAGTTTCTGGGAGATTGCAAACAACACTGGCGAGAGTCTCAACACCCACAGAGGATAACACAGAACCCACAACCAACTTTTAAAGAAGTAAAAGCCAACGAAAACAAGATTTCTTTGGTTCCGTAGGTTGATGCTAGAAAAAATCAAATATAAAGTGCCATTTAGGGTTTGGCCAGTCTAGGTCCCATCACTGGTTTACCCATTTGAATATAGACGAGTCATCTTTCAGCATGTTATATATCTGTTTGGTAGAGACCTCCATTAGCATCGAACCATCTTTCCATTTCAACTAACTAAAAAAAGAGTCACTATCATGTATTTTACCAGGAAAGAAACAATTTGTAGCTTTTGCAACCAATGTATATGTCTTTTTCTGAGAGGGAGGAATCCCATACTTGGTACTGATCTCTCCCCAAGACCCTAGTCGGTTATCAATTATAACATCTCTAATCAGAGCAATACCTTTATTCTTCAATGCTTGAGCAGAACAACTTTGTGTTAAAGCCAGAGACTTATTATTCATACAGACACCCCACCAAATAGATCTATCAGTAACAGTGTATGAGGGTGGGCCACCAACAGCTTCTTTGGAGCAAAGTAGATTTCTCACCTGGGACCATGCCCTCCATAATGAAGCAAAAACATTAGAGCCAAAAATTTTCAAGTCAAAATCCCCCATAACAATATCACACAAGGGTATATCTTTCCACTGTTTACCTTTCTTGATAAGAGATCTTTCAATGTTATTTCTAATGAGGACTTTTCATGGTTCATTGCCCTTCAGTGCTTTATATATCCGTTTGGATGCCAAAGCAATGTCATGTGTTCTTAGATCTCTAAGGCCCAGACCCCCCTTACATCTTGGTCTACAACACCAATCTCAATTCACACAATGTCTTCTTCTGTTCCCCATACCATCAGACCATAGGAAATCTCTCATAATTTTGTCAATTTTATTAACTTGGTAATTGGCAAATAGCCAAGAGGATGAATAATATATAGAATGAGATGACAGGACTTTTTGAACAACTTGGACTCTTCTTGCCAAAGAGAACAAGCATGTTTGCCATTTCAGGTGTTTTTTCTCTATTTAGAATACATCCATGACCACATGTCTTTGGTGGATGGTTCAATTGCAAATGGAATTCACAGATATCTGAGAATAGTTGTAGGCCTTATTCACAACCAACCTCTAGATGAGACCCAATGTGGAGCATTATCTGACCAACCCAAAACTGTAGACTTATGTGGAGCACTTTTAGCACCGGAGGCTAGACAAAACAACTGAAGTCTATCCATAACATTGTCAAAGTTATCTTTTGACTGTTCTAAGAACAGAGCCGTATCATCAGCAAATTGTTCATTAATCAACTCATCATGATTGGGGAGGGAGATTCCTTTGACTGGGGGGCCAAGATCAACAGACCTTAATATATAAAATAAAGCATCAACAACAATGACAAACAATGCTGGAGCAATGGGGCATCCTTGTTTGATTGACCTTTTTAAGGGGATAGAGTCAGAAAGCTCCCCATTCACCTCAATAATAGTAGAAGAGTCTTTGAACAATATGTTGATCCATTTGCAAAAATGAGGAGGAAAACCAAAAGCATGTAGCATCCCAATGATGAATGGCCATTCAACTCTATCATATGCTTTTTCAAAATCCAGTAGAATCATAACAACATTTTGGCCATTTGTCTTAGCCCAATGCAACACCTCCCAACTAGTAATCAAGTTTTCCAGTATGTATCTGCCTTTTATAAAACCTATTTGAGTTACAGAAATGAAGCTGTGAAAAAAACCAGCAATTCTTCTTGCTAGAATTTTAGCAATAATCTTATATGATAGATTCAACAGGGTGACGGGTCTCCAATTCTTAACTTGTGTCTCCAATATGTTTAATTTTCGAAAAAGTAACATCACAAATTAGTATAAATAAATAATATTAATATGTTAAAGAGTATTAATATTATTAACATTTATTTATTTTATGAAATAGATTAAACAACTAGATATACATATTTAAAAATAAATTATGATATTAATCTATACGTAAACTAAATTGTTATAATATATATATATCATAAAAAAGTAATGTCCTTTTGGAACATTTCTTATTTGTGCCTTTAAACAATAATTCAACTCAAAATGATAGTTGCATTATATTTGTAAATAGAAATTTATCAAAAATTATAGTATTTATTTTAATATTCAAAATTAGAGCCTATGAAATATTTATAAAAATATAAGTTATCCTTGTTTTTCACTGTGATTTTTACTCCAATTTGCATTGATATCCATTGTATGAATGTCTCTAATTTCTGGTCAAATAATGGTTTTTTTCCACTAACTTGATAGGGGAAGGTGAGGGTTTTTATCCTTAAAATTTCTCCATGAATCTTGGAATGGCTTCGTCGTCTTTGGTTGTATGATCACTTGGAATATGTCATAATATTTCTTCACAATTGATTGCTGCTTCCTTACCCTTTTTGATTTCCTTATGACCTTTTTTTTCCTTTTATAATTGTGATTTTTCACATGCCCCTTAGCTTTTGATTAAAATAAAATTTAATTTTATATATATATATATTATAAGCTTATTTAAAAAAGGGGACTTAAAAAAATCTATTACTTAAGTAGAACACACATGATAATATATATTGCTCTAAAAACTGTGACAACAATATATGGAAGTAAATAAGACATTGCAATGTATACATAATTATTCATGAGCATCTTTTCCATCTTTGTCTCAAAGAGTGCAAGCATCTTGATTCTTTGAAGATACGAAATGGCCAAACTCACTCAAGACAACACTTTGTATATTTACATTTGGGAATATTTTTTGAGTGTATTTTTATACCTAGTAAAATCTCTTCATCTCTATATGGGGCCACTGTCCTTGGCAAACAAAGTATGTCTGATTTATATGTTTTAGATGCCAGGGTTTGGTTGTTTTGTTTCAATGGTCAACAATGATTGTTTGCACTTCTATGAAAAATACATTTGTGTGGTATGCTGCTTGGCTTCTGTTATGGTTCTTGTTTTTCCAACCACAAAGTCCATGCCATCATAAATTTCTTCCAAAAGTGGGTGGTATGTATTAACTTAACCTAATCATGTTGATGATGAGCTTAGTGAAAGTCAAAATATATTCCACACAAGCCTGCCACTCTTCATCTAGGATCAATGCTTTGATTTTGCGGGCTCTTTGTATTTGATTTCCTTCACACACTCCAAAGAGCGTTGATGACCATAGTGCTCAATTCTTCTTGCAATTTCAGAAATTGTCTCAAGATGATTGTGTGATGCAAATTGAGTCCCAACAACATAACATTGTGTAAAAATTAAAACAGATTAAAATCTTAAAAAGTAGATGACATAAAAAATAAATTGATATATTTAAAGGCAAAATTTCTTTCAACAACTCCAAGTTGAATGACTTGAATATGGCTTGTGACATATGATGATTTGTCACAAACATTTGAATCTTCATGGCCTTACTTGTAGATTTCTTTACTCACTTGATCTCTGCAGCAATCCTTTTTGATACAATTTGAGTGAGTGGACAATACAGTCCAAAAAATATGGCCATAATGTGAACTCCACTATTGAACTAATTTCCATACAATTTTTAGCGTTGTCAATTATGACTTGGATAACTTTTTTTGGGCTCACTATCTCAATGGATTGTAGGAGGATATTGGTTATGAAAGTTTATTTTTTGCTTGCCCCTCACAATCTATTGCCTTAAAAACATCACTCCTTTAGGGGACATTGCAATGGTATTGATTAGTGTTTTTTTTGCAGTTTTTCCATCGATAAAAAATGATGGGTACTCTTAATTGCTCTTAATGATGTCTATACAAAAGCTTTCTCGTTGGCTAATTAGGTGGTGCACCATATTTCTTACCTAGGATTAATGTAGTCAACATGTGCATTGGCAATTGTTGTCACCATATTTCACCAATATGATGATCTAAAGGATTTGAAATGATGCCTATTGCCATAAATGCAATGAGCAATACTTGCAACCTCCCTTGCCTCATTCTTGAAGGTCTTTTCCAATGGGTCTTTTTTATGAGAATTAAAGGAGGTATTCTCTTCTTGGGATGATGGTGCAATGGAAGAATATGGGTCAATCAGTTGTGTTAAGCAAGTAGGAGTTTCTATTATCCTTTTATGGAAATAGAATGCACTCTTTCCTTTGATCTATGACTTAGCGTTGTTGGATCAAATTTAAATGAATTGTCTACATGTGGGGAAGTTGAACTAGAACTACCAACCGTTTTTAATAAACATACCAAAATAATTATTTTTTAAAACTTTTTTACAACCTTCAACTAAAAAAGCATTACAATCCTTGAATTATGAATTTATGTGTAAAAGGTTTTTAATTTATTATAACCCTTGAGTTATGAATTTATGTTTAAAAGGTTTTTTAATTTATTTTCTTAAACTTTAAAAAAATGAAAAAAAAAGAAAAATATATAAAAAATTCTTCAAAACTTGAAACAAATTACAACACGCTTTTGATAGATATATCTTCCTTGCTCAACACTTTCTGCATGTGGCTGTAGGCCTCTTTCTTACAACCTTCACTTTCGAAGAAAAAATGCAACAAACCTTCACTTTTGAAGAAAAAATGCAACAACTTTCAAAAAACTGTGTTTGTGAAACGAGGCTAAAGAGGTCGAGTCTTCACTTCAAGATAGAATTCGACATTTTTAGGAATCTTTTTTTTAAATGTTAGAAGAATGTATTTTTTGTACTTTTGGGACATGTGGCTTATGGGTCTATCTAGGTTCCCCATGGGTCCTTCCTTCTGGGGTGGACCTTGGGTAAACCCAAAGCCGTCTTGGCTTTGGGGGTTAGTACTCCTAGGGCTTGTAGGGTAGGGTTTGCAGAATTGGTAAAATAGGTAATATTTAGATAAAGTAAACATCTAAAAGGGTATTGCAACATGTAAAAATGTTAAACATTTCATACTACAAAAGTACAAATATATTTCTTATGATTAAACGTCACTAGAATTTGAATGATCATATAATGTGACACTAAAACGAACAACTTATAAAAAAGCACAATATAATTTAAGTGGCCTATAGTTTTTGCTAAATTATTGTTGACATTAAGTTTAAGATAGTTTAAATCATTTTCCAAGTTTAAGGTTTTTTCAAGTTAACATGTTTTTTATTTAGTTTATATTTAGCTTGAGTTTTTATTATGTTTTATCTTTAATTTAATTCTTATGAATAATTTATCATATATAATTTTAATAAGTTTTTAGTTTTTAATTTGAATTTAGAATGTTAAAAAATGTAAATTTATTTTCTATTCAGACTTAGCCATAAAGAGTGCACACAATGGTTGGATTATAATTCAGAAACAAGATTCAGTAGAAGTAAATCTAATAATTGAAAGTTGCATACAGAGCTATTACATCTACATTAATGATGCCTAAAATACAAATCATCAATTAATTGTCATTTTCTATTTAGTTTCCTAAATCAACAAACAAGATAATAAACAGTCTAAACAATAATTTCAGCAGCAAGTAGCAAGATTAATGACATGATGGTGCTTAAGTTTTGGATTGATAAAGAGAGAAATCATAGAATTTGCTAGTTTGTTCTTATTGGTGTAAATAGGGGTATTGCCCAACTAGTTTTACTATTAGATCGTCTCCATTCATTATCATTTAAGTTGACTTAGGGTACACATCAGATACTTTTCACTTTATGTCTCATATCATAAGATTAAGTCGTTTGTCATAATTTTACCATATTCTATGTCTCAGCTTGGCCTATTCATTGTAAATGTGTTCTCATTGTATATTTGCATTTATTTTTAGGAGTGCAATTTAGTCTTGTCATATTGATTTTCTCATTTCATTGTGATTTCATTGTGCTTTCCATTAGGCCTCTAGATTGTTTGATGGCTATCTCCATGGTTAACTCTTACATGGTATTAGAGCAAGTTGGGTGCCTTGGGTTAGTCTTTTGAGAGATCATGAGTGCAGAGTTTGGTACATCTTGAAATGTTGAGTATGTTCTTCTCTTGCATTGAATGATGATGTGGAGAATAGTTTTTTTTAAAGAAATATGAAACTTGGAGTTTTTTTCTTTGTGGCTTTGTATTGTAGGTTTATTTTGGAGCTTATTGGTGCAAATCCAAGCTCAACATTGAGTTTAAGGTGTCCAAAAAGTCAGATTTGGCTTTTATTTCACTAGATTTGGCAACCATATGATATCCTAACAAATAGGGGTTTGAAGCCTAGATTTGATGAACAACTTTTTATTGGAGCACTGTTAGCCCAAACACATGTTATTGCATTTAGAAAGGTCCAAAAACCCTTATTTTCATATAAAATATGTCCATTTTGAACAATTTGATATTTGACCATTTTTTATTTTTTGTTAAGAGTGTCAGGGATACTTTGTTTTTTTATTTTTAAATTTTTGATCTAAAACTCAAATGTTTGCAAACAAGATATTATTGGAAAATTGGTTTTGTGGACTTGTCAATGGTGTGGGTTTTATTATAAAATCTTGCGGCTGATAAAAGTTATTGTTGATTGAAGTCATATCTTGATTTTGGGTTTTGAGTTTCGTGATTCTTGTGTTGCTGAAAAGGTAATGAGGAGCTCTATCAAGCCATCATGAAATTTTCCAGATTTAACCCTAAGTACTTTTTATTCGATTTTTTCCATATTTATGTTGGATGATTCCTTGGACATGCTGGCACTTGGGAAGGTTTTGTTCCTATCAAGTCACTTCATTTTTGTCATGTTTTATTTGTTGATCGCTTATTTATAATTTGAGTGTATCGTTGTTGTAATCTTGGGGTTTTCTATTCATCCTTCTTTGCGATAATTGTACAAAAGGACAATTTTGAGTTTTGTCAAAAAGGCATCCTAATACATCTTAGGTGGCTTAAACTTTTGCCTTATCTTTATGAACTCCTACTTTATCTTGACTCACCTTGGAAGAAATCGGTCTAGGGTAATAATAATTAGTTTAGGGTAATAATAATGATCATATCATAGGATTGATTTGTACAATTATTGGTGTTGATATTCTTTAGGAGATCTGTGAGATCGAGTGCGCACCAACAATTTGGATCAAGATTTGGGAGATCTTTGGGGACCCCCATATCTCTCCATTCCCAAATGCTTCTGTTGCAAATTTCCTCATTCTCCTTGATGATGTAGATAATATACACTTTGATGATGATACTTTAGAACAACTTAAATATAGTAAATATCTTGAATTTCTAGTTGACAAAGATACTTCTCTTTTTGCTTCTCTACTGAGGAAAAAACATCATCTACTGTTGGTTTTGATGATACTTGTGTTGCTACATCTATAGCTTCCTATGATTTAGTGAAACAAGATATCCATTGTCTTCTAGACATGACTACTCGGGATGAGTACATGAGAGATATTGCAGCTTTTTTTTAAATCCTATTTTACAGATTTGGAAAACACCATCGATAACATTCATTTTCTCTTTGATAGATACGATTCTTCTTCAAATGTCATTAGGGAATGCTTTGACTCTTTTGTTCATTCTTTACACGACCATTCCTCATAGTGACATGAGTGTGGATACTTTGGAGCAACATTTGGAGGGAACATCTTTTTCTTTAGAGAAGACATTGGACTCTTCAGATATTGTTCTACAAAAGTCTCCACCAGACTTTGGATTATCATTTTCAGTTATGTGGCCTAGAATGCTTGATTTGGAAGGGGCAACTTTCAACATCAACATGAATACACTTGAGCATCTTTTAGAGACTCCATACATGTGATGTCCTTGGTTAGAATGGAGACGGTCCCCCTTTTCTATTTGCTATTATTTTTGTAACTATTGTTATAATTATAAAGTTTATCCTCTATAGCACCTAATAATGTTATTACAATATTAATATAATTTTATCTCCTCACAACATTATATGCTTGTTATTCAACATTCTATTTCTATACTGATCACATATTTATAATTCTTCTCTTTACTATAATAATATACAACATATGAGTAGTAATATTTTTTTTAAAACACTAATATTTTATCATATTTGTATAATTATTCTTTTAGATAAATTATCGGGGGTCCTTTTTCTTTTATGATTAATAACATGGAAATTTTTAGCTTGGTCCGAGCTAGGCGAGGCCACAAATGAGGAACCTCATCCGTGTCATTAATCCATTGCATTAATGTGAATAGTTCAAATTAGTGAGTTCAATAGCCTAGCAGGGGCACAAAGTCTACAAGGTCTTAGCATGAATGCCAATTACTCTAATGTGAAGGTTCAAAGAGACAAGAACAATGAATCAATGAGGGTATAATGCTTGCAATCACAATGGCCCAACAATGGTTTGAACCTTGGTGGTTACAACAATGATACCATGATTTAATCATCACACTATGCCATCAACGAGACTTAGTGGGGATTCTTATTGGGGCCTTTGTAATGCCCCCTTTTTGGGATTTACTTGAATTTAGTCCTTAAACAATAAATCCAAACTAGGATGAATTGCATTATTTTTATTAATATAAAAATGTAATTGCCAACTTTAAGTTCCCTTCTGGAGTATTTCTGGATTAGGGCTTGGACACACCATTAATCACTAGAAATTGATATTAGGGCATTAATTAAGAATCCATAAAAATATTTTAAAACATATATAATCATCATTGATATCTAATTCAACAAAACATATAAATAACTACTATTTTGATCAAAGCATATACCTTTATTGCAAATTGCATTCTCAAGGATCGTTTTCCTTGTATCATGAGAGCATGGGTGAATTTCATGTACATCCATTTGGGGTGGTGCACTTGAGAAGACCCTCAAGCCTAGGAGCATTCATTCACCTCCAGACCCACAATTATGGTGGGAATTTGGGTCCACCCAATTTCTTTGTACACCTCGGATGTTGGTTGTCCTTGATCAAGACTAGGAACACTCATTTGCCTCCCAACTCACGAGCATGGCATATTTTTGGTTCATCCATCTTGGGGTGGCATGCTTGATAAGACTCTCAAGATTAGGGGCATGGCTGGATTTCTGGTACGTAACAACCCCTACTTGAAGAGCACAACAAGATTTATGGTCCATCCATCTCGTGGTGGCATGATTTCAAAAGGCTGGCTGTCCTTCCTATTTGCAAGATATTAATATAAATTCAAAATAGATTGCCTAAATGAAATCTATTATCAATGCTATAAGAGATATCCACAATCCATCAATTAAAGTGAATGCTGTTTCTGGCTTTGATTGTGTGCAAGTTTTTACATCAACGTTTCGAATCACACTTTGTGACCATCATCAGGATGAGAAGAGCTATTATAAATGTTAGTAAATACCTCTTATGATCTTGAGTAATCTTATTAAATATTTTTGGAGCAACTTACTAGTACTATATATGCATATATGATTATTGGTTGCTTGATTTCTCTTTATTATTATTCCTTGAAGAATTGATGCATGATTGATATTTGAACCAATTGATGGTTTTAATGATTTGATGATGGGTTGGTTGATGCTTGAATGATGGATGTTCGTGTGATGGATGTTTGAATGATTGATATTAGACTGATTGAATTGATGGAAGAATTGATTATTGGTTGGTATGTTTGATTCCTTTATTTCTAATTGATGATAAATGGGTGATTGAATGTTTTCTTTTGAGTTCATGATTTGATATATTGGTGAATGATGATTGAATTCATAGAGTGATGGGTGATGATTGAGTGAGTTCTTTATTGATGAGTAATGATGGATAATGATCCTTGAATGCTTGGAATGATCTCTCCTCTGTACTTTATTGGTGAAAGACTCTCCGCCACTCATAAGAACTAAGTCACAACTTTTCATTGCTGCATTTGAGAATAATAATTTATTTTTTAATTTGATATCCCGTGGATGTCCTAAATTGAAACCTTCTCCGTTTTATATCTTCCAATGTGAGGGAGAATCACACTTTAAGGAAGCTAATGTAGCAAAACAACTTCCTACACTAACCATGAGAGGAGGGTTAAGCAAAAACTCTCTCATATCTTTACAACAATTACAAAAACTTAACAAAAATAAACATAAATAAGATGCATACCACAACACAATGATTTGTGTGGGGAAAACTCTTTATGGAGGAAAACTCCACACTCCAAAAATTGCCCAATATATTATTCAAAAATCAACAACAAACTACAATATAATTACAAAACAAGGTTTATACAGGAGTATCACCAATGGAGATCCAAATGCAACTCAACAACTATTACACCCTTAGAATAGATAACAATACAATAGTCATAATACAATGCCCTCATAAAATAGTTTTGCCTTCTAGGGAAAACAAGAGAAAAAAATATTCACCCTTAGATCTATGACCTAACACACACCTCTTCATCATGTTTGCCCTTTGCAAGGGTCACAACCTTTCTCAATTACCACCCTTTGAAAGAGTACAATCCTTAATAATTTATATTCTTTGAAAGAGCCACAACCTTTCACAATTACTGCCCTTTGAAAGAGTACAACACTTCATCATTTGTGCATTTTGAAAGAGTCACTTTATTTTCTTCTCATTTCTTTCTTCTTCCATAATCTTTCCTTGCCTCACATGCTCCATTCTTTCTTCCTTCCTCCATATCCCCTTTCAAATGAACTCTTCTCCCTTATATATGTCATGTTTGATGGAATCACAACTCTTCATTTCACGCCTCCTGACCATTCATTAAACTTAATTAAATTTTAATTTATTTATTATTAAATCCTATTTCAAAAACATGACATTTTGCCTTTGAATTGTGGGGGTTTGTTGATGGGACCTACTTCATATACAACTCCTTCGTTTCAAATGTATTATTTGATTCTCTATCAATGGGGTGCATGGCTGTGGTCATTCAAACTCCTCTTGTGCTTCTATTGCTTGAACATCTTTAGTCTTCTAATTTTAATGTAACTTTTGCTAACATTTCTGTGTGTGTGTGTGTGTGACTCTCTCTCTCTATATATGTATGTATGTATGTATGTATGTATATAAACACCAATTTTTTGTAATTTTAAGATATTAGTACAAATTGAAAAACGATTGCTTAATGGAATTCTGCTATTATAAATCTTAATTAATAACTCTTATTATCTTGAATAATCTTATTAAATATTTTTTGAGCAGCTTACTAGAATTATATATGCATATATGATTGCTGGTTGGTTGATTTCTCTTTATTATTATTTCTTGAAGGATTGATGAGTGGATGCTTAATTGACACTTGAGATTTTTGCTTTAATGATTGATGATTTTAATGAATTGATGATAGAATGGTTGATGGTTGAATGGTGGATGTTTTCATGATGGGTGTTTGAATGATTGATATTAGATTTGATTGATTTGATGGAAGAATTGATTGTTGGTTTGTTTGCTTGATTCCTTTATTCCCAATTGATTGTAAATTTTCGATTGAATGATTTCTTTTGATTTGATTATTTGATATATTGGTGAATGAATGTTGAATTATAGAGTGACGAGTGGTGATTGAGTGAGTTGATTTGATGTATTGGTGAGTGATGACTGATAAGTTATCCATGAATGCTTGAAATGATCTATTCTGTACTTTATTGGTGAAAGAGTCATCACCTCTCATAATAATTGAGTCACCATTTTTAATTGCAAGATTAATAAATTATTTTCCAATTTGATCTCCCTTGGGTGTCCTCATCAAATGAAACTTTCTTCACTTTATATGTTCCAATGTGAGGGAGAGTCACACCTCTTCATCTTGTTTGCTCTTTGCAAGGGTCAAAGCCTTTCACAATTACTTTTCATCATTTTTGCACTTTGAAAGAGTCAACTTTTTTATTTTTTTTCTCATTTCTTTCTTCTTCCATTAATCCTTCCTTGACTTGCATGCTCTCTTTCTTCCTCCTCCATATCCTCTTTCAAATGGAGTCTTCTCCCTTTTATATCTCATGTTTGAGGGAGTCACAACTCTTTATTTCACCGCCCTTCAAAAGAGCATAACCCTTCATAATTTTGCCCTTTGAAAGAGTCACAACATTCAACAATTACCACCCTTTTAAAGAGTACAACCCTTCATCCTTTCTGCAATTGAAAAGAGTCGCTTATTTTCTTCTCTTTCCTATCTTCTTTCTTTAATTTTTCCTTTGTTTGCATGCTCCATTCTTTCTTCTTTCTCCATATCCTCTTTCAAACAAACTCTTCTCCCTTTTATATCTCACGTTCGAGGGAGTCACAACTCTTTATTTCATGCTCTTGACCATTCATTAAACTTTATTAAATTTTAATTATACTATATTATATTATTATTATGTATTATTAAATCCTATTTTGAAAAGGGGATGGTACAACCTTTGCCTTTTAATTGTGAGGTTTTGTTCATGGGACCCACTTACTATACAACTCATTTTCTTCGGATGTTTTTTATTCAATTCTCTGTCAATGGGGTGTATGGTTGTAGTACATTCAAAATCTTCTTGTGGTCCTTCTATTGCTTGAATATCTCTTAGTCTTCTCACCTTCTTTCTGATCATGTTGGGATTTGCTTTGTCTTCTCCACCCTTCACTCTTATAGCTTGAATGCTTTCACCTTCAATGTCTTATTGCAAGGTATTTACTTCTTTTCCCATCATTCCTATATTTTGACCACTTGCTCCTTCTATCTCCCCCGACAAGGCAGCTACTCATTATTCCTCACCTTTCTCCATTACTTGTAGGCCTACCACACACTATCAATAGAGATGGAATATCTATTCAACATGCTCTACCAACACTATGAAATCTGTGGGGAGAATTGAACCTTGGTTTTCAACAAGAGTAGCAAGTGGTCCTACAAATTGACTACAACCCCATTAATCATATTATTTTTATCATCATTATTGATATAATTATTATTTTTATAGCAATTACCATAAAGTAAAAATATATTCATATGTGGAATTATATTACAATACTAATCACTTGTTACTTACTAACCAAGTACTCTCTCTCTCTCTCTCTATATATATATGTGTGTGTGTGTGTATATATAACTAAATTTTTTTTTTTGTGTGTGTGTATATATAACTAAAATTTTGCAATTTTAAGATATTACTATGAATTTAAAATAGATTGGTTAAAGGGAATCTGCTGTTATAAATGTTAATAAATACCTCTTATTTTCTTGAATAATCTTATTAAATATTTTTTGAGCAGCTTACTAAAATCATATATATGATTGTTGGTTGCTTGATTTCTCTTTATTTATTCCTTGAATGATTGATGAGTGGATGCTTTTTGATACTTGAATGAATTGATGCTTTAACGATTGATGATTTTAATGATTTGATGATAGAATGGTTGGTGCTTGAATGATGGATGTTCCCAAAATGGATGTTTGAATGATTGATATTAGACTGATTGAATTGATGGAAGAATTGATTGTTGGCTTGTTTGCTTGATAACGTTATTCCCAATTGATGATAAATGGGCAATTGAATGATTTCTTTTGATTTGATGATTTGATATATAGGCAAATGATGATCGAATGAATGTTGAATTCATATAGTGACGAGTGATGATTGAGTGAGTGCTTATTTGATGTATTGGTGAGTGAAGATGGAATTGGGGAGTGATGATTGATAAGTGATCCTTGCATGCTTGGAATGCTCTCTCCTTTGTACTTTATTGGTGAAAGAGTCACCCACCTCTCATAAGAATTGGGTTGCCACTTTTCATTGCCACCTTTGAGAATAATAAATTATTTTTAAATTTAATCTTCCTTGGATGTCCTTAAATTAAACCTTCTCTGCTTTATGTCTTCCAATGTGAGGGTTAGTCACACCTCTTCATCATGTCTTCCCTTTGCAAGGGTCACAACCTTTCACAATCACTGCCCTTTTAAAGAATACAACTCTTCATAATTCTGCCCTTCGAAAGATTAACAACCTTTTACAATTACAAATTTACAACCTTTTGAAATAGTATGAATTCATCATTTCTGCAGTTTGAAAGAGTCACTTCCTTATATTCTTCCCATTCCTTTCATCTTTAATCCTTTGATTCACATGCTCCATTCTTCCTTCTTTCATCTATATACCCTTTCAAATGAAGTCTCATCCCTTTTATATCTCATGTTTGAGGGTGTCACAACTCTTCATTTCATGCCTCTTGACCATGCATTAAACTTATTTAAATTTAATTATATTATACTTATTTTATTTTTATATTTTAATTTTATTATGATTATTTAATATTAAATCATATTTCAAAAAGGGGACATTGCATCATTTGCCCTTGAATTGTGAGGGTTTGTTCATGGAACCCATGTCCCATACAATTCATTTTGTGGGGATGTTTAAATTGATTCTATATTAATGGTGTGTATGGTTGTAGTACATTAAAACTCCTCTTGTGCTTCTATTGCTTGAACATCTCTTAGTCTTCTTGCCTTCTTTCTCATCTTGTTGGGCATTTGCTTTGTCTTCTCCACCATTCACTCTTATAGCTTGAATGCTTTCTCCTTCAATTTCCTATTGCAGGTATTTACTTCTTTTCCTTCATTTTGTGTTATTGCTACAAGGCAGCTATTTATTATTCCCTTCTTTTCTCCATTGCTTGTGGGCCTACTACACACCATCATTAGAGTTGAAATATCTCTTTAACATGCCCTACGAACACTACGATGTTTGTAGGGAGAATAAAACCTTGGTTGTCAACATGAGAACCTAGTGGTCGTACAAATTAACTGCAATGTCATTAATTGTATTATTATCATTATTATTATTGATATAATTATTATTTGAATAACAATTATCACCCTTTGAAAGCTTACAACCCTTTATCATTTCTGCAATTTGAAAGAGTTGCTTCTTTATTTTCTTTATTTCTTTCTTCTTCCATCAATTCTTCCTTGATTCCCATGCTCCATTCTTTCTATCTTCCCCTATATCCCGTTTCAAATGATCTATTCTCCCATTATTATCTCATGTTTGAGGGAGTCACAACTCTTCATTTCATGCCTCTTGGCCATTCATTAAACTTAATTAAATTTTAATTATATTATATTTTATTTTAATTTTTATTATATATAATTAAGTCTATTTTAAAAAGGCGACATTATAGCCTTTGTCTTTGAATTGTGAGGGTTTGTTCATGGGACCCACTTCTTGTACAACTCATTTGTTGGGAATGTTTTAATTGCTTCTCTATCAGTGGGGTGTATGCTTGTTGTACATTGAAAGTTCTCTTGGTGTTCAATTGCTTGAACGTCTCTTAGTCTTTTCACCTTCTTTCTCATGATATTGGGCATTTCCTTTGTCTTCTTCGCCCCTCACTGTAATAGCTTGAATGCTTTCTCCTTCAATCTCCTATTGCAAGGTATTTACTTTTCCCTTTATTTCTATATTTTGACCACTTTGTCCTTTGATCTCCTAAGAGAAGACAACTGCTCATTATTTCTCACTTTTCTCCATTGATTGTGGGCCTAACGCACACTATCATGAGAGTTGGAATATCTATTGAATGTGCCCTACTGTTGGTGTGTGTTTTATGACACAAACAACACAAAATAAAATACCAAGGGTACTCTATCCTCTCTTGAACAAAAGCCTCTATGTGCTAAATAGACGAACTGTGTGATCACAAAGGTTGACTCCAAGGTTCCAAATGTGTGAAATTTTGTTGTTCAGGATAGCTCTTGTGGTAGGATGATTTGTTGAAAACCTCCAAGGGGATTTACGTAGTTCAAGATTTTATCCGTCAAATAATTTTACCTTTGAGCTTCTGGATTCAATTTCTACTAAGATTTAAAAACTAAGGAAAAAAGATTAAGGGTTGAGGAAAATTATTCTAACTATAAACTAGACCTATGAACTTCTCGAGACAAGGCTGCAAAAAATGGAATCGGAAACCTATCCTTGCTTTGCCAAATCCAACAACTCCACAAGAATGACGCAATCTTCTAAGGTATTGAAAGGATTTTCACATCACAAATATTCACCAACATTCAAACAATGAATGCAATAATGGATGTTAAGTTTCTTATCACAAGTTCAAACTAACTTTGCACAATAGTTGAAAGTTATCCAACTATCAAAAGTATGAGCATATTGATTCCATACTGATTATTCTCATCAAATCCTTCATTCAATTTAACAACTTGAAAATAAAATCTACTATAAGTCAGAGACATGAACCATGCAACTTGCAAAAGATATTTCAATTCACCAACAACTGAACAATGAATTTACTTAGGCAGTTTTTATACAACAATCTATGAATCTTCCTTTACAAATGAAAGGAGTGGGGTTTATATAGGAGTTCAAAAACAAATGAAGGGCCCAGATCAATTTAAGATTGACAGCCAAGATTGAGACACTTATACCCCAATTAGCGTTTGCAATACTTATCTAATGAGAACAAATGAAAAATAAACAACTCATCAATTGCCAAAAGAAAGCGTCACTTATCCTGATGGAAGAAAAGATCAGGTGTATCGAACTTGGATGCCTTGTCATGAAATTATCTGATTGGTGGAGACAGGTGGTTGCCACCTTAGCATGCTTATCTCTTTGGCTTTGAACAATTCTTCTTCAATTTTTGAAATTTGAGATTTTGGAAAAATATTCCCAAATTGTATTATCTTTAAACCTTCTTGAACTTGGAATTTTCTCCTTTTCAATGTTCTTCAGTCCAGGATTTTGGACTTCCTGGTATGAACTTTGAAATCTTCCCTTGTCTTTCCATCCTTCTTTCTGTCTTGAAATTTTTCGTAGGTGATGAAATCCTTGGTTGTGTTTGTTTTTCTCATCTGTTAATTTCATCTTTTCTTATACCATTTGAATTCCCTCTTTTGATCTTGATCTTAAGAAATCCAAGGTTTTTAGCATCTTCTTCATCTTTGTCTTTAATTTGGAAATGGCCTTTATGAATTTTGGAAATGATGAAGTCCCGCCCTTGGAAATGCACTTTCAGGTCTGATTTTTAGGAAATTTCCCATACTTGGGCAATTTGACGTCATCCTAGGATGGGAGGACTTTGCTTGTGCTTGCGGATTTTCTCTCAACTTTTCCTTGGCAGATTTCACTTGGAAATAGGAATTTTTATACTTCTTGAGCGGACTTCATGCTCACTTGTGAATTTTGAAGCACTTAACTGAATTTGCAATGCCTTCTTGACTTGATTGGATTTGATGGTGGATTGAGAATTTTTTTGACACTTAGCCAATTTCAAAGCTTATTAGTTTGAGTAGACTTCAACTTGGAATGAGGATTTTCCTTCTTGATAGGGGTGGCCTTCATATAAGTTTGTGGAATTTATCCACACTTAGACAAATTTCTCATTCTCCTTTGAAGGCGGACTTCATAATGATTTAGGAATTCTTCCATGTTGGAGAGGGTGGACTTCAGGTTTGTTCAAGGAACTTCAAATACTCAGCAATTTTCTAAGCCTTCCAAAATTGAGCAGAGTTCATGTGTGTTTGTGGAATTAGCCATGCCTTAAACATACTTTCTTTGTGTTGGAGTAGACTTTTGTCAACTTGTGGAAATCTCCATGCCTTTGCAAATTCAATGTCTTAAACACCTTTTCATCTCTTCAAGGTGGACTTTGTCTTGAAATAAGGATTTTCAAGCACTTAGACAAATTTCTGATTGCTTTCCTCTAAACTTTCAAAGTTCATCTCCTCTTGTTATCCTCCTGAATTTTCCTCTCAAATTTAGGTGGACTTCAACTAGGTTTGAGAAATATCTATGGATTTTGAAGTCTACAATATTTACGAATGCAAAGTATGGATTTTGAAGTCTAATTCTGATTTCACTTTGCATTTTTATCCAAATTTCACCTTCAATTCTATATAAAAAATTGAACTTTAAATCAAGAATTAGAACTGAAAGCATGAAAAAGCCAAGATGAATGTGTCAAAAATTCTGAAAATTTTATTCTGAATCAATAAATTCTGCCCCAACTGTGAGATTTTCAGATGAAATCCTGAATTTGGAATGAAAATTTCTTCAAGTCTGCATAAAATCGTTAGAACTTGTCAATCAGATTAAAAAACCCTTTTAAAATTCTCAAGAAATTCTGAAAATCAATCTTATCTTGAGAAAATTTGGAATTTTAATTGAAAAATCCTCAGCAAACATGAAAATTCCAAGAAATGATCTTCCATAATCATGGAATTCAATTTGAAAATCGCCCAAAATCTCTTAGTTTGAAATCTGAAAAATACTGCTAACTCCAGAGCTGCCATTTTCTGTTTGTGGATGAATACAATGCCAAGCCTTGTATTTATAGGAAACATTGATATCTTGAAGGAATTGACTTGCTTTCTTTTTTTTGGTTTTCTTATTTTTTCTCCTTTATTGAACTTGGTTGATTTCTCTTAGAGAAGCTTTCTTTTAAAGTGTCTTTTATTTTCTTCATAGAAATCCCTCAACTTTCTTTTGCTTTGTTCTAGAAGCTCTTATGTAGTGACCCTTATCTTGCATTCTTCTAGAATTCTCTTCAAGTCGATCCTTTATGTCTTCTTGCAGAAGCTTCCTTAAGTCCATCCATTTGTGCTTTCTTCTAAAACTTTTATGTGTGAACGAACTTTGAGGAATTTCTCTTTGGGCAAATTTTTTATATAAAATATAACATTTAAGTATTAAGTCACCTTATTTTCCTTTCTTATACTTTAAGTATAAGTCACATTATTTTCCTTTATATTTTATATAAGTACTATCAGGATGTTTGAGAGTGGTTTCAGATCTCTAGGAGTTATAATGGAGATTCTAGATTTTGGAAGATCCTAAAATTTTTTAGACAACCAAATTTCAGTAATCAACATGGTTCCATTATTGTTCTTTTCCATAGCTTTTTGTGACTTTTTTGAGATAATTTTGACATTGGAACAAGGATTTTCTAAGAATTTTTACAATTTTGAATGCTTTTCCTCGTTTTTAAAATCTGGAATTTTCACCACTTTTCTTGCTTTTCATGAAATCCCAAACAAATTTGAAGTTGAAAATAGGAATTTTACACTTGGGCTCAACTTTGACCTTCCTAAAATAGAAACTTCTAAAAATAGAAATTAAAAAAAGCAAAAAGGCAACTTTCTAAATTTAGAAAAAGCCAAGAAAAACAATAGGTTCTTGGATTGGCCTCAAAATGCCAAAAATAGAAACTTTCAAAAAAGCAAAAAGTAGAAAAAGCAACTTTTCTTAAAAATTAGTTGTCAGAATTGACCTCAAGCAATGTCAATCTTTGTCCCTTGGCCTTTTTGAACACCTTTGTGGCATCAGATTACACATTTGGTCATGCTTTCTTCTTTTTACCTTTTGATGACACCCTTGAATTTGGATTGAACTCCTAAACTTCGCATTGACAAGAGATCAGAGACTGAAACAAAAACACTACAACAAAACTCTAAAAAGTGAAAAATTGGGGGTCCCCATTTGCAATGGGGCGATGTGTGATAACAACACAACACCTACCAAGACTATGATGTCTGTGGGTAGAATTGAACCTTGGTTGTCAACATGAACTATTTGGTCCTATGAATTGACCAAAACGACAAAACCCCATTAACCATATTATTATCATTATTATTGATATAATTATTATTTTTATAGCAAATACCATAGGTAAAATAGATTTGTCTGTAGAATTATATTGCAATACTAATATCACTTGTTACTCATAAATCAATCATCTCTCTCTCTCTCTGTGGGTGTATGTGTAACCAAATTTTTGTAATTATGAGATATTACTATAAATTAAAAATAGATCAATTGAAGGAAATGTGCTATTGTAAATATTAATAAATATCTCTAATGATCCGGAATAATCTTATTAAATGTTTTTTGAGCAACTTACTATATATATATATATGTATGTATGTATATGATTGTTGGTTTGCTTGATTTCTCTTTATTATTATTCCTTGAAGGATTGATGAATTTAATGATTTGATGATAGAATGGTTGATGCTTGAATGATGGATGTTTGGATGATTGATATTAGACTAGTGGAATTGATGGAAGAATTGATTGTTAGCTTGTTTTCGTGATTATTTTATTCACAATTGGTGATATATGGGTGATTGAATGATTTCTTTTGGTAGTGATGAGTGATGATTGAATGAGTGCTGATTTGATGTATTGGTGAATGATGATTAATAAGTGATCCTTGAATGCTTGGAATGATCTCCCCTTTGCACTTTGTTGGTGAAAGAGTTACCACCTCTCACAAGAATTGAGTCACCACTTTTCATTGTTGCCTTTGAGAATAATAAACTAATTCCAATTTCATCTTCCTTGGATGTCGTCTTCAAATGATACCCTCTCTGCCTTTGAGAATTGAGAATAATAAACTAATTCCAATTTCATCTTCCTTGGATGTCCTCTTCAAATGAAACCCTCTCTGCTTTATATCTTCCTATGTAAGGGAGAGTTGCACCTTTTCATATTGTCTGCCGTTTGCAAGGGTCACAACCTTTCACTGTTTCCACCCTTTGAAAGAGTACAACCCTTCACTATATCTGTCCATTGAAGAGTCACGACCTTTCACAATTACCAGTGTTTGAAAGAGTACAACCTTTCATCTTTTCTGCCCTTTGAAAGAGTACGACCTTTCATCTTTTCTGCCCTTTGAAAGAGTCGCTTATTTTTCTTTCCATTCCTTTCTTCTATTAACCCTTCTTTGATTCCCATGCTTGATTCTTTCTTCGTTGATATCCCTTATCAAATGTAATCTTCTACCATTTATATCTCATTTTTAATGGGTTCACAATGTTAGGAATAACAGTCCACAATACAACTGAGAGGGGGGGGTGAGTCAGTTGTATGATAGATTATTAAACTTTAAACTTTGAATAGCATCAATATCAAATCCAATGAACACAATGAATGCCAACACAACAACACAATATTTTGGTCTTGGGGAAACCTTGTTAAAGGTAAAAACCCCGGTGGGAATTAGCACCCACAAATGATGTACTGAGAGTATAGTATCCTTGTTAGAGGACAAACCCTGTTAGGAGTCAAGAAAGAAGGGTAGGCTCATTGCCCAAAGAAGGTTAAATCCACCTTCAGAACTCACTGTTCGCAACACAAGTGTATATGAAGAAATACACAATCTTTTGAATTGTCCGACAACAACTATCTTTGCTTGATCAGTTCCAATGAAATACACCAGTAATCCTTTGCTCTACATCCAACAGACACAAGCTCACAGTTTTCACAATCTCCTTTACATCACATATATTCTCGCCATATCTTTTCCAAAGGAAAGATCTTACATATATACCTTATTACATCCTACATGATCAGGTCGGCCGATTAGGCTTTCCTAATATACAAACAATTACATTAACTCTTGCCAAGATACACACGGTATCTAAAACAAGTATAGAATGATTTCATTACAACAATTAAGGATTGACATCCTTAATTCACATTCGCCAAACAAAATGCACGCTACAGCCCTCAAGTCAGCTCCCAAATAAGTCTTCTCTAGAACACACGCCACAACTGACGTCATCCAACATTCTGTACCTTGCGCTGACCAACGAACATTCTTCAGTACCTTGTCTGACATCCCTCAAGCTCGCATACACCGAATCCATACCTTCTGTAAGATATACCAGAAACACAGAGACTCACTCTGTCAACTTCCATTGTCACAGTCTAGTAACCAGTCTTCACCAAAACATTTGTAACTCATCCAATATGAAACATTACATGATGCGATCTTGGATATAAGATCACAACGTCTTCCTGTACTCTCATCTGTCTTTGCACGTCCTAAAAAATCCGTATAGTGTCCGTACACTACAATTACCAGCTTGTACTCTTCACATAAACATATGTTGACATCAGTGACAAAACACTAATGACAACAGCAGCAGCTCCAGCATCACTCAATGTAGTGATTAAACATATTAAATGTATCAATCACCTCCCCAATGCATTAGCAATATCCAACAATCTCCCCCTTTGGCATTGATGTCAACATATGGGAAAATCCATTAACCCAAGGTTTTATCAATCCAAAGTTTTGTAACCAAATAGTACTCTCATTGTACATCTCCATACAATCTCCCCATACAATAGGGATTTTCTCATAGCAACACTCCCCCTTTGACAACAATGGCAAAAGGTGCCATAAGTCATCAACTGTCTTCAACACCTTTCTTCCACGATCACTCCCCCTGAGGAGTAGATCCCTACATCAAGTCCAGAATATGACAAGGCTCTGAAAACCTCTGGACTGATGCATCCCTGCATCATTTAATTTTGATTAGGAGGGGCGTGAACCCCAAGCATACCTCTGAGATATTCAAAGGTATTTTTTGGTAGCAGCTTTGTAAAGATGTTTGCAATCTGTTCCTTTGTACTAATATACTCCAACTTTATTTCCTTCTTTGCCACCTTGTCTCTCAAGAAGTGATACTTGATAGAAATATGTTTAGTTTTAGAGTGCATCATCGGATTCTTTGACATATTCACTGTACTGGTGTTATCACAATGGATAACCACAGGCTCATCAAAAGTTATTCCAATATCCAACACACAACTATTCATCTAAATTTTAATTATATTAAATTTTTAAATTTTAGTTCTATTATTATTTGTTATTAAATCCTAATATACAAGGTAAATTACAGCCTTTGTCGTTGAATCATGAGGTTTGTTCATGGGGCGAACTTCCTATTCAACTCATTTTGTGGGGATGTCTTAGTTGAGTCTTTATTGCTTGAACAACTCTTAGTCTTCTCATGTTCTTTCTCATCCTATCGGTCATTTTCTTTGTCTTCTTGACCCTTTACTCTTACAGCTTGGTTTCTCCCTCAATCTCCTATTGCAAGTATTTACTTATTTTCCCTTCATTCCTATATTTTGACAACTTTTCTCCTTCAATCTTATCCTACAAGGCAGCTACTCATTATTCCTCACTTTTCTCCATTGCTTGCAGACCTAGCACCCACTATCATTAGAAATGGAATCTCTTCAGTGTGGCACTACCAACACTAGGATGTCCACAGGGAGAATTGAACCTTGGTTGTCAATTTGAGAACCAAGTAGTCCTACAAAGTGACCACGAAATCATTTACCATATTTTTATTATTGATATGATTATTATTTTTTTAGGAATTACCATCAGTAAAATATATTATTCTGCAGAATAATATTATAATGATAATATCACTTGTTACTACCTAATCTGTGTGTGTGTGTGTGTGTGTTTCATGTTTTTATGCAAGGTGTGGACTTGGGGTCCACTCCCATAACTATATCAGATAAAAAAGCAGAAGTAGCATCAACCCAAATGATTGTGCAACAACATTATAGATTGTTCATTATATCCCTTTTCTTGTAGATCTTAATGTCATTTGGTGCTGTGGTTTAGATAGAGGCGTCATCTTCTGCTTTTCTTGTGTCCGATCCTGCTCAAACTTGTTGGCAATATCTTTTTCATTATTTCTATCCTTAGTCACACCAGCCACACAACATGTGGCTGCAGGATATGTTGATGCAACAAAAATGATTAGAAAGCAAGGTAGGATTCTGTGGAGAGTGCATATAATTTTTTTAATAGCCATTACCAGGTCTGGCCACTTGAGCAATTTGAGATCTAGTATCTCGTTGAGAAAGAGACAAGAGAGAGGAAAGAGAAGCATGTATTATTGCCCCTCCATCTCTAGTAGGATTCAAAATGTAATCAATTGATTTCAATCTCATACATTTTGTCAATCTATCATCTGAAGGAGAAGCCGTTGGAGACCCTGCGAACCTTGAGGGATGATTACTTTTCATGTTTTCCTCCTGATCTCAAGAGAGGAGAGTGTTCTTAGAAGTTCCCTCCACATTGACATGTTGTAGATGGTAATCTTCCCATGAAGTAGCATGTTTTCCTGAATGAGGCTTGGAGATGTGGCAGTCAGTAGCAGTGTGATGAGTAGCAAAACACCTTTGATGGAAGATTAGCAACACTTCATAATCTAAATTTTGAGACCAGATTTAACCTATGATTTTTAAAATAATGTCTGCAGGCAAGGCCTTAGAAGTATCGAGATCCACAAGAATTCAAGCATAGGTTGTGTGTGAAATTTGTGGTGTAATGATCCACAGACAAGGAACTGCCTAGAGTGTTACCTATTGCCTCAAAGCCAGCGTCAAACCAAAACTGAAGTGGCGAATTTGGGAGGTGGATCCAAACATACTTTATATTGAAAGACTCAGTAAAAGGGTTCAAATTAGTATGCAATGCTTTGAGCATAAGCACATTTTGGCCCGCATTCAGTGTTTTCCGTAGAGAATGAAGTTGCGATACTGCACAGAGTCAAATACAACAACAAAGAAACCTTGAGCAAGGAATGCATTTCAAAATTTACCTTTCAAAATGGCTTATAGGCATTGATGACTCATATGTTTAAGATGGAAGCACAAACCACAAATCGGTGAAACTATTGACCAACCCTTGGGAAGCTAAAAAAGCTTGACTTTCAAAAACCTTGTCCTCAAGCACATTCTCAAAGACCAGAAGGGGAGAAACCAAGGAGTGAATCAAGGGTTTATGTTTCTGCCTGCACACAGTTGCAGAGGCGCCATGCAGAAAAAGAGGCGAGCATGTCTGCTCAGAAGCCACAATCGCAGAGCAATGCCACAAATTTTGACGTAGGGCAAATGATTGGAGGATGATCTTGCCCAGATTTCTAGTTAGGGCATCCTACTGCACAGAGAGCCTTTGCACCATCATAGGAAAGACCTTTATCCAAAGCTTTCGCTAAAACTAGTAGGGAAGGAAGTTGGAGGAGAAATTGCGACAAGGCATACGTGATATCTGGAAGAACTCAAAGAGTAGTAGGCTGTGGGAGTGGCATCCACAAAGAAGATGAATCCCCCCCCCCCCCCCCTCTCTCTCTCTCTATATATATATCTATATCTATATCTCATCGAAGTTTTGTAATTTTATGAACTATAAAATTAAAATAGATTGCTTAAAGGAAATCTGCTATTATAAATGTTAATATATACCTCTTATGATCTTGAATAATCTTATTAAATATTTTTTGAGAAACTTACTAGAATTATATATCCATATATGATTGCTGGTTGTTTGATTTCTCTTTATTTTGGTTTCTTGAAGGATTGATGAATTGATGTTCTATTGATACTTGAATGAATTGATGCTTTAATGAGTGATGATTTTAAAAATGATTTGATGATAGTGTGGTTGATGCTTGAATGATTGGTTTTAGAATAATTGAATTGATGGAAGAATGGATTGTTGGTATGCTTGCTTGATACCTTTATTCCAGGTGTGTACCAAATTACCAAAGAACCAGGAAATTACAGAATGGAGATCCACTGAGGGGCTAACTGTAGCGACTACGTTCAATGGGATCACTGACAAATGTATGATGCAAACCAATTGATGATAAATGGGTGATTTTCTTTTGAATTGAATACAAATTTAGGTGAATTGAAATCTTCAAGACAAAATCTGTAATATAATATATCTCTGCAAGTGCTTCATGAAATGAAAACTAGTTTTCACAAAGTTAAAGTTTGTGATCAGTATGTAATATCATGTGCCATATAGCAAGCAACTTGGCTGTGTCCAGATGGAGGTGGCAGAGATGGTGTTATTGTGCAGGGACATTCCCCCCAAGTTCCCAAATCTTTGAAACATCCTAGTACAGGGGAGGTGGGTTTTTTTTGGAGGGGATGCACCCCATGGAACACTGGACTTTCTCCTTCAATTTCCTTTTTGCAGGGTATATTCTTTTCTTTAGCCTTCATTCTTAAGTTTTGAACACTTTCTCCTTCAATCTCCTACAAGGTAGCTACTCTTTATTCCTTACTTTTCTCCATTGCTTGTGAGCCTGCCACACACTATCATTGGAGTTGGAATATCTCTTCAACGTGCCCTAACAATACTATGATGCCTGTGGGGAGAATTGAATCTTGGTTGTGAACATCAGAACCATGTGGTCCTACAAATTGACCACAACCTCATTAACAATATCATCATCATTTTTATTGTTGATATAATTATTCTTCGAACAGCAGTTACAGTAAGTACTATACCCTATATACTATATACTATACATATAGTACTTGAAATGCTTGTTATGAAAGAAGTAAAATAACAAAACTGCAAATACTAAATACAATAATGCTAATACCTGAACATTGGATATCAAATTACTAAATTACTAATTACTAAACTAATAACATTTCAATTAGACAAATGAATATGTTGAATCAACGAATGGAAGATTTCTATTATATAAAAAATGTCATAAAGATGATCACAATGAGTAGCATAATATCAAAATGAGTACAAAATGTCAAAATGTAGTGAAGGGAGGCCTCTAATCATCCCTCAAGGCAAACTCCTCATCACTGGAACTACTAGACTCCTCATGGTCAAGATTCGCCAAACGAACACCAACCAGCCTTGCATCTAAAGGCACTACATTCTCATCCTCGTCAACTTGTGATTGCTCCTTTGGCTCTACATCCCATTGTGCTGGTGCGCTCTCCTTGTATGCATGTGTCTTGCAGTCCATGATATGCAAGGCACTATGTATAGCCACTAGCTTTTTTGCTTTTCTAGAGGTAAGTCTATTCCTCTTAAGAGAGTGGGTGAAGCTTAAGTAGACAAGTTCCTCTTTGCAATTGAAGAACTAGAAACCTGAGATAGTAGATAAATGGCTAGTATGGTAGTTTTTTATTTTTGTACTCCATGACAATTCCACCACAAAATTGAGTCCTCTTGTGCCATAGTTCTGATATCCATTTTTGTTGTATCTGCATAACCCCTAGGAGTGGCAAATTTTGTCCACTCAGTGCAAATTGGGCTAGCAGTTTCAACATCATACATCTTAAGAACCTTGCCTTCACTAGGCTCAGGCATGTACCACTTTCGATTCAATGCATAAGCAACCATTTGCAAGGGAGTGTTCACTTGTCCCATCACTGCTGAATACCACATTTTGTGGCCCAACTTCCTCAATAGCCTCCCTAAGGACCTTAAATTGAAAATCAACATCTTTTTTATGCCCTAAACAATCAACCGCCCTAAGAAAGTATGGGCCCTCTGCACATGTAACCATAATGTTGATGAGTGGATGATGACTAATGTCCGTCCACCCATCCATAACTATGTTGCATCCAAACTCCACCCAACATGTACTCATCTACTCCTTCAAAACATTGATCTTGGCATAGTTGTTTTCCAAGGTCATGATCTTCAATTTTGTGCTTACCTGGTGGCACATATGATGGTCCTCCCCTTGTCACCATCGACATCATCTCCGTATAATAAGGAGATTGAGCTATATGAAATGGGATGCCATTGGCAAAGAAGAACTTTCCAATGACATCATCTATCTGATCCCTCAGCTGCACTTCGAATAAATCAGCTATGGGGTTACTTTGCATCTTGCGTTTTCGCTTGCTGGTGCCCTCTTGTGATTCAATTGCAACACTACGAGTGGATGAAAGTCTTGAGGCTGACCTTGACATTGTTCTTGCTCTTTGATGCAACATACGATTAGAAACATGTGGCTGCCCTTGCATCTGCTGAATAATCCAGACCTAATTCCTAGCAAACAAAGTAGTAGGCATTGCAACTATAGCACCTTCACAAACACCCCAAAGCTTGTTGAACTCAATTTTGTAGTGGATATTTTTAGGATCCTTAAAAAATTACATGGAACCACATCTTTTCCTGTCCAAAAGAGGAAGTGTTCATTAACTCTAGTGATGCTCCCAAATCTTTCCATGCTACAAATGTTGCATCTCCATTTCCTTGTGCCACCACCTTTTTGGTGTTGGGGTTCTTTTTGCAAATTGTTTGAGAGGAGACTTGGGATCATAAGGACCCCTAGCAAATTGTACGAAAAGCTCGAAAGGGCAATTTGTAGCAATTGGTGCACTAGCATGGAACTAGTTTGACCTTCCGGATCAGCCCTATGCTCACCCTCCTCAACCTTAGGCTCATTGTATGATTGACTTTCACCTTGAGAATGAATTTCCATCTCATCCTCACTCATATCATGACTATGGGAGCTCATTGTGACACAACATTTCACAAAATGAAAATAAATTCAATAAGCATCTAGTTTAACCGTATTTTAAACAATAAATAAATTTAAACTCTAAATTTTAAATTCTAAAACAAACTTTAAATTTCTAAAACAAACTCTAAATTGTAAAATTTAAACTCTAGATTTTAAATTCTAAAACAAACTTCAAAAATTTTCAATCTTGATTCTTGCGGGCATTTGGCCTTAGATTCAACATAAAATCTGATTTAGAAAATGAAAAAACATTGAAACAACAAAAAACAATTACAAATGAAAATAAGAAAATAAAGCTTAAAAAGTTAAAAACCCTACCTTGTGCTTGAAAAATATATTCAAGGAAGGTGTAGAATCTTCCTCTTCTTCTTGCTCAGTCACTTGCACTCAATCCTCCAATGACTCCTCTTTCACTTGCACTCACTTCTCCAATCACTCTTTCCTCTCCTTTTCACTTTTCTCTATCTGCTGTAGCAAACAATGAGAAATCCAATTGTGAATAAAAATGAAGCCTGGAGGGGTTTCTGTAGCCTTGGAGGGGCCTAGATGGGACCCACCTCCAATGTTCATGTGGAACCCAAAATTGAATTAAAAAACATGATTTTTTTTAAATGTACTTTTTCTAATTGCTGCCGACGGGGGACGTGTGGGTGCTCCAATGGCCGTTCTGGGGATGCTGTGCCATTCCGGCGGCCAAAGGGTCGCGGAAAGGAGACAGGGGATATGCACTGTCCTCGTCCCCCTATCCTGGGGACATGTCCCTGTGTTACACTTTGTCTATTATATTTTTTGTATTGTTGAGGATTTGAACTTGACACCATTTAGATGCCTACAACATGAACTTTTCCATTAAACTGAATGCCCTTTGGCATCATGTCTATTTTAGTTTATCATATTCTTGGATAATTTTATGTTCATCAAATTTTACCTTTGGAAAATGTTCCTTTTTCTTTACAAATACAATAGCAAGCCTACAGATAACCTGCAAAATATGCTGAGCAAACTGCTTTCCAAAGCCACAAAAGACAACCTGCAAACCCTAGCTCCTCCAGTGCTCTTTACATATTTGCTACCTATCTCTAACTTAGATGTCTGGGAGCCATTTTAATTTCTTAAATAATTTAAAGCTGTGATCTTAAATGGTTAAGTCATCGGACATTGTTTTGTTTCTGATTTTCAGATTCTATCTGGCTTACTGTGTGAAGCCAATGGTGTACACTGTATAGAGAACTTCGCTTATTGAATGAAAGTTTCAAGACATTGAAATAACTAGCTCCATTAATGGAACTGTAAGATTAGGCTCCTGTAATTCTTGGGATTGATAAACTCCACAAAGTAGGAATGGTATATGCAATTTACCAAATCATAACTTCATTAATTCTGTAACGCCTTTTCTAGTCATGTATAAAGTTCAGTAGTTAAAACTTAAAACACATGCAAGCCTCTATTTACACAAAGTAGCCAATATAGACCCAAATAAACCTGGATCTGAAGGTACCACAAAGATGAATTGAATTGGTCTGATAGACAATAATTCCAATGACATTACAAGCTGTGACATCAATGTTGTGCTAAACAATCTTTACCCCTGAGCATCCCAAGGTACATCCAGAATTGGTGACATGAGCTTCTTCCAAGGTGGGTTTACATCACAAGTGCAAATTTGACAATAGGCTTATGTAAGGGAGACTGATTTTATTTTTGATTATTTAATTTGAATTATGATTCTTGATACTCAATGCTTACAACTGCATTGTTTTTCTTTCAGTTTTTTATAAATCACATGACTGATAATTCTACAATCTTGATGTGTTTGAACGATGAATATGTAATTTTGATGTATGTGGTGTATGACTTCTGTAAGAGAACATTTACTCTTCTCCTTGAGAGGTTATGTAAGCATAGACTCTGTAATGCCATTCTCATGTAGTAAAAAAATGTTTGTTTTCAGGATTTCCAATTCTTGGAATAGAATGGCAGAAAATGGAGAATCCTGATTTGCGTCTTGCAATGGGAATGAAGTCTCACCAGAAGGGTGTTCGTGTAAGAAGAGTAGAGCCAACGGCTCCAGCATCTATGTTCTTGAAGCCATCTGATATACTCCTCAGTTTTGATGGAATTGATATTGCTAATGATGGAACTGGTAAGGAATAATTTTCTTCTTGCTAATTATTGATAATATTTTTTGAGATTCATAATTCATGGTATCATTCATCTTCATCTTTGGTGTTGTCTATAATGCCCATTTCTGTGTAAAGTTAATTTTTTTTTTATATGTGATTTCTTGACACATAAGAACACATTTGATCAACAAAATTGTCCATGCTCAAGCAGAATGTGACCTGTCAGTATGCCTAGAAACCTTACTTGTGTATTTGATTTCATTTGCAAACTCTATGGCCTTTGAACTTCTTATTGGCTGGATAACTGTTAATTTCTTCCAACGTTTCTATAGCTGTAACTTTTATGGACTTTATATCAATGCCTGGGCAGATAGGGCATGTAGATTCACCATTATCTTTTGTTTTTCACAATTCTGTATTTGTTCTTTTGGAACTAGTTCTATGAATTCCACTGTACAAGCCAACAATGTGTTCAATCCAATGCCTCTAATATATTTTTATTATCTCTTTAGTCCCTTTCAGGCGTGGTGAGCGTATTGGTTTTAGCTACCTTGTTTCACAGAAATACACTGGAGAGCAAGCTAAAGTTGGAGTTCTTCGTGCTTCAAAGTATTTTGAATATGACTTGGAGCTTACCACACATAAACGTTTAGTTCCTGCACATATCAAGGGGAAGCCCCCATCTTATTACATTATTGCGGGCTTTGTATTTTCAACTGTTTCTGTCCCTTATCTTCGTTCTGAGGTATGTTATGGGAAGGTATCTAATTGTGTCGTTCTCCTTTTAAATGAGCATATGTTTTATGAAAAGAATCCCTTTTGGTCAGAATACTGTTAAATAGTACTTGGTTTATAGTTTTCTTAGACACAATGATATATGAAGTCTATTTTAAGTTTTGAAGGGATAGTTGTGCTTTTCAAATGCAGTATGGGAAGGATTATGACTATGATGCTCCAGTAAAACTGTTGGACAAGCTTTTACATTCAATGGCTCGAACAGAAGATGAACAGTTGGTGGTGCTTTCTCAGGTCTACATTCAAACAGAGAAACATTAGATTGTTAATATTTTGATGAAGACGGATGTGTACTTTAATCTTAAATTTTGGATAACCTGAGACATGACTATTTATAATGACAGGTGCTTGTGGCAGACATAAATATTGGTTACGAGGATATTGTCAATACTCAGGTATGAATTTGACAATTGAAAATATGTATTTTGGTAAAATCTCTTTAGCTGGTAGTTTAAATTATCTATGTAATATGGCTTTGGTGGTGATTCTAGTTTTTCAGATATTCATGATAAATATTTTCAGGTATTGGCTTTCAATGGAGTGCAAGTAAGGAATCTGAGACACCTTGCAGAAATGGTAGAAAGTTGTGAGGATGAATTTCTGCAATTTTCCCTTGACTATCAGCAGGTAGTATACTCTGTTCTATGCTTCGGCACTGCAATGCTAAGGCTCTCTTCAAGTCCTTTATATAAATATCAATAATATGTCAGATTTTTCTCACTTTTGAGATTGGCATTGTCTACAGATTGTTGTCTTGGGAACAAAAGCAGCGAAGGAAGCAACACTGGATATTCTTTCAACGCATTGCATACCTTGTGCCATGTCCGAAGATTTGAAATCATGAAACAGTTTCCAGAGTTGAATATCCATGCTTTTCTGTGAACCTTCTATATTAGGTTATATAAGTACGATATATCAAAGTGGCAATCATAACCTTTTGTTTGCATTTTGGTCATCAACAAAGCTACAGATTTGTAATAGTAGTAGGCCATACTGCATAGTCAGATCCAAATTATTTCTGTTGAAAGTTTGAAGTGGTATAGAGAAGTCATAATGCAGATAGATGTCCTTTGTGTTGAATTAATCTGCTCGAAATTCAAGTAGGAAATTTCTTGCTCAAAATTCAAGTAGGAAATTTCTTGCTCAAAATTCAAGTAGGAGATTCCTGGAAGGCTTTGATGGCCATAGATAAGCCAGCTGCTCTGTGACAATTAAAGTTTTGTTTATCTGGTAGAAGAGAAATCAACAAAATGTCAGCAAGTATAAATGTGTCTTATTATTATAACGATTCTATCGTTGACATTCTCGGACAAAGATGGCAGTTTTCCTTTGATGATCGGTGATAGAAAGATTGACATCAATATGGATATGGACCATTATAGCTTTTTTATACATGTCATATATATAGTATTTAAATTATCTTAAAGTTTTTCAAGCACCTGTCTGTTGGTATGACTATTGCCTATTTCTCTCATCAATATCAACATGCATTTCTACTGTTGAGATGAAACAAATGTAGTAAGTTGGATGCAATATTTTATGGAGACAGATTTATGTTGTCTATACTAGTTTAAAGATGGTGATTCTCCTTGACTTTACCTGTTCTCTCATCAGAAATGACATGTATTTATTGAAATGCACCACATGCGATGCATGGGATGCAGTATTTAACCTAATTTTGTCACTTCATCATGTCTCTTAGATTTTTTATACCAACTGGAGAATAGAACTACTTGCTTCATGGCATCTTACTGAACACAAATTTACAACAATCGATAATATAGGATCAGATTGAACACAAAATATTATGATTTATGTCTTAATCCCTTTAAAGGAATTAAAAACCGAAGAAATAATAATTGAATACAGTTCTACATTTGTACAGATCACTTCATCTTGTTCAGGTGGGTTAACATCTGTCATTCAAAATTCATATCTGAATCAAGCTTCCCCAGCTTTCTATATTTATTTATTTAGGTATTTCCTTTTGACTGGATAATGTAGTGCAAAGCAAGATTAGGTTAAGTCGTGATGGCTTTCCTAATATCAGAGTATGTAAATGGCAAATAAATATAAAATTAGAGGGAAGATGTACATTAGTTTGTAACTCATGATCTATACGTTTTTTAAGAGAAAAGATGTATATTGTAGATAGTTTTTAAAATCGATTAGTTTCTGATTAAAATATTAGCAAACAATCAAATCCAAGAGTTATCTACATCAATTTATGAACAGTGAGAAATTAGTGTTTTGAAGATGTTTATTACTATGTAAACTATGGCCTGAATATACTGTACGCTAAAAATAGCATTTCATAATGAAATCGTCACTTTTGTAGGTTTTGGGAGGTCGGGGTGATTCTTTTGGGATTTGTTGAGTTGTTCTTGGTTTGGAAATTCCTGCAATGCCATTTAAAAAAAAACTTTTTGAGTTACATTTATTGTATTTTCATTTGTTAGAAAAATGTATATTAATGATTTTTGTACTGGTTTACTAACTAATATTTGGAATCAAAGAATCATGTTTAGAAATAGTTAATTGGAAAACACATCATAATAATGAGAAGCATAATTACGATGGAACAAAGTAGTTGTGAATTTGTAGTGTATAACTAAAATTTCATTATATGTTTTTTTTACTTATATGCTCTTTTACCATATTTAATGTAATATTTTAAAATTCTCTTTAATTATAAATGTTCCTTGCCTCAAGTCAAAGCTATAGTAGCTCAGATTTGTAGGTACAATGTTGGCCCCTGAACTTTTAAACTCTTAACTCTAATTGTTAGCCCAAAATAACTTTGACTTTGATTAGTCATTTATTGTTAACATAGGCAAAATATGTTCAACTTATGGCAGGCACCAAGGTCTTTTTATAAAAGAAAGCTTGATTTATTTTTAGGACTAATATGATATCTATTGACAACATTCACATTCACATGTATGATATGGTATAAAAACTTTAAATCATTAAAACACAAAGTATGATATCAAAATTTAAGATCATTAAAACATGGTTCACATTTTTGCTTGTTTGTGGACTTGTTCAACTTGTTTAATTGATTATAAGTGTTTGATTAATGCAAAAAGAGGGGAACAAGTCACATGATTTATTTCCTTTGTCATTTGATAATATGGTGTGCCAAATTAATTCAAAGAGATCTATATATTTGTCATAATTCTAAGGCATTGTGTCAAAGTTAATCATATTATGAGCCTTATTTATCCCAAAAGGTTCATCTGTAGGATAGTGTTGGTTTTGGAATAATAATCTACATTCAGGTTGATATAGAACCTTCTACAACAAAGATAAACTATTAAAAGAGGTGTAATCCATTTCCAAGATGCAAAAGAGGGTAAGGAAAGGTCCAAATAATAAGAACATGTTTGAATAGTTAAAATTATATCCTAATTAAAAGTTTGGGACCTATTAAGTTAAAGTCCACTACAAGACGTAATTTTGATTGTTGATTGTCCTAAGAATACAATGCTTTTGATTATACTTGTGCTTAGATTGTGTGTTTATGTTGAACTTTCATGTTTGGATGATTCTTTATTCGACCCTACATTGATGACTACATTACTTTCGTTATCACACTATTTCCCAAAATTTGAATACAAGAAAATATTTTTTCTAAAATTAAATGTAGGAAACGAATGCACATTGGTCTCATTCATTCAATCTGAAGAAGCATATAATAATTAAAATACCACAAATTGCAGTTTAAATAAAAAACATAGCTCCACAATTCATTACTAAATTGATGTTTGCCATTGGTAATTAAAATATTTTATTTTTATTTAATATGTAGGAAAGCCAACAAATTGCCTAGAATAAATTCCTTGTGTAGCTTCTTCTATCTATGAGCAATTTAGGAGGAATAAGTGCACTATGTCACTCTACACAAGTGTAGGTTCCACTAGGAACAAAGCTCAACTCAAGCCTTGGCCAAGACAATATTGATTACATTCCTTGAGTTAGACACATGTTGTATACCCCCTTCTCCAATGTTCACAACCTATTAACCTGAACTCTCGTTCATGCAATCTCTCTCAATAATTCATTTTTCATATCTCATGTCTTGACATGATAGCTTTCATGAGCTTTATACAATTCCAACTATCACACCTCTTTTTAACAATTATTACATTACATTAATTCATCCCATAAAAACCCCACAACTTATTATGTTCCTTTTCTTATTATTTTAACTTCACAATATAAACCTCTTCTATTATATAAATATTTATTTATTTCTTTACATTCTTTTTATGGAAATAAAGTCCCATAACAGTTTCCCCCCTATGAACTAGTTGTTGCCCTCACTACCATGAGAACTTTTTGCATCATAAACATACATATAATAATCTTTAGTTAAATAAATGTGGATATTGAATTTTAAGTAACTGAGGAAGTAAAACAAGTCTATAAGCAACATTGCCTCTCTTTTTTCTAATTTTCCAAAAAAGCTACAAAATGAGAAACTATTTTTGAATATTTACAAAGTTTTAGCAAACTCTTTTAGGTTTCTTAGAAAAACATGATCACCAATATCAAAATGTGAGTTGGATCTCTTCGAATCAAACTAACTTTTATACCTATCTTGGGAAAACATGATATTTTGTTTGGCCTTGTTAATAATAGTCTTTCATTTCTAACAAGATTTCCTTCTTATATCAAACCTTATGAACAAGGTCAGAGCTTGAAATAGGTATATCACAATTTTAACCATATACGACTTCAAAAGGTGACATCTTAATAGTTGAATGCTATCCTTGAGTATATAGAAACTCAACTAAGTAGTCTTTCCATAATCCAAGTCTATCCATCGTATATATTCATAACATATCTTCTAAAATTCTATTAATTTGTTCAATTTGTCAATTGGGTTCAAGATGATATGCAATATTGAAACTTAAATTAGTACCAAGCTTCAAATAAATGACGCTTCAAAAAGAGATGATGTAAGTCTAAGATATCAATCTGAGACAATATTCTTTGAAAAAACATGTAATCTAACAATATATTTGCCAAAAATGTTAGCAATGTTAGAAAACCATATCATCTAACAATTAGACATACTACCCTAGATCTCTCATGACTAACTACTATTTTAGCCTATGGTTCCATACATGGCTTTACGCCATGTATCTATCCCTCCTAATATAGATATCTAACATTTAAATTCAATATTAAATCTAGAAGTATCATCATATGTTGACATAACATTTACCTAGTGAATGACATGCATACCACATACCATGTAGTCACTCACCATTATATATGACAAAATTTATCCCAAGATGATAATCATGAATATCATCTTATACTATTTAAGTTGAGTATAATTCAACAAAGCACATGTACAAGGTTATTGGGTTGATCAAATCTAATAAGAGTACAATACATAAAGATAATACCATAAAAAAGTTACTAATAATGAAAAAAAAAATATCATGACTACTCAAAAGCACTTCAAAAAAAATAGTTATAACCTTTCTTTGCTTAAAGTAATTAAGGTATTTTAATTTAGTGATATTGATAGAAATATCATGATATTGATCTATTCAAACATAAATAAAAAATTGAAGGTCATCTCTCCCACTTAGCTTGACATGTGCCCATGTATAATATTAATGTTTAACTTGTTCACATAACATCATATTTCTATAGTTTAAGATGGACAAATTCACTCTAAGACTTATGGGTTATGGGTCTATAATTTAACTTACCTTAACTAAATATAGCTATCAACTTTAAACCTCTCAAAATAATTGAAAATTGAAATGGACATACAAATTTTACGCTAAAAATATTAATGCACTTGCTCTAATTTCAAATTGAAGTCCTTATATAAGAGGGTACAATCCAAATGGGATTATGAACCTAATACCAGTAAAGTGATAATTGCTTATTTGAAATCTTGTGATAGATACATTAATCTATCAATAGCTTCATCAACCATCCAAACCTGTATACAAATTCGATAATAGGGCTCTATGGTTCAAAATTAAGCTTTTCTTTTTGTGTTGTGAAACTCATATGAAAAGAATACTTCCTTGTTCATTAACTAAATCTAGGATGATTTCAATTCAAAATGATCCCTCATTATCAACAATAGTTTCTAGTTTGTGTCCTTATATAAGAGGGTACTATCCAAATAGGATTATTAACCTAATACTAATAAATTCACCATCTCTTATTTGAAATCTTGTGATAGATACATTAATCTATCAATACCTTCAACAATCATCCATACCTATACACAAATTTGATAATAGGGTTTTTTGGTTCAAAATTAAGCTTCACTTTTTGTATTGTGAAACTCAAATGAAAAGATACCTCCTTGCTCATTAACTAATTCAAGGATTATTTCAATTCAACACATCCCTCACTATGACAAGAGTCTCTAGTTTATTTCTTGGGTTGGATTTAGTATAAATATTATTCTTACATGTAACCTTTTTTCAGAGATGTCTTCTATTTGACTGTTGGTGACTTACGTTTTATGCTCTAGCTCATTTCTTAATTGAATCTATTAATATTTAGTTGACGAACTAGATCTACATAAGATAAGATAAATTTATTAATGTCCAACGGAAGACCAACAAGGGTCTATGGGACAGGAATCATACAACCAAAATAGCAAGAAACCAGCGGACCACCAAACAGTGGTCGGGGAGCATGCTAGAAGAACAAGGAACCAAACAAGAAGAAGCAGAGAACCAAGAACCAAGAACCACCAGGGCAAGGACTAGGGGTCCTTCCTGAGCGGAAAGAAATCCAACACAAAAGGATAGTGACTTGAAAGAATATGGGTATGGACCCATCGTCGTGATCTACTGGTGGTTTTTCGTTGATGGGTGGAAGCACTGCGAGGTCTCATGGATCTGGAGTGACCGATGGCAAAGGCACATGAGGGCCGCTTCACACCCCGAGTTGGGGGTGAGGGCGAGAAGAAATTCATAATGAGTTGCTTGGTGACTTGCTTCTGGGGAAATAGAAGCTGCAGGGTGTAGTCACAGAGCCGTATCGTCTCCCATAAATAGAGTGCCAGACATCTCTGGTCAGAGTAACAAAAGAAGGAAGTCAAGGAGCTGCAATCTTTGAATAAGCAATAGAATCTCCCTCTAATCTCATAGTATATAGGGTAGCGGAAAATGAAATGTGCCTCAGTCTCAATCTCAGACAATGTGCATAAACAACAAATGCGATCCTCCTTGTCAATGTGATGATCAGTTTGTGCTCGCAGGCGGTGAGAGCCAACTCTGAAAGATCCCAGCGCAATCCGAAGAGCATGACACCAACGCTGTGATAAATATCCGGGTCGAACGATGATCCCATCCTGAATGTGTAAGAAGTGCTCAGCATAAAAAGCCATCCTCGGACGTAAGCCCCCACTAGGGTTGGTCTAGGTCGAGATGATGTATTGCCTATAGATGTCAAGTCTGACATGCTCATTCAACTCCTGTCTAGAGGGGAGAAGATGAGCCGAAGCGTCCAAAGAAAACTGAAAGGGGGGTAGGTGATCAATATCAATCCCGATGGAACCCAAAAGGGAAGTGGCCTGAGCATACCAACAACAAGCTCTAGGGGAGGTGTCATATCTAGCCAGCTCAACAGAAGAGCAATAGGCGAGGTAAGAGTATCTACTCCAGTCATCTGAAGAGTCTACAAAGCAACGTAGGCGGTGAAGAAACCAAACCAGGTCGAAGATGGCTCCCAACCTAAAGGGATGAGCCCCGAACTCAACCAGGATGATGTTGTGGGAGGTGGTACAATGACATCTAATGATATGCCAAAGTAGGAGAGTCTATATACGCTCAATAGAGGCCCAGTCGAAATCAAGAAGAGATGGTCCCCAAACAACAGAGCCATAAAGTACAGAAGGTCTAACCAGAGAATCCAGGAGGGATAACTTGGATGAGGTGTCCTGAAAGTGGTGTCTAGAGCACTGTCTCTCGATCAGGGTGAGGGAACCCATCCCTTTGCTGATTATGGGCTGAATAGCGGGTCTCAAATTGAAGTGAGGACTGGAAAACTTAACCCTAAGGTATGTGTATGCGAAGGCAATCTCGATCTCCTGTCCTTGGAAGTAGAAGTGTAAATGAGAGGTCTTCAAGCAGTTGAAGACCATGACTTGTGTCTTCCCCATATTAACCACAAGCTGTCTCAAATCACAAAGGGAGGCCAAGATATCAAGAATTCTTTGGAGACCCTCAGGGGAGGAGGCTAAGAGAATCATGTCATCAGCAAAAAGAAGAATGGAAACTAAGACCTGGTGTAAATAGAAGCCATCACATAAAAATTTGCCATATTAAGACATCAAAGATTCAATGGTTTGTAACATTATTGAATTTGTAAATATACGTAAAATAGGACAATAATTTATGTCTTCTAAACAAGAGGAATAATAATTGTGACTCCTTATTGGATGAGATCTAACCGATATTTGAACAATTAAGACGTCATAAATTGTGGAAATCTAATGAGATTAATCTATAAGAATGCTTAGCTTATAATTAGATTGAAAGGATAATGTACATTCAAATTGATTCACTTATATATCTCAAAAAAAAGTGTGCATAACACTGTAAAAATATAAAAAGTTATATATTAATTTTAAAGCAAAATTATTAGATGATAAAATGAAATACTCCTAAAATAAAATGAAATAAAATCATCAACCAAAATTAAATATGATGTTTATCTGACTATCATATTTAATATAAATTTCCTTTCAAGTAGTAAGACCTACAAGTTCTTAGAAATATATAGCAGTGTAATTAATTTGTTAAAAATTCTCATTAAGAGTCCGAGTGAAAAGTTCAATTAGAAAAATGCTTGTAGCAAAATGTCTGGAACAATGTGTGCAGATTCCTGAAATATGATCCAAATATGTTAAATAAATGTAAATGAATTCAGAATTACAGATTCCTGCAAAATGACAGATTTCTGAATCATTTGATCAAGACAGACATTAAGGAAAAAATCTTTAACTTTAATCAAGCATCAAATAAACAAAACCAAACGTAGCAAGACCAAAGTCCTTCAAGCCACAAACCAGCACTGACAAATTGACAAACCCTAGCCATGACTAGCAACAGACATTTAATTATTCCTACAAATAATATTCACCTTTTCAAACTCACCAGGTTAAATTTTGCCAGTAACTGAACAATTGCAACAAATTACTCACAGATTCTCAACTTAAACAACGAAATCTGAGTTCCAAAATTCTGATATATCAAAAAATTCAAACCCTATAAAATCTCCCCAAAAAATCATCCACAGGTCCTATTCTTTGAAAAATTGCCATCTGATGTATAACCCAAGAAAATCCAAAAAATCGCACAGAAATCCTACGGCGAGCAACCATAGCTAAAGCGCAATCGAGTCTTCAAAACTTGAAAATTCCACGACCATTGCAGAAAATGCAAAACAAGCCGAATCACTGTATGATTCGTTCTCAATTTCAACTTTAAAGCCGAATTCCAAACAACGAAATCCAAATCCCAAAATTTGAAAAGACTACAAACACAACAATCTAATCTATCAACCACATATCCCAGCCTTTCAAAATTGCCAAGTGATGCTTCACTCAAATCCAAATTTCAACATCTACCGACAAATCAAACATTAGAAAATCCAAAAAAAAATCACACAGAAATCGTACGGCAAGCAACCAATTCAACAACAGAAAAATTGAGCAGCTCGCCAAAGAGCAATCGAGCCTTCAAAACAAACGCAAAATTATCCGCCCGTCTGCTCGAAAAATAACAAAAAAGGCCTGAACAATAAGATAATGAGACAAAAAATAGATTGATACTGGTGTAAGGGAGATTCTCTTTATGTGTACTCAGATGTGAAATTATGTTGCTGGATAATTGCTAATGGTGGATAATTTTTACACAGATCTATGATTTTTCAATTGCAAATTGAAGCTATGAACGCCTATGGTGGATAATTTTTACACAGATCTAGGAGCTTTCAATTGCAAATTGAAGCGATGAACGCTAATGGTGGGCAATTTTTACACAGATCCAAAAAATTTCAAATGCAAATTGAAGCTATAAACTCTAATGGTGGACAAATTTTACATAGATTCGGGATTTTTTAATTACAAATTGAAGGTAATAAATGATTTACATTTTTCTAACTCGTTCAAGCAGATTTGAAGAACAACTTAATGAAGATGTGCAAATGATACAGGGAAGATATTCAGCAGTGGCTATAGCTAATTTTGTGCGTTCAATTAAGGTATCAAACGATGTCAAAAAATTTCAATTAAGGTTTCCTTTTCTCACCAATAATGATCCACTTTGTAGAAGTCGTTACATGCCTATAAGTCAAAAAGTGGCAAAAAACATGTCACCTGGTACTAGACATTAGGAACCCCAATAGTGGTTCATTTTAAATTCAATTATAAATTAAAAAATCATTTTCGAATTTATAAAGTGCCTATAATAAAGTATTTAAATGTATGGGCTCGTTCAATATTATCTTAATCGCATTAGGAATGGGGGGCCACAAAATCACGTATAGCCCCCATTTTAGTTACCCATGCGCTACGTAATAGGCCTCTACGGGGATAATGTCGGTTCATTTGAGAGCCCTAAAATACAATAATTTCACTAATTTATTTGCCATTTTCACCGTCATAACTCTTTTCTCGCCATTCCACTTTGCAACTCGGCTCTCCATCTTAGCTCCATAACCGTTCGTGCTCTCCTCTGTAACCTCTAGGTAAAGTTGTGTCCATCAAGCATGTTTCCTTTATTGTATGTATAATGATTGAGTTAAACAATTATTTTGCAGATGTATTCTAGTTCCTTCAATGTTTATTATTTTCCAAATGTCGTCAAGGTTTTCAGTTTGTTGTTAAATAATTATCCATATGCATAAAGGGTTATAATAAAATGATGGATTGTGGTACTACGTACATGTATTTTGGTACCTTTTATCATCATTCATTCAAATGTGATCCATTTCCTTTAAATGTTTATTATTTTGTAAATGTATTCGAGGTTTCCGATTTGTTGTTCAATGATTATCCGTATTCATAAAGGGTTTCAATAAAATGATGGGTTTTACTTTTGTGTACATGCATTTTGGTATCTTTTGTCATCATTTGTTCAAATGTGTTTCATTTCCTTTAAATGTTAATTATTTTCCAAATGTATTCAAGGGTTTCAGTTTGTTGTTCAATGATTATCCATATGCATAAAGGGTTGCAATAAAATGATGGATTTTCCTTCCCCATTCATGCATTATGGTATTTGTTGTCATCATTTGTTCAAATGTGTTCCATTTCCTTAAATTGTTTATTATTTTGCAAATGTCATTGAGGGTTTTTAGATTTATGTAAAATGATTATCTGTATGCATAAAGGAATGATTATCTGTATGCATAAAGGGTTACAATAAAATGATGGATTTTCCTTCCTCATTCATGCATTTTGGTATCTTTTGTCATCATTTGTTCAAATATGTTCCATTTCCTTTAAAGTTTTATTATTTTGCAAATGTAGTCAAGGGTTTTGGTATGTTGTTCAATGATTATCCATATGCATAAAGGGTTGCAATAAAATGATGGATTTTCCTTCCTCTTCATACATTTTGGTATCTTTTGTCATCATTTGTTCAAATGTGTTCCATTTCCTTTAAATGTTTATTATTTTGCAAATGTAGTTGAGGGTTTCAGTCTATTGTTCAATGATTATATGTATGCACAAAGGGTTGCAATAAAATGATGGATTTTCCTTTCCCGTTCATGTATTTTGGTACCTGTTGTCATCATTTGTTCAAATGTGTTCCATGTCCTTAAAATCACAATTAGTTTGCAAATGTCATTGAGGGTTTTCAAATTTCTGTAAAATAATTCATATGCATAAAGGGTTGCAATAAAATGATGGATTTTCCTTCCACATTCATGCATTTTGGTATTTTATGCAATCATTTTTTCAAATGCATTCCATTTCCTAAAAGTGTTTATTATTTTGCAATTGTACTTGAGGGCTTCAATTTGTTGTTAAATAATTATCACTATGCAGAAAGGGTTACAATAAAATGATGGATTTTGCTTTTGTGTTTATATAATTTGGTTTACACTAAACTTATCATTACGTTCATTATTCATTGATATTGTTTACAATCCCTATAAGTGTTTACATCAAATATGTCATTCAACAAAGCAATTTACTATTGTATGCTTCGGTAAATAATGTAGCATCATTCATTTTATTACCATATAAATCAAAGTTACAACATCAATACACATTTTATAATCATATCACAGTCACCTCAATAAACATTTTATAATCATATCACAGTTAACTCCTCCATCACTTGCTTTCGTTTTATCTCTTGCATCTTTTTGTTGTTAAATGTTTATCTGTATGCATAAAGGGTTACAGTAAAATGATGAATGTTGCTTCTGGGGCTACAAGAATAAAGTTTGTTTGTTTGTGTGTGTGTGTGTGTATTATGTATATGTATACATAATTATGTACATGTGAACGAGACAATATGCCTAAACACTTGCAATTACCTATATTGTAATTTTCAAATGGGATTTCTTACTAATTATGAATGAACATAATTATGTATACATATGCATAATTATGTGTACAAAAGAAAGAGGAATGTTTGAGGCGAATGTTGATTTATTTGGGAGCCCTAAAAAATATTTTGCTCACTACTTTATTTGTCATTTTCCTCGTGAAAACTCTTCTCTCACCATTCCCCTCTACAATCTAACTCTCCATCTTAGTTCTGTAACAATTTGTGCTCTTCTCTGCAACCTCCACATAACATTTTGCCCATCGAGAATGCTTCCTTTATTGCATGTACAATGATGGAGTTCAACAATGATTGTGTAAATGTATTCTAATTATAATTACCTACATTGTAATTTTGAAATTGGGATTTCTCACTAATGGTACATATACACACTTATGTATACATATACCTAAATATGTATACATATAAATACACCTAAATATGCATACATATACATAACTATGTATACATATGGACAATTATGTTTATGTATATGTAAATTTGTATTCATGGTAACATTAAAATGTTGTACCCATGTGTACACAATTACATATATGTTTTACTATGCTCTGTAACCGTTTGTGCTCTGCTATGCAACATTTATGCAACGTTGTGCCCATCAAGCATGCTTCCTTTCTTGTATGTACAATGACAAAATTAAACGATGACTTTCTCACTGCCTTCCATGTTTGCACAATTATGTATGTATGCTTTTAAGTTTACATCATTATATTGGCATACATATTTATTATTTTCATAAATGTTACTTTGTTTTAGGTGTTCTTGATGGATCAAACATTTGGTATTCAATGTTTTCCATTCAAGGAATCATTGCAAGACCAGTGCTCTAGATTATTTGTTGTGCAAGATGATGATCTCAAGGAAGCTATTGTCTATCTTGTGCAGCACAATGTAGGTGGCTCGCATCTACATGATATGGTTATCTATGACTTTGTCTTTTCTACCCTCATTCAAGTTACATGTGTACTTCATTGGGTTTTGGAGGTTCGTAACCATGTCATGATACCCCACAACTAGGAAAATGTTGTCGAGTGTTGATCCCTAAGTTTTGTTGTCTATTAGTGTCTAACACTTAGTCATTTTCTAGGCAATCTTGGTCGATCATCACTACAACCGGGCCATCTTGTAAAGGTTGAGTCATGTATAAACTTGTATAGTTACCAAGCAGTAGTTACTACCGAGAAAGTCAGAGGTCACCGAGTACTTCAGTAGTCGTCTAGCAGTTTATGTTGAGTTGTATAGAATAGTCAATGACGAGCACCAGTATATGAAGAATAGTAAATGTCGAGCATCAGAGACTTCATATGCCAAGCAAGCCAGTTTTGACATATGTGTTTGTAATGGCACAAACACCAAAGTAAACTATTTTGGCCGACTTCTATGCATGATTTAAGGATTGTTGAGTTAATCAAGGAGATGATTACATTTTGTAATTATTATTTTTAATCCCTATGTAAACAAGTTAACCTATTAGAAAAAGGGAATGCTTAAGCGGCATAAGTAATTAATCTAGATTGTAGATCTTGATCTAGAAGATCGATCAGATGCTTATATAAGATGAGATCTAAACCCTAAAATGATGTATGTGCAAGTATACAAGTAAGTGGAACATAGAAGATCTCTTGTATGCAGAACGAGATAGTATTTTGATTATCTAAGATAGAGATCAGGCAGAGTGACCGAGCAAAGCAATGAAGGATAGAACATAGCTACAATTGATTTTGGATATCAAACAAGTATTGAAAGGAGAGGATTTGTTATCATCATTTTAAGTTCAAACCGAAGGATCAAGTATTGATACATTTTAGCAAGTGAATCAGGGTAAATCTTTTAACAGAGTAGTCCTAACAGACTTTAATAAATCTCTTAACCGAGTGCTTACTTAGCTATAAGTTTCAAATCCTTTAATCAAGGTAGATTTTATAAGTCTGTAAGCTCTTAACTGGGCATACCCCTCATAGAGTAGATCATCCAAAGTGATCAAACTTTGTAGCCCTAACAGGAATAATTTATACTATAGTAATGATGATTTGTGGGTGTCATCCCCACCCCAATTTTACCTTTCAAGGGTTTCTAGGTAACCAAAATTTATGTGTTATGTGTTTCATTTGATGGATATGATTAGAATGTTAGATCTATTTTAGTATTGAAATTCATGTTTATGATATGCATGTGAAATTAGTAGAAGTGAATTATTCGAGATATATGATTCACCCCCCACACCCCCCCTTAGTATCTCACTTTCCCATATTATATTTCCAGCAATTGGTATCAAAGAAGTGTTCTCTAAGAAGAAGTCTAACCACTTGAGAATTAAGGTCTTGGAGATGGAGGTTAATAAGTTGGGAAAGATCATAAAGAATCAGAAGATTGACATCCAGCTTGCATTACACTAGCTTGAAGCGGCCATAGGAGAATTGAAGAAATCCTTAAGCATAAGGAAAGAACTGACAATTCAATTGAATGACACACAATATCAAGAAGATGATACTAAAGGTCTATTTGACAATGGAAAATCTACTGAAAGTGATGCATATATAGCAGATCTATTGGAAAGAAACAATTCATTGAATGAAGATGTCAGAAGTCTAAAGAGAAAATAGGAAATTCAATTAGTTAGATTATGTGAAGTGATTGAACAGAAAATGAAAGTTGAAGAAGACAAGACAATGGTTGAAGTAGACAAAATACAAATGTATATAAGACTTGATGAAAGGACATGTGACATGCAAAGGTTGATAAACAATCAATTGGACATGGTAAATCAACTGTTACTTGCCAATCAGGAATTGAGTAGGAAAGATATGGAAATAAAAAATCTGAGATTAGAGAATAGTCAACTAAAGAATGAATTGAGATCTGAAAAGGAACTTAATGAAAGGATGAACAAGCCAAGTGAAGCTATGAAATACTTTGAAGAATTGTTGAGGTCACCAAGAAGATCCAGTGACACTTCTCGACTTGGACATGATGGGCACCTATCATTCACTAAAGAAGGTGAATCATCAAAGAATGGAGAATAGAGGAATACAAAGTCAAAACCTACATGCCATCATTGTGGAAAGATAAGACACACAACAAACATCTACAAAAGTAAGAATGGTAGTTCCAATCCTAAACCTAAATTCAATATAAATTGTTTTAACTGTAAGAAGCATGAACATCAGACATATGAATGCAGGTCAAAGGTTAGTAAGGCACCTACTACACCTAGATTTCAAGGACATTATTTTAATTGTTATAAATATGGTCATAGAGCACAAGAATGTAGATCTAATGCTAAGTGGACATCTAATAAGCAGAATAAAGCACCTAGGAAAGGTAACACATTCAATTGGGATTACAATACATGGTATAGTTGTTATTACTATGGAGAATATGGTCATATTGGAGAAAACTGTGTGAAGACACATTTTAAAGGAAAATCCAAGAGCTGGATGAGTGGAAGTTTGGTCTCTTACAATGCCACAAGATTGGTCACATAAAAAGAGACTATAGAGCATAGGCACCGAGCAATGAACAAATTAGAAATGAAGAGACTATTGAACAGATAATGAACCAGATGAATAAGACATAGAAAAATAAAGAGGAAGCAAGCAATAGTGGATCCAGTAAACCTAAGGTCACCCAATCCAATGGATCAGGTGATCACACTACTTCTATCTAAGCAAAGAAGGTATGTGAGGAACTGAACTTTCTAATGTCATATTTCACATCAGTTCCTGATATTTGAAATGTTAAAGTCCATATTTGTGTGAATTAAGATGCATTAGGACAGATTTGAGAAAAGAGTAAAACTACATAATTGATGTCGAGCATCAGTATTTAAGTCTACAGTGACCGAATCACTCAGTGTGTGTCGAGCTCTTATAATAGTCGAGATGTTATATCTACTGAGATGAAATATAAATGGTAGTATTGATCGAGTATGTAGCAACCGAGTTGTCGTGTGAAGGCCTAGACTGTTGTATTCACCTACAAAGTGTACAAATCATTTAATGAAGACCTAATCCAACCATTTGAGTCTATAAAGTGAAATATTACCGTTTATTCTCTTTTCATCCAACGATTTGAGAATTTGCAGAGCAATTTCTAAGCGATTAAGAAGAGAAATTTGTGCTAAGTTAAGTTTTTGAAGATCTTTATAGCATTCCATCGACAAACATCGTGAAAGATTGTTGAACAAGGTATTACCGAGTAACTTAAATCTATCTTTCGAACCCTGGTTTAGAGAAATGGCATCTACTTTGTCTACGGTGGTTAGGAAGCAAGGGAAAGAAGTTTTGAATGTTCAACTTGTGAGGAGTGATGCATGCAAGTTGCCAAAATTCCAAGTTGTACCAGAAAGTGCGGTGAAGGGAAATCTCACGGGAGCCTTGTCATCGATTCCTCAGAGGCTATTGATGATACACGATGTGCGCACATGCTACATGTACAAAATTGGAGAGATTGGAGACTATGAGATGAGAGAGGCTTACAATAGGTTGTGTACCAATGGAGTGTTGAAGGTAAAACATCAATAAGTTATCAAGAAAGGGTTAGTGCGAGCCCTAGATTTCCCATGTAATTTCAAAGTTGGATGGATTAAAATTGTTTTGAGCAGAGTTCATGACATGAAACTATGGTTGGAGAATGGGATGGTCAAGATTACAAAGGAAATGATTCACTGAGTCACCGATTATCCCATTCTTACAGGGAAGAAAACAATGAGATATCAGAGTAAGGAGGTCATTCAAGCCAATACATTGGCAATATGGAACAAGAGAGGGATGATAATTTCTACAATTACAGATCTAGAGATTGATTTTACAGTGAGAGTGATTGCTCACAAATTTGATCAGTCGAGCATGTTATATAGAGTTCCCTGCATTGCAGTTGATCAAGCATGGAAGATGGTAAAGAAAGATCATACTTATGATCTTGTCAAGCTATAGTTGACCCAGTTTGACGAGAACCTAACATCAATCAGGAAGGCCAAGAATTCAATGTGTAAGTTTGGTTCCCTGATCATTTGTTTATTCTTCTATGTGCATGAAAATAGTTTTCCCACCATAGGAGATGTTGTATGGAGTAAGGATCGACTAGTAACCCAACAAATACATGAGTTTATTCATCAGTTAGGAGATAATTTTGATACTATTATGGAAAGCTACTTTGTGGAATTCAAGAAAAAGATAAGAAAGAGGAGTAGAATCATTTTATCCCTAGTAGACAAGCACTACAATGACATATGATTTCTAGTGGATACAGATCATACCTATGTTCAAGTTGTTATGCCTAGGATAGTATGGCTAAGGCCGTTACCTTATGAGGTTAATGTAAGATGAGACTTCGGCAATAATAATTGCTTTACTAGCAGAGGAGCTTGATAGGAAGGCCAAACCTTTTGTGACTTATGAAGAGGCTAAGTCCAAAATAACTATGGGGTTAAAGTCTGAAACCCTAGAGAGAAAAAGGAAGAAAATAGTCAAGAACCTAGAAAAGATGCTAAGAGAAGGTGAAGAGGAAAGTGCACCTCTTTAAATAACACAAGGCCAAGGTGAAGATCAATCTAGCGAATCTGAAGGAAGTGATGAGGAGGAAACTAAAATTAAAAGGAAGGATAAGGAGGTATTGATTGCCAAGTCGAGTAAAACAAAGGTACAAAAACAAAAACCCACTCCTCCTACAACACTTAGACTGAGAACCAAGGCAGCTTCTATTGCCACAGTTGCTGAGCCCCAAAGAAAAGCACCAACAAAGAATACAGAAGGGGAAGGATCAGGTTAAAAAAAACAAGTTCAAACTAAAGTTGTACTGAGCCATCCTAAGAAGAAACCAAGAAGGAAATTAGTATTGGAGAAGGATGATGATGATGAAGAGACTGATACAGATGATAATACCAAACTGAAAGTGGCAACACATAGGCATCCAACTAGTGTGGATGAGATATGTCAAAACATCAAAAGCATAATAGGACTTGCAGGATTCAAATTTATCAAATTTGAAAAACTAAGCAGAGATGACAAGGATAAAATTGAAGAGGTAATGTTAGAAATTCTATGGACATTCAAGATGACACCTCTAGAGATAGGGAATCTGATCCCAAAAGAACTGTTTAGTAGGATTGATCTGAAATGGTAGTATGCCATTGTGACCGAGAGACAAATAAGGGAAGGCACTTTAGCTCAAATTATGCCTAAGCTAACACCCAAGCAAATAGGAAAATTTATGGCAGAGCACAAAAATAGATTCATACCAAAGCTAAGGGCTTATTCTATTCTGAAGCATCAAGTTGATGAAGTTGTGGAACAAATTAAAAGGATGTGGAAGATCATCTTTGAGTTATTAACTAATAAGAGTCCACAAAAAGGTGAAGGCACATCCAGCCAAGTAGAAATGGATAATAAAGAAGACATAGATGTGCCCCAAAATCTCACAAAAGAAGGACAAAAGGTAGAAGAGAGTGCATCACAGCATGTGACCACTATTAAGGATATCCCTCAGGATACACAAGTCAACATCAATACATTAACTGAGGAATAAATAAAGAACCAAACTCTTGAGGAGGCAGCCTCAGATCCCTTTCTACCAAGCACCAATCCCATTCTAATCCAAGTACATAACTATACAAGGATTGAGGTTACATCAATTGTTGACACTGCACCTGCAAGCTCCCGCATGATCACAATTGAACAACAAGTCTCACAAAGTACCAGTGTCGAGAAATAGGTCAAGCCAACAATAACAACAGATAATACACCTGCCAAGGAAGAAGATAAAGGACAAGGAGAGGAGAACTTAAAAGATCAAGTAGATATATTTGCAATAGTAGTCACATGACCTCATATGGAGGAAGAAAAGAAGACTAAGGAGCATCTCGATCCCAAGGAGCAAGAGGCGATCCAAGCCTTAGTACAGATGTCGAGTGGCAATAGTCCAAAGAAGAAAGTTCATAAGAAGAAGGAGAAGTATCATGCCACTCAAGTAACACTTGATGAAATTATAGTGATTCTTAAGTGAGACACTAATAACTTGACATATGAGCAAATAAAAATTTTGCAATATCTTTTGAAGAAGAAAAGCAAGCAAGAAGAACTCAGGAGAGAGCATCAGCAGAAATAGGTAAAACATGAAATTAAAGGTACATTTGTAGAAGCCTTTGAAATGGATGATGTGAATGAAGCTTCACCAATTTTGGAACAATTAGTTCATATTATTAAGAAGGTGAACAGTGTTGACAATGAAGCCAATGAAAAGCTTATGCATTGGTTTGAAAGAAAGTTTGAGACAAAGGTACTTGAAAAGGTCTCAATTGAGATAGTAGTTAAACATGTAGAACTTTTTGACTTAGTGAATAATTTAGAAGAGGTTGTAAAAAATGTCTATTCTTTGTACAAGAAACTTTTTAATTTAGAAACGTTCACCAAGCATAATCAAGATTTGATGATAAACTGCAACTAAACTTAAAGTCTACTGAGCATGGATGCAAGCTCCAACTCCATTCATTTCACAAGGCTACTTCATTCACAAGGGAGATTAGTTGAGTTGATGGATAATGATGGAGAATAAGAGCAAAACTAATCTCCATACAGATGATGTTAATACCTCATCTGGAGGTTATGTAGAAAGAATTGGCATCGACAAAGGAGTTTGTACAAAGAGATCATCGTCTCTCTATTGCTGAGAGTTTAATTGATCTAGCTGGCCAGCTAGAAATCAAGTTAAAGGTTTTGGAGTCTATAAGGTCTGGATGGGATAATGCCTTAGCAATGATTATGCAACTCCACAAACCATTTTTGGATAAGTATTTTCTTACCCCTACACCCCAGTAGCTTCAAATGACAAAAACAAGGGGGTAATGAAATGAAATAACATGCCATGAGTAACATAAGGGGGAATGATAGACCCATGATACAATGAGGAATGTATACACAATGATCATCGAATAAGAAATATAGAAAGGAAGGTATGACATACTATAGTACAATGTAAACATATATTTAGTGTATGTCAAAGAATCATATATGTAAGTAAAAAGAAATTGAAGACCGAGTCACAGTCTTAGGGGGAGTACTCAAAACTACTAAGTACTATTTTGTAATGTAAAAGTCATGACAAAGTGTTTTTACCACTAATGTCAAAGGGGGAGATTGTTGATCCCTAAGTTTTGTTGTCTATTAGTGTCTAATAATTAGTCACTTTCTAGGCAATGTTGGTCAGTCATCACTGCGACTGAGCCATCTTGTAAAGGTCGAGTCATGTATAAAATTATATAGTTATCGAGTAGTAGTATTGCCGAGCAAGTCAGAGGTCATCGAGTACTTTAGTAGTCACCGAGCAGTTTATGTCGAGTTGTATAGAATAGTCAGTGGCGAGCACCAGTATATGAAGAATAGTAAATGTCGAGCATCAGAGACTTCATATGCCAAGCAAGCCAGTTTTGACATATGTGTTTGTAATGGCACAAACACCGAGGTAAACCATTTTGGTTGACTTCTATGCATGATTTAAGGATTGTTGAGTTAATCAAGGAGATGATTACATTTTATAATTATTATTTTTAATCCCTTTGCAAACTAGTTAACCTATTAGAAAAGGGGAATTCTTAAGCAACATAAGTAATTAATCTAGATCGTAGATCTTGATCTAAAAGATCGATCAGATGCTTATATAAGATGAGATCTAAACCCTAAAATGATGTATGTGAAAGTATGCAAGTAGAACAAAGAAGATCTCTTGTATGCAGAACAAGACAATATTTTGATTATCTAAGACAAAGATCAGGCAGAGTGACCGAGCAAATAAGTGAAGGAAGGATCATAGCTACATTTGATTTTAGAGATCAAACAAGTATTGAAAGGAGAGGATATGTTATCAGCATTTTAAGTGCAAATTGAAGGATCATTTACTAATAAATTTTAGGAAGTGAATCAGGGTAAATCTCTTAACAGAGTAGTCGTAACAGGCTTTCATAAATCTCTTAACCAAGTGCTTACTTAGTTGTAAGTTTTAAATCCTTTAATCAAGGTAGATTGTATAAGTATGTAAGATCTTAATAGGGGAAGACCCCTCACAAGGTAGATCATCTGAAGTGATCAAAATTTGTAGCCCTAATAAACATACTTTATACTGTAGTAGTGGAGATTTGTGGGTGTCATCCCCACCCCACTTTTACCTTTCAAGGGTTTTTGGGTAACCAAAATTAATGTGTTATGTGTTTCATTTGATGGATATGATTAGAATGTTAGATCTATTTTAGTATTGAAATTCATGTTTATGATATGCATGTGGAATTAGTAGAAGAAGTGAATTACTGAAGACATTTGATGTACCCCCCCTCAGTATCCCACTTTCCCATATTATATTTCCAACAGTTTATGAAGATATCTGATGTACCCCCCCTAAGACATACTTTATACTGTAGTAGTGGAGATTTGTGGGTGTCATCCCCACCCCACTTTTACCTTTCAAGGGTTTCTAGGTAACCAAAATTAATGTGTTATGTGTTTCATTTGATGGATATGATTAGAATGTTAGATCTATTTCATTATTGAAATTCATGTTTATGATATGCATGTGGAATTAGTAGAAGAAGTGAATTACTAAAGATATTTGATGTACCCCCCCTCAGTATCTCACTTTCCCATATTATATTTCCAATAGTCAAGGGCATTCAAAATATCGACCCACACATCATCTCTGGTAGACTTTGCAAAAAAATTTATTTGACCAGAGAGGGTTGTCAAGACCTTATTTTGGAAGCATGAGAGATCTTCACCTATTCATGTTTTATTGATGACTATCATTTTGTGTTAATACTATAAGGTCCAAGATTACCGAGAGGGGGGATGAAATAGTAATCTACCAAATCCAAACTTTTTATCAACCATTCAATAAATTTCAATAACTTTCATCAACATATAACTTGTGTAATAATAAACAACAAACCATTCAAACATGAAACACAAGAACACCAATATTTTTATCATGGAAATCATTGGTTAGAGGGAAAATCCATGGTGGGAATTAACAACCATTAATAATTTTCACTCTTCTAAAATGGGCTCGGTTAAAGGCCTAGCCATGTTAGGAGCTTTATAAATGCCTAATTAGGAGTAGACCCTATTAGGAGTCACCTAGTTAAGGGATTTACCTCTATCTCTATTGGGAGCTTTACCCTATTAGGATAAACCTTATGAAAGGATTTCAAACCCTAATTAAATAGCCACTTGGTTAAAGGATTTATAATTTTAGACTTGTTAGGATCTACCCGGTTAAAGGATTTTCTTGCATAACTTATTAGGATTCAACAATGGTGCAATCCAAGGAAGGAGGGACCAAAAGATGATCAATCCTACCTTGCAATAAGAGTAAACACAAGAAAGAGACAACATGGAATAGGAGGGAAAATGCAAGATCCAATTTATTTACTGAGATCAAATTGTTGGCAATTTTCCTTCATACATGTTGGGCAATACAACCTATCTTGTTGCAGCCTTACAATATAACTCAATCAACTTTCTGATCCATTACAGATCTAGAATCATATATCTATCATTCACTTCCTTAAAAAATTACATCGAGTTACAATATATATCCATCGTGACACACATGTCAGCCCTAAGAAAAGTTACATTTCCAAAGAACAAGAAAACATGTTACAACAAATAGGGAAAGTCCTAAATCATAAGAAATCGATCTATAAATTGTGTGAAGCCTTGTGATCCTACATTTAGGTCCACACATGATCCAACAATATAGAAATATGTGCCACCGATCACCGTGTTATTGATTGTTACCATGAGATAAAAATCCCACCAACAGTTAGGAACAAACAATGAACATGCTACCCGAGAACAGATGAATCATAACTCGAGCAACATTGATCCAAATGAAGTGCAATAACGGGAAAGTGATCAAAGATATTTCTTGGATAAAATTCTATGACTGCATATGCTAATTTGAGCACATGATGAACAGTCAACATGATCTCACAGATAGGAAAAAAGAACAAAAAAACAAAACTATTTTTGGTTGATGCAAGATTACCCTGAAAATAAGATGCCCATGCATTAGACACTTGGGGTTATTAAGAAATGATGTTGTTGTATCAGAGCCTCTTCACAACCTTAGAAGAACCAAAATGATCCAACTCAGATAGAGAAATCTAAGTAGAGTCTTCTACAAGACTTATTTTCCACTTAACTAAGTACTCCAAGTATTCTTTTTCTCTAGTGCTCCTTCCAATTTGTCTATCCAAGATTTCCTCAACCTCATATATCTTCTTAGGATACTCTTGTGTCAAATTTCAATCATCCTTAGGCTCATAATACTCATACAAATCTATAATATTGAATATAAGTGATATATCCATGTCATCAAGCAACTCAACTTCAAAAGCATTACCACTATCAATTTTCTTCAGTATTTTTACAAGGTCCGAATTTCTTCATCTTTGGCTTGTTATATGTTCTAATAAGAAATTTTCCCTTTTTTAAATGAATCATGACTTCATCTCCAACTGCAAAATTATTATGTCTTCTAGTTCTATCAGTTGTATCCTTGTATCTCTGATTATTATGTTCCAAGCTATACTTTACTTCCTCATGCAAAGTCTTCATGAATTCAACATAACCCTTTGCTTCAGCACTTATTTTCTCCTCTTAACCAAGATCCTTCAATTTTGGAACTCCCTTATGATGTACGCTAGTAACAACTTCAAATGGTGTCTTGCTTGTACTCTAGTTTACTGAATTATTATATGCAAATTCTGCTAGTGCCAAAACTAAATCCCAATTACCTGGTTTGTCTCCAACTATACATCTCGACAAGTTATCCAAGCTCCTATTCACCACTTCAATTTTTTCATCAGTCTGTGGATAGAATGTGGAACTAAACTTCAAATAAATATTCATCTTCTTCTAAAGTGTTTTTCAAAAATAACCCATAAAATTACTATCTATGTCTCAAACAATACTCCTTGGCAATCCATGCAACCTTGCAATTTCCTTAAAGAATATATCAGCAACATGTACAACATCTAATGTCTTCCTACAAGGTATGAAATGTGACATCTTTAAAAATATATCCACCACAACAAAGATAGAATCATTACCTCTTTGTGTCTTTGGTAAACCATGAAAAACATCCATGCTAATTTCTTCCCAAAGTCTACTAGGAACATGTGGTGTATACAATCCCACATTCTAGTAATCCTGGATCTATCAGCCTCACCGACCTGTGGCTATCCCACCACGTTGTATACTCAACTATCATTCCTACATCTACTACCTATCCCTGTACTATTGTCTATGGAACCGACTACATCCATCTCCAACTACTCCTCACATTACAAATATCCACTCTGATCCCTAATATTGACCCATGTCTCTAGAGACGATGGGATGTGGATAATTATGTAGGACAATATTGTATATCTTTCCAAATTGTTTACAAACCTATGATGACATGTACTTGGATATCTGGAACATCATCCTCCCAATCAACAATAGCTTATCTTCACATATCCTATATACTCTACATCTAGACTAACATTATCTCTCCCTGCATGATCATCCCAATAACCCCACACCTCACAACCTCTATATGGCATCCACTTGAATCCTACTATCTCATCCATAACCCTTTGCCAAGTCTCTATCGATTTCACATTTCCATATGATAATGGTGGTCTATACCAACATGTGAATGGCTTGTATTATTGTCATATTCCCTCTCCTCGCAATGGTCACACCACTGTGATGTGATCTTAGGCCCAGACAAGTAGCAGTGTCACTCTAGTTCCCATCGTACATTGGGTGCGGTGCACACACATATGAAGATCATAGTACAACTATGCCAATATCATATACCCCAACAATACTCTATCCCCTCCTCCTTCAACATCTGACTTAGTAGCCTCACCCATCCGATAGGAAATCCATACCCTAAATGGTTGGGTATCATCCTCCTTTCAATCAATCTAGCTAAGTACATTGGTATACGAGACAATCTCGCCTCCATCCCCTCACCAAGACATTCACTATCAATCAATGGGTTGTTAGTCTACCCATTGCTTGAAGCTCTCCTCTAAGAACTCCTCCACTCTCTCCAACTGATACTCATGCATCTCTCCCCTAATCAGTACCATAAAATCCTCCATACATCCAGTAGCGTCATTGTGGCCTCTCTGGTAGGTAGGTGGAAGCTCGACGTATCTGAGTGTTACCTCTCGATCAGAGTTGTCATGAGCACAATATGCACTTTTAGATGCACCCAATCATGCACATAGTACAACCCGCATAGTGTCACATACCCTCACTCTAGGTTGGTCAACTGTGCTTGTAGTACCATCGTATCTGACCACTACTCCTTCGATCTAATCTAGTGTTTTGACTCCTACATCCAACTAACTCGTCAGATTCATTATCAACCCTCGTTTGACCTAGTTAACGCAAACCCTCATCCCTACTTTGGCTTTCTTATTCAATGCCCCATCCCTAGGCATTTCCTCCCCGCCCCTGTCCTTTTAGTCTTTCCTTGGGCTTTACCCTTAGATGGGCAGCTCCGTCATCTTTGGGCACCGCCCAAGGAAGGCAAAGCCACATGTACATGTTCAAACTTTGTAGCCCTAATAGATATACTTTATACTGCAGTAGTGGAGATTTGTGGGTGTCATCCCCACCCCACTTTTACCTTTCAAGGGTTTCTGGGTAACCAAAATTAATGTGTTATGTGTATCATTTGATGCATATGATTAGAATGTTAGATCTATTTCAGTATTGAAATTCATGTTTATGATATGCATGTGGAATTAGTAGAAGAAGTGAATTACTGAAGATATCTGATGTACCCCCCCTTAGTATCTCACTTTCCCATATTATATTTCCAACAATCGAGGGCATTCAAAATATCGACCCACACATCATCTTTGGTAGACTTTCCAGAATTTTTGATTTGACCAGAGAGGGTTGTCAAGACCTTATTTTAGAAGCATGAGAGCTCTTCACCTATTCATGTTTTATTGATGACTATAGTTTTGTGTTAATACTATAAGGTCCAAGATTACTGAGAAGGGGGATGAAATAGTAATCTACCAAATCCAAACTTTTTATCAACCATTCAATAACTTTCAATAGCTTTCATCAACATATAACTTGTGTAATAATAAACAACAAACCATTCAAACATGAAACACAAGAACACCAATATTTTTATCATGGAAAAAATTGGTCAAAGGGAAAAACCATAGTGGGAATTAACAACCATTAATAATTTTCACTCTTCTAAAATGGGCTTGGTTAAAGGCCTAGCCATGTTAGGAGCTTTATAAATGCCCAATTGGGAGTAGACCCTATTAGGAGTCACCTAGTTAAGGGATTTACCTCTATCTCTATTGGGAGCTTTACCCTATTAGGATAAACCTTATGAAATGATTTCAAACCCTAATTAAATAGCCACTTGGTTAAAGGATTTACAATTTTAGACTTGTTAGGATCTACCCAGTTAAAGGATTTTCTTGCATAACCTATTAGGATTCAACAATGGTGTAGTCCAAGGAAGGAGGGACCAAAAGATGATCAATCCTACCTCACAACAAGAGTAAATACAAGAAAGAGACAACATGGAATAGGAGAGAAAATGCAAGATCCAATTTATTTACTGAGATCAAATTGTTGGCAATTTTCCTTCATACATGTCGGGCTATACAACCTATCTTGTTGCAACCTTACAATATAACTCAATCAACTTTATGATCCATTACAGATCTAGAATCACATATCTATCATTCACTTCCTTAAAAAATTACATCAAGTTACAATATATATCCATCATGACACACAGGTCAGCCCTAAGAAAAGTTACATTTCCAAAGAACAAGAAAACATGTTACAACAAATAGGAAAAGTCCTAAATCATAAGAAATCGATCCATAAAGCATGTGAAGCCTTGTGATCCTAGATTTAGGTCCACACATGATCTAGCAATATAGAAATATGTGCCTCTGATCACCATGCTATTGATTGTTACCGTGAGATAAAAATCCCACCAACAGTTAGGAATAAACAACGAACATGCTACCCCAGAACAAATGAATCATAACTCGAGCAACATTGATCCAAATGAAGTGCAATCACGGGAAAGTGATCAAAGATATTTCTTGGATAAAATTAGATGACTGCATATGCTAATTTGAACACATGATGAACAATCAACATGATATCACAAATAGGAAAAAAGAACAAAAAAACAAAACTATTTTTGGTTGATGCAAGATTACCCTGAAAATAAGATGCTCATGCATTAGAAACTTGGGGTTATTAAGAAATGATGTTTTTGTATCAAAGCCTCTTCACAACCTAAGAAGAACTAAAGTGATCCAACTCAGATAGAGAAATCTAAGTAGAGTCTTCTACGAGTCTTATTTTCCACTTAACTAAGTACTCCAAGTATTCTTTTTCTCTAGTGCTCCTTCCAATTTGGCTATCCAAGATTTCCTCAACCTCATCTATCTTCTTAGGATACTCTTGTGTCAAATTTGAATCATCCTCAGGCTCATAATACTCATACAAATCTACAATATTGAATATAAGTGATATATCCATGTCGTCAGGCATCTCAACTTCAAAAGCATTACCACTATCAAATTTCTTCAGTATTTTTACAAGGTCCAAATTTATTCATCTTTAGCTTGTTATATGTTCCAATAGGAAATTTTCCCTTTTTTTAAATGAATCATGACTTCATCTCCAACTGCATAATTATTATGTCTTCTAGTTCTATCAGTTGTATCCTTGTATCTCTGATTATTATGTTCCAAGCTATACTTTACTTCCTCATGCAAAGTCTTCATGAATTCAACATAACCCTTTGCTTCAGCACTTATTTTCTCCTCTTAACCAAGATCCTTCAATTCTGGAAGTCCCTTAGGATGCACGCTAGTAACAACTTCAAATGGTGTCAGCTTGCTTGTACTCTAGTTTACTGAATTATTATATGCAAATTCTGCTAGTGCCAAAACTAAATCCCAATTACCTGGTTTGTCTCCAACTATACATATCAACAAGTTATCCAAGCTCCTATTCACCTCTTCAATTTTTTCATTTTTCTGTGGATAGAATGTGGAACTAAACTTCAAATTCATCTTCTTCCAAAGTGTTTTTAAAAAATAACCCATAAAATTACTATCTATGTCTCGAACAATACTCCTTGGTAATCCATGCAACCTTGCAATTTCCTTAAAGAATATATCAGCAACATGTACAACATCTAATGTCTTCCTACAAGGTATGAAATGTGACATCTTTGAAAATATATCCACCACAACAAAGATAGAATCATTACCTCTTTGTGTCTTCGGTAAAGCATGAAAAAAATCCATGCTAATGTCTTCCCAAAGTCTACTAGGAACATGTAAGGGTGTATACAATCCCACATTCTAACTAACTGTTTTAGCAACTTGGCAAATTCTGTAACTCCTAATTTTTTTTTGAACATCCTTATGAATTTGAGGCCAAAAGTCTTTTGCATTAATCAAACTCACTATCTTATCAATACCAAAGTGTCCTACAATTCCCCCACAATGCTTCTTCTTGATTAGAATACCCCTCATTGATCCTCTTAGTATACACAATTGAATTCCTTTGAACAACATACCTTCTTGAATGAAATAATCTACCCATTTTCTCTAGTTATCTGTCAATGATTCTTTACAAGCCTTCCAAGGGTCCGCAAAATCAAGGTCAGTTTCATATAAGGTTTTCAAATCATCAAATCCAAGTACTTATTCTTTCATCTCAGTCAAAAAATTCCTTCTCCTACTTAATGAATCAACAAATTTGTTTGATTGTCCACTCCTATGCTTCAACAAAAAAGTGAAATTATGCAAGTATTCAACCCATTTCATGTGCCTCTAATTCAATTTAATTTGACTTCCCAAATATTGCAATTCCTTATGATCAGTATATAACACAAATTCCATAGGCATCAAATAATGTCTCCACTTCTTCAAGGCTTGAACAATAGCATAAATTTCTTGATCATATTTACTAGATGCATTCATTAAATTCATTTGGTTCATTAATAACATTTACTTGCATTAAGATTCACCCACCGCCTAGTTCCTATATAGATTCATTCATTACATGCCAAATATATCCAGTACTTATTAAGTATGAATTGCATGTCAAATATATCATTAATCATTAAACATACTTTTCATGTCAAATATATCTATATACCCATCCATAAACATCGTATATGTGTAACAATGTATAAATAAATCAATGCTTCACATGCACATACTCCCTGTAGGACCTGAACCATAAACATATCATGACAACATGTAGTATAAATTTCATATAATCACACACATCCTACATCACACATGTCAGTTGCATAATCTAGTCTTGTGCACACATAACACATCATAAAGTCTCATTATCACCATAAATTATAATAGTCCATCACAATCCATCAAGTAAATCCATAAAATGTCTCAACAAAAATATCATATAATGACATCATAGTACATCAATAAATGAAACATCATGCACCTAAGTGTTGCTACACATATGCATCTCATCCAAAAACATGTGAATTCTGTATCCTATATAATCAACTGGATCAAGTGGCCCCTGGAAAGATGTCTTTGTTGTCCTGGCCTCCCATGTGAACCTCATGTAGTAGGCTCCCCTGCTCCTCTAGCACTATCATCATCTATATCCATGTCTCTCAGTGGCCTCATGGCTAGTGACCCTGATGATTCTCTTTGGGTCCTCTTTGATATCCCCCTCTCTATGTAAGGTGGATGTCTATGCTCTAGAGGTGCCACCTGATGATAGAGGTTCATATAGTAGGTCACCTCTCTCCATACCTTTTTTATCTCTCTCTGTGCATCTATGCTAACTTTTAGTAACCGCATCATCCCTGATAGGGTCATTGCCTCTCTTATTATCTCTTTCTCCCCTCGGTATGTCTCTGCTCATCTCTGCTAGGTATCCATGGCAATCGTTAGCTACTGGGTGAGATGGTCTATCTATCTTTGTATCTCCACTATCTCTCCCTATAATCAAATTATCTCCTTGTTTACCTCATTTGTACTTGTACAAGTCTTCGTCATGGTACACTCTCATGAGTCCAGTTGTCCCTGTAGTATGGCTAGATCTCACCACATACTCTTGAACCTGGCCTCGGTCTTGTCTGCTATGTCCCTCTCTACTGCCACTATTGCCTCTAACCGTGTCACCTCAGCTTGAAGGATGCCTATCTGCTCATGGTCCCCTATCTCTAATCCCCTCATGGTCCTCCTAGTCCCATATCCTCATCCTCTAGTAGTGGACCTGGGATGCTTCATCTCTCTCCATTTGTGTTTCTCTAGGGGCTTAAGGAGGGTCACCTGTGGCTAGTCTCTGAACTATCCCTATCCTTCGCTCCTTACCCCTATATGCTCTATCCCTTTGTGTTGCGACTACTACCTCTAACCATGTCACCTCAGCCTAAAGGATGCCTATATGGTCATGGTCCCCATTTCTCTCATCCCCTCTTGTTCCTCCTAGTCCCATATCCTCATCCTCTAGGAGTGGACCCTAGACTGCCTCATCTCTCTCTATCTATGTTGCTTCCGGGGCATGAGGAGGGCCACCTATGACTGGTCTTTGCACTATCCCTCTCCTACACTCTATATCTTGTCTATATAACCTCCACCTGAACCTTGACACTATTGTTGGCATATCCTCCCCATCATCCCTATCATCCTCCCCATATCCCTCCTCACCATCCTCTTCATGTGAATCTGCCTCTACCAATCCTGGATCTATTAGCCTCACCAACCTGTGGCTATCCCACCACATTGTATACTCGACTATCATTCCTACATCTACTACCTATCCCTATACTATTGTCTATGGCATGAACTACATCCATCTCCAACTACTCCTTGCATTACAAAGATCCACTTTGATCCCCAATATTGACCCATCTCTCTAGAGATGATGAGATGTGGATAATTATCTAGGACAATATTCTATATCTTTCCAAACTGTTTGCAAACCTATGATGACATGTACTTGGCTATCTGGAAAATCATCCTCCCAATCAACAATAGTTTATCTTCACATATCCTATATACTCTACATCTAGACTAACATTATCTCTCCCTGCATGATCATCCCAATAACCCCACACCTCACAGCCTCTGTATGGCATCCACTTGAATCCTACTATCTCATCCACAACCCTCTGCCAAGTCTCTATCGATTTCACATTCCCATATGATAATGGTGGTCTGTACCGACATGCAAATGGCTTGTATTATTGTCATCTTCCCTCTCCTCATAATGGTGCACCACTGTGATGTGATCCTAGGCCCAGACAAGTAGCAGTGTCACTCTAGGTCCTATCATACGTTGGGTGGGGTGCACACACATATGAAGATCATAGTACAACAATGCCAATATTATATACCCCCAATAGTACTCTATCCCCTCCTCCTCCAACATCTGACTCAGTACCCTTGCCCATCTGATAGGAAATCCATACCCTGAATGGTCAGGCATCATCCTCCTTCTAATCAATCTAGCTAAGTACATTGGTATTCAAGACAATCTCACCTCCATCCCCCTCACCAAGACATTCACTATCAATCAATAGGTTGTTAGTCTACCCATTGCTTGAAGCTCTCCTCTAAGAACTCCTCCACTCTCTCCAACCAATACTCATGCATCTCTCCCCTAATCAATACCATAAAATCCTCCATACATCCAGTAGCATCATTGTGGCCTCTCTGGTAGGTAGGTGGAAGCTCGACATATCTGAGTGTCACCTCTCGATCAAAGTTGTCATGAGCACAATATGCACTTTTAGATGTGCCCAATCATGCACATAGTACAACCCACATAGTGTCACATGCCCTCACTCCAGGTTGGTCAACTGTGCTCGCAGCGCCATCGTATCCGACCAATAATCCTTCGATCTAATCTAGTGGTTTGACTCCTGCATCCAACAACTCGTCATATTCATTGTCAACCCATGTTTGACCTAGTTAACACAAACCCTCATCCCTACTTTGGCTTTCTTATTAAATGGCCCATCCCTAGGCAGCTCCTCCCCACCCCTATCCTTTTAGTCTATCCTTGGGCTTTACCCTTAGATGGGCAGCTCCGTCATCTTTGGGCACCGCCCAAGGAAGGCGGAGCCGCATGTTTTTCAACAAGTGGCTACGCTCCGCCCATTGGCTGGCGGAGCTACCTTTGGGCGGGTGAGTCATTCACTGGTGGCTTCCCCACTCTTGGAAGGGTAGAGTTTCTCGTGGGCAGTGGTCGTTTGCAATGCATCCTCCTCACCCTTGGACAGGTAGAGCCATCCATGGGTGGGTGGCCTACCCACCCTTATCTGGGCGGCTTCGTGCTACCTTTAGCCAGACATAATTTCCCGTAAGAGGATGGGTGGCTCTGTGTTGCCCTTTGGAGGTCGCCTATAGGCATTTCCACCGCTTACCCCTCCCCCTTACATCTAAACCCCCATCCGACACCCAACAAAAACATAAAATACTAATCACCATAAAACATTAAAAAGTTGAAAAATTAGAGCATCAAAGTGAGTTTTTGAACTTACTGGATCACCCCTATCTGATGCATGTCGGTAAACCCGTACTTGCTCCCCTAGCTATTGCTTGTCTCTCTGCCCTGCCATCTCTCTTATCTTCTCTTCTCCTTGCATATGGTAAAAATGAGCTTTTGACCCCTTTTTTGCCCTTTTATAAGAGGCTTTTTATTGGGTTTCATTTTTGCTTTTTTTTAACCCTTCCTTTTTAAGTCATGCAAAGTCTTTCTTTTCCCCTCTTTTTCTCTTCTTTTTTCAAAAATTGGCCAATTTTTTTCTTTTTCCCTATTTTCTCGAGGGTGCACATCCTCCTACTATTTTTTTCGCTTTGCACTCCTTAGGTCCCTTTTTTCCTCTAGGGCATCTATGTTTTCTTTTCTTTCACGTGATGCCATTTTTGACACCGCATCAAAGAGGGGCAAAATGTAGACTCCTAAATTTGTCCATTCTAACACTTAATGTTAATTAAATTTAATTAATTAAATAGATTCATTGCCTATAGTATTTAAAATAAATTTAAATACTAACCCCTAATGTATTAAATTAAATTTATTACATGTTTCTCCATATTCCGCTTTTAAATCAATTTTTAATTTATTTATTCTTCCATGTGCTTTATTTCTACTAAACCGTGATTAAGCTAAAATTTATTTAATTTAATCTTAAATCTAACCTATATGATACCCTACACACATCACTTCCTATCTAATAATCCTATTTACTATTTAACTAAAGTTAATTAAGTTAATTTTCATCTTCCTACAAAAATTAGTCCTAATAATTTGCTCTCACGTGTGAGAAAATAATTTAAAATGCACCTCATAAAAAATGGCTAAATCCTAAACAAGACTTCTTACATTTTTTTATGACACCTCTTACACTTTCCAAAAAGTGTGAAAATTGGTTTTCTCTTACATATTTCTTACACACACTTACACATGTGTACTTGGAGTACACATTGACCCTTCACATCTCAAGTTGCTCAAACGTGTGTGAGCAAGCATTAGGCTTTGCATGACTTATGTGTCTCCTTGGTGGCACCTATGTGGATGTCACATCACCCCAACCCTCCAAAATGTTATAAATAAGACCCTTGTCTCAAGCAAATGAGACACTTTTTTTGTTTTGCATTCATTCTTGCATTCTAGAGATATTATGTTATTGCATTCATTGTAGTTTTTATATTTAACTCTTTGGTAGTTGTTTGCATTCATGGTAGATTTAGAGTTTAAATCTTAGCTAATTTCTATTGATTTCTAATCATATATTCATGCCATAAGTGCTTGAGGGTTGCTTCTATAGCTCCTCCTTAAGTCTCTTTGGTTTCTTACATTGAATGTTTGAGGGTTGCTTCCATAGCTCCTCCTTGAATAATTCAACCTTTCATTTCAATGTAGTTTGCATTCATTAGTGGGATTAATACTTGTGTTGGGAGAGCACACCCACATCCTCTCTAAAAGCTTAAATCAAGCAAGTCTTAGGTGCACTTGCTTCATGCTCATTCGAGGTTATGTGAAGAGTAGTGTAGAAATAAGATTAAACATGATTTTCTTGTTAGTTTAAGATTTGAATATGAATATATACAACTAACATTTGAATGTTTATTCTTGTTATACACATATAAATTTTCCTCATATACACTAGATAACCCTGCGAAAACATCATCATTCCAGTATTCTAGAGGGAGACTAGGGAGCCTCAACCAAACTGTTGCTGAATCAAAAAAAGATTCATTTAGGTTCAGGTTTGGCGACCATTTCTGAAGGGCTAGAGAAGCCTTACCCAATGTCAAAGACCACCACACAGGACATTAGTAAGGTCTTTGTCATTAGAAAAATCAAATAAGAAGAACCCTTTTGGCATCACAACAATATCTACCCGTCCTTTGAGGTACCATTTCTTCTTAATGAAGGACCTCACCACATCAATATTAGGCCTAGGGCCTGTAAATTTTCCAACTAGGGTCAAGGCCATTGACGAAACAAAGTGATCTATCAATGGTTTGGGGATGAAAATAATAAACTCACCTTTTTTTAGAACTGAGATATTGTTCACTTTAGGAAAAGAGGATTTGTCAGTTGGTCTTACCCCAAAAAGTGAGGACCATTTTTTGACTTCAGGCATCGACTTACCTTTATGATCTTGGATTTTCAGAGTAGACTCTATACCCTCAGTACCACCAGAGTCAAGGAGAGGCCCACCACACTGAGAAACACTCTTTTCTAGATCTTTCTCTCCATCCATGTTATCTGTTGACTTCTCTCCTTTCTATCATGAGCTAGGTAACCTGCCATTGTTGGGTTACTCGCCAGCTCTAGCTCCAGCTCCCACCCTAGCTCTAGCTCTCGCTCCTACTCCAGCTCCCGTCATCATCAAACATGTAACTTTTCATGTGTTTATAGTTACTGTACATGTTAATGTTTCCTAAATATTTACAAATACATTATTTCTAATTTGTTTATTTGAATTTTAATACAAGAAAATTTGGAGATGACTTATATAAATAAGGTAATAACACACACTTAAAGAAACTTTCTTTCCCACCATAGGATATCAAACGACAAGGCCTCACCTTTAAAACACTCACTTGACTTACAACCATACAAGGCCATTACATACAACCATCATTCTCTTTTGATCACCATTCCAAAATGCAAAAAGAATCCATATAACATTAAAAGAAGAAAAAAAATGTCACCCACCTACATTTTCTCTGAAAATAGCTAGCTCAGGTATACACAACTACTTCTACACTGTTCATACTAATAAAATCATATCGTTATCTTATTTATTATTTAATATTTACTAGAATTAATCAACTACTGCATTTAATCTTCTACAGGTTGAATCGTAAACAAAAAGAATATAATATAATGAAGATTTACTTTTCTTCTTGAAAAAAAAAAGGTTTATTTCATTTACATGTTAATGTCTCCTAAATATTTACAACTATGTATAATTCCTAAATTTTTTCATTAAATTTGGATGCAAGAAACAATGTAGATGACTTACAAAAAAGGGAAATATGACACACTTAACGAACCTTGATTTCCCACCATTGGATCCTAATACTTCAACCAAATCCTACTTCATGAAAACATTTATGAAGTTAAAGAAAAAATAACTCTATCTCAAAGTTTCCATCTAAGTTAATCACATAAAATTGCTATAATCTCAAAGTGTTTTGTCAAATCATTTAATGAAGGCAATCATGATGCCCTAGGCTAATTTTCTCAATGACATGACTCTCTTTCTCGATACTCAATTCTTGCATTTGAACTACTTCATAATTTATATGATGAAGGCTTCCTCCTCCTTATGTTTAAAAGATAAATAAATGTATTTCTGTCAGTCTTTAGGACATTGGATTATTTGTGGTATTGTTGGGATACTAACTCTAACATCGTAAGGATAGAGTTATTATGGGTCTAATCAAACAAAGGTGGCATTATTCATGATATCTTCTCATAATTACACAACAAATACTTCAATGAGTTAGTGTGTCATTGATTTACATAATCCTACTAAGTGAAAAATCAAAAGGTCATTTCTTGATACAACCTTGGTTTGCAACTAGAAATAATTTCAATATCTACAATTCTACAAGATAACTAACCCCCCCCCCCCCAACCCCACAAAAAAAAAAAAAAAGGTTCATAGGTAATGCGAGTAACTCTATCAGGGCTATGAATGCCTGATTGGCAATAGAGAAAAACCATCTGGAAACCAAGGCAATATCCTTCTTATGCCTATGGATGCCACTCTAGCAATACGACACTCTTCAATTTGCTATTAGGAATGACCAAACTATGTAGCTTGCTATGAAAATGGATTTCAACTCACACTCTCTCAAAAAATGAATGGTTAAGTCACACACACACACACACACACACACACACACATCAGAATGAATGTCTAATTCAAACCCTTTGTTGGAACGACCTATGCACTCCCTCTTCATTTCAAAATTTATCGTTTCATGATGTATTTTTCAATCTTACACACTAAGCATGTGAATTTAATGCATTTAATAATCTTCTAGGAGATCAAGAGTAGTTACTTGTACCAACTTCATCTCATATGCAAAACCATTTCCCTTTTGTTTCTCCACCAAAAATTCTTGGCCTTTTTAGATTTCTTCTGGATGTAGGTACTTCTTTCTTCCCATCCTTTCCCTTGCCTTCGACAGCTCTTATTAATCCTTGAAAACCCTAGTGTTGCACAAAATGTACAAAACATGGGATTCTAGATATCTCAAAAGTTAGTTTTCATAGCTAAACATTCAAACATTGGCTAAAACAATCCATTGCAATAAATATTTTCTCAAAGTTATGATATCATGATGTCTGATTTGATTTGTATTCAATTCAAATCAATACAAAATATTGCTCTAACATATAGGTTGATGACATAATATTATACAGTGATGCATTTCTACAAACCTATATGTCCATAAAATTATTGTCAAAATGCTAAAATTCAATTCAACCTTGCACATGTTTTCATATTAAATTATTACTCATTTAATCGTGATTGTTTCTATCTACAAATAATCACACTTAAGCTAAAAGAACCCATTGTAATAAATATATTCTCAACATTATGATAGATAAATTATAATTTCCATTCGACAATAACTAACAAACTCTTCTCAGAGTAGTAAAGTTGCAAAAAAAACCTTTCCAATGACTATACCAAATGCATTCATATAAAATAAGTCATTACTAATTTGGCATGTATAAAAGACAAAACTTGTTCGATTTAAAAAAGGCAAACAACCAGAAATATGGGTACCTCAAAATAACACTAATTTCCAACTCACAAATGTTAATTATTATTTTGACTTTCGCTAAATGAACCCATTGCAATAAATATATTCTTACAATTATATATCATAATGTTTGCTTCAAAGTCGTCCAACAAAAAATTATGACGACATCAACTGAAATCAATGCTAATAATTACTCCAACACATACTCATACCATAATATTCTACAACATTACATTTGTACAAACCAATATTTTAATATACCTACTTACACAATGTTAACATTCACTTCATCCTTGCTGATGATTTGATACTAAATTCTTCCCACTCCTATTTACAAGTCATACTATATCAACTTTGTACTTGTTCTACAATGCAAAATAACTTTCCACGCCATGTCATAAATCAATTAACAAATATATTATCAGTATTATATAACATTACATTTGCGTAAAAAGTTTCCAATTACCACATTAAATGAAAAGGTGTTCAAAGACAATCAATCACAAATATGACTATATCTACATGAGCTTAATGTTAAATTTTAATTAAATGAATGTTAATTATTATTCACATATATAGACTTACATATTAATTAAATTTACTTAAAAAAATTTACAAATTAATTTTGCCTCACCCCAAATTGCATATGGGCTTTTCCTTTACACCTCCTATGAGTGCAAGTGCTAGTAATTACACCGAAGGTGTTCCCTATATGAACAAGAAGAGCTGATTAAAAAAATTCTACAATGGAGAGTCTTCAAAAGGCAGTGTAAGATGATCAAATTGATCTGGACAATTAGATTTCCTTTCTTTTCATTGGTTGAATTATGGGGTTTTTTTTGCCACCCGTAACTACAGTCCAAAAAAAGAATGAATTCCAGTCAAAGCATTCATTATTAGATGGGATCATCTCCTCTGGTAGGATTACGACAGTGTTGTCCCATCTCTGTTAAAGCATAAAGATTGGATCAATATCCACCTTCAATTATTTTGTTCTTATTAATTTCAATTATAATCAAGTTGGAGGAAATGTTACCTGGAGAGGTTACAAGATTGTGTTTGAGAAACACATAAACACGATCCTTTGAAAATAAACTCATTGACATTATCAAGGCTCTTTTCTTGTACATGCTTCCTTGGTTGCTTGATCTCTTTAGCTAGGCAATACATGTATTGTAATACTTGCGCACAGTCCCTATGTTTGTGCAGCCCTTGTTCACCTCTGGAAATACAAACGTGATAATGGACAACCATTCAACCACCCGATATCTCAGAGTTAGACCACTCATTTTTTCATTAATCTGAAACAGTTAAGAACACATAAACATTAATAGTAGAATAATTTGTTCAAACCCCATTGAGGTTAACAATAAGGACACTCTGTACAGTTCTCACTTCATTCTCTAGGGTCACGCTACCAAATTGGATTAACCCGCCAGTTGATTGCGAGCACTATCGTCTGCTTCACATGCATTCTCTTCCCTCTGAAAATGAAAATCATTTCTATTGCATTTAGAATTGCAAAGGAAAAATTAAAATAAAGGATTCAAAAAGGGAAAATTGAACTCTAGAAACCATGTCAGTCGTCTTGTGTTTTGCCAAACTTTTTCCAATATAAGACATTAATATATTAGACTTGCTCGAAACATCAGGACCAAACATATCACAAGCATTAAACCATGTATTGTCATCTGCTAAGGACGACATGGAACGAGCAACAAATTTATGAAAACGACAAAAAAACAACACAACACCCAGACAATGAATTCTAGAAAAACTTTAAAGATACTTTGTACTTTCGACATGAAAATCTTTATCCATTATACATAATTGTAAACTTGAAATCTAGCGTATTAAATAACTCATGTAAACTTGTGATATTTTATATATTGAACTTGAAATAGATGATGAATTGCATTTTAAAATGCTCAATTTTAGATTTGAAATTTATTTTTAGAAAATAGATGCAAAAGCCCAAGTACAAATCAGAGCACAATTTTTTTTGAAGTGTAAGTAACAAATCAATGAATCAATTTACATTTTCAATTGAGTTATATTTTATTTAGACATGAAAATGTAGACTTGAACTACAAAGTGTATCATGATTAATAATAGCTCAAGTTTGGATTTGACTCAAGGTTCAAGATGTAGATGTAAGAAATAAAATGAAATTAAAGTTTTTAATGACATCTATGAGACTTGACAATCTATTCAACATGAGAGTTGAACTATTTAACAAGATAAAAAAAGTATCACCCAATAACCCTCAACTCCTACTTCTACCTACCCCTTATATCTTTGTTGATCATGTATCTTTTGCTATGAATTTTGATCAAGATTTTTTTTTTGTGATCTCTTCATCTTCAAACAATGTAGTTAAACATTTAAATTTTACAATATCTATATGGTTGATCTAAATGTCGAGGCCTTGTAAAGTCATTTAATCGTTGCCTCTATTGTACTCTAGTTGCGATCTCCTCACTCACACCAATAGCTTGAGTAATCAACAATGGGTAAATTATTTTCCAAACCATCCAAGAGTTGCATGCAAAAAAATAAAGAAATGCATTAATAATTAAAAAGTAGCAACATTACATATGGAGCAGCTGGTTTGAACCAACAATAAACATGAGAAGTTAGTTTTATAGCTCCCTCTCTTAGTTCACACCATTAAAATGACCAATGCACCTGCACATGAGAACTATGGAGTTCAATACAACTTAATAGACACCCCCTCTCTCTAAGGACATCCATGTATGCATATTGGAGACGTTTGGAGCCTGCACAACGTACCAAGTTAGTACCACACATTGGGTGCCTCTAGAGGTGTACCGAGACTTTCTAGGCAGCTTTCGTGAACAACATAGAACCTACTTCCTTTCTAGATGACACCCATTTGAACCTCTCTGAATAAGGGAAGATCTTCAATCTCCCAAACAATTCAAACTGGATGTGAGAAAACTCTAGAAAATAGTTAATAGTTTTATTACATTGAGTAATTAATAGGGTATCCACTCACATGTTTAAGGTACTTCAATGTTTTTAATATGTGATATTAAGGGGAAATTGTATATTATATCAATTTATTTATTTTAATTTTAATTTTAAATTTTATTTATAATCTTATTTTTTTATCATTTTTGTTAGAGTAAAGTATTAATTTAATTATGTTAATTAAATTAACTTTACTCCCTTCTTAAGATGTCACTTTATGTTTTTTGCATTAGTTGTTTATATATAAAACCTCTATTGCATTGGTAGTGTTATATATAAAACACTCATGCACTAGTTATTTTAAATATAAACCTGCATGCATTAGTCATGTAATAATTAAACTAATTATTATATGCACTTTTGCTTTTTAGGGTTTCATATTTCCTTTATAAGGATTGTCCTCTATTTTAATAACAAATTGTAATTGAAGAACATTCATTATTATTGAATTACAACTTTTGTTTTTGCACATCAAGAATGTCTCCTCTTTCATGGATCCTTGCATTCAGGCCTCCATAGTTGTTTGCTTCTCTCTTCTTTCTATGACAAGTATTTGCAAGCAGGTGTTTTAGGGAGCTGTGAGTTGTTTTCTCATCAACACCAACATGGTATCAGAGCATTAAAACTGTTTGCCCCTATCCTCTTCCTAAGAGATTCGGCCTTGTTCGTTAGATTTGTAATTTTTAGAGGATTTTTTATTGGCTTTGGAGGGACCTCTTTTATAGTCACTTTAGGCTCAAATGGACCTCATTGTTGCGTTCAAAGCGCCCAAGAACCCCTATTTCCCTATAAAATTTGTCAAATTTGGACAATTTGGTCTCAGAGGCAAAAAAATTTTAAATGTCAGGTCGTTCGGCCCTGTCACACAATCCCAGGTAAATTTTTTTATTGCGGTGCCTCTAACGATCACCGCCAGTGGCGACCCCCAACAAGAACCACCAATGGTTTCCATTGATGCAACCCCCTTCAGTAGCTGCCAGGCTCACATGGTGACCAACCCCCTGCCACCAGGGCCTAGGAACCAGCCCCCTGGTCATCCAGTTTTTCAACCCCCTGGCCCTTTTTTCACTGCAACGGTCATTTGGACATCAAATTTAACCCCGTGATGTGCTGACATCAACACATGTCAACACCCTTGGACACCATTTTTGGGCCCATTAGCATACCTATCATTTTTTGCTCATAACTTGAGCATACAGTGTTGAAATTAAGCAAACAAGAAATCATTGGAAAGCGGGTTCCGAGCTCTATCCACATCTAGAGGTTTGAATTTTTCTTTTTTCTTTTTTGATGATGTTTTTTATTGTCAATGTCAGATGTTCATTTTTGGACTTCGAGAGCTCTATCTTGCGCATTCGAACTCCATTTTGGGAAAATGATATATCATTGGAAAGCTTGTTATGAGATCTTTCCAGTGTTATGAGTTATTTTTCTAGATTCTAATTTAGGTATATTTTATTCAATTTCTTGCATTTTTGCAATCTGGTGGATATCTTAGATGTTTCAGGTCTTGGGATTTTTTTTCCTTTTGTGGAATGGCTCGTCTTAGGCTGTTCTTTTGTTTCAATAGCCTTCACTCTTCTTTGAGTAATGTTTACTTCACTTTTGCAACATTATTTTATGCACACACACTAATAAAGTGACATTCTACTACATGTTTTAGATCTTGTACATGTTCATGCTATTTGTACTCACACTACAATATAAAGTGCCATGGGGGGGTTTGATGTTTTCTTACCATCTACCTTTGTCAAGTGAGTGTTCCTTCCACAACATTAGCCTCAAGGTATCTTTATTTGTGTTTGTACTTTCTATGCACCTTCGATGTTCTTGGTTCTTCATGATGCAGTTCTTATTGGTAATCTTTTCAGTGTACTTGTCACTTCTCCCTTGTCAGTATTATGGGGGGTTTCTACTGATTGTTCTTCTGCTTCCTTAGTTCGATAGTGTGAGCTATGTATTCAGTATTTGTTCCTATGTACTATGTAGATGTAGTGGCTGGGTACCTATGCATTTTGGTGAGATGGATCATTTACCATATGGACACTCTTTCTTTCTTATTTTTGGAAGCACTCTTCCATCTTTGATTGATCAGCTCTTCAGGCTTTGGTGTTTTATACCATCTGTATCTTTGAGTTCAATTGTTTGCCTTTGTTTTCCTCCTGATTTGAGTAGTGTCATTTGAGGGCACTCATGGAGATTACAATCTTTTCTACTTGGTCATATTTCAGTGAAAGATCTTCAGATCAACAATTACATTTTAACAGAGTTTGCAGCTTCTTGCTTCAGTGATGTTCTACATGTTCATTCTTGTTCCTATTTTCTAGAACATTCCCTAGTTTTGGAGGCTTCTTCAATCCTTCAGACTAGTTTTCGTCTATTTTTATAGAGTTTTTCCCATGTGGTTTTCTCCATTTCTCCTCGTTATGGAGACTCTCTTTTGTACTTGGGTACTTGATCATACCTTTCATTGTCGGGACCCATTTTCTTTCAGCACTGTAGTTTCCTTTGCTTTCTTCTTGGGTAAAAGCACAATAAGCTATCACCCTTTTACAAAGGAAAAAACTAACAAAATCAAAGTTGTTCAACTTCAATAGTATAAAAATGACACTTATATTTGGAATTTGAAGATGATGTAAAGTAATTAAATGTGATAAAATGGATGAAGTTTATGATTAATATTTTTAATAAATTTTTTGAATAATAATTGATATATTTTTTAAATTTTTAAAGAAGATTTTTTAGTTGCTAAAAAATGCTGAAAATTAGGGGCCTAGTTGCCACCCAAAAATTATATGCAAATAAATATTTTTTTCCCTAAATTCAAAATATGTCATAGATGACATATATAGCTAGTGCATGAAGAAATAAAAATTGGTTTGTGATCTATATTTTATCTTTTATAACAATTCAAATTTCAACTCACTGAAATCAACACTTTCATCTCGTAACATATTTTTCATAACAAATCTATCCCAATCAACAAAAGAAATATATATTCTTGAAGAGGACTCTCTCCTCTAGTGCACCATATGTTTTTCAAATTCATTTAATATGATTTACTATTTTTTTCTTTCTCTGAATCATCTCTTTGACTGTTAAAATACCTACTTGTAATATTTTTTAATTACATAAAACCATGTCTAATTAAAACACTATAAAATCTATATGAGGATATTCTTGACCCTGATCTCTACAAAAGAGTGTTTTTTATTTTTTTTAAAATATCATTAAAAAGATTAGGAGTTATTGAAATGCCACTTTTCAGAACTAATTTTATTTTTATGGTAATTGGACTCAAAGTGGTATAAAACATACATTTAATAGATATTTCTAATTGGAAAAGTTAAAACACTTATCTAACTTAGCTAGAATGAATCTAGCTAGACCATATGTTTGACCAAAATTAATTTTTAGTTATAAATACTAAAATTCAGCTATGCTGATAAGTTAGCCTAAAAGGTGACACCTGATTATGCTTTTAAAGTCTTGCATTGTTTGTAGCTGCATTGTTGCTCATCTTAAGGGGGGTGTTAGAGTAAAGTATTAATTTAATTGTGTTAATTAAATTAATTTTACTCCCTTCTTAAGATGTCACTTTATGCTTTTTGCATTAGTTGTTTATATTTAAAACCTCTCTTGCATTGGTAGTGTTATATTTAAAACACTCATGCACTAGTCATTTTAAATATAAATCTGCATGCATTAGTCATATAATAATTAAACTAATTATTACATGCACTTTTGTTTTTTAGGGTTTACCCTTTTAGGGTTTCAGATATCCTTTATAAGGATTGATCTCCTTTGTTTTCATAACAGATTGTAATTGAAGAACCTTCATTATTATTGAATTGCAACTTTTGTTTTTGCACATCAAGAATGTTTCCTCTTTCATGGATCCTTGCGTTCAGACCTCCACAATTGTTTACTTCTCTCTTCTTTCTGTGACAAGTGTTTGCATGCAGGTGTTCTTGGGAGCTGTGGGTTATTTTCTCATCAACTCCAACAATTTTTATTTATTTTTAGATAATATTTCAAATTTAATTTTGTCTTTAGAGAGAGAGAGAGAGTATTATTAAATTTAAAATTATGGTTTTAAATTTAGTTTATATTGTGTGTAAGAGAGAGAGAGAGAGAGAGGGGGGGGGAGGTTGAGAATATTATTAAATTTAATATTGTGATTTTAAATTTAGTTTATATTGTGTGTAATGTTTGGCTAAATACAAATATTAAAGTATTAAGAACTACATGTTCTGCCAAGTTGACCAATATAATTCTATTTATATCAATTATATTAAGTAATAATACATTTTATACATAAAATTTAATTAACACATATACAAAATTAATATACTAAATACAATCTAAATATATTGCATAAATAATGATGACCCTTACAAAAATACACATTTTATACTACCCTTCACATATCTTCGACGTACCTATTGCACACCAAGGTGCAATTACTAGTAAAATAATTACCCCGAAGGGGTTTCTTATATGAAAGGCATCGACCTGAGTTTCTACCATCGACGATGTAGAGTTCTCCATAGGCGTGCAAGACGATGAAATTGATTTGGCCCCTTCATTTCATTGCTAAAGATAGATTGACACAACACTCGAAAAAGACATGCAAATTAATTATACAATACCAAAATATGGCGGACTTGTTCGATTGAAATTTCCAGACCGTACATACATACCTCCGCAAGTAGTTTCCTACGATTGTAAATATTCGTAGTTGGCCAAATGATTATAGAAGCAGGTGTGCTGGTATGCAGTAACATGACATAATTGTAATTAAAACTACTTTTGCACTTTATAAAACAACTTTACTTTTGTTTAGAAATCATTTTAATTTATAGTTGTAATGGCTCTATTGTTGAGTCATTATTTTTACATATACTTCTGCATAAATATCTCCTTTATTTCATCGGTATCGTTTTCAAATAAATTTTAACTAATATTTTATTCAAATAAATTTTAAAAATTACATTTATTTATTTACTTATCTATTAACTCAATAAATTTATTATTTAATAATATTATTTAAATATTTTTAATATAAAATATAAAATATATATTATATTATTTTACTAATATTTTATTCAAATAAATTTTAAAAAATAGATTTATTTATTTACTTATATATTAACTTAATAAGTTTATTATGTATAAGATCTAAAATCTAATTATTTAGATGATAAATTCATTTTTAATATTAATAGCTTCATCAAGTATAATTCTAACCATTTAAATAATAAATTCAATTTTTACATTAATATATTTCATTTACTTTATATTATATATTAATAACATATTCTACTATATTTATATTATCGATTCCGCTTATTCCAGAATCCACAACACGAGGGTTTTAAAGTTTGCACGACAAAGGAAAGGAAATTAAGCGCAGTTATGTGTTGACCCGTGGTTTTATTTTGAAAATTTGTTTTTATTTAAAATTTATTTAAAATTTTGTTTTTTGTTTTTACTAATTTTATAAAGTGTATTTTTTTCAATTGATAAATAACAAATATTTTGGATTTTGGATTTATTGGTATACACATTATATTGATTAATTAAATATTAAAAATATGTACCAATAAATCATATTGATTAATTAAATATTAAAAAACATATATTTCGTCAATAGATTTTTTTATGAAATTGAATTTTTTTGTATTATCGATTTCTAAATTCGGATTCGGTTTCTGAATTTTTTTGTTGTAGAATATATATTTAATTCTCTTATTTTGAATTTTTTTACTTATTCTTGTCTACAAAAGTTCACATTATTAAAATAATAATAAATATAATATATTGATGCTAAATTATATATTTATTTTTTAATAACAAATAAGATATTAGTATTTAATATATTTATTTCCTGACATCATATTAGTTTACTAGATATTTTTATAAAAATATATTTAGTTTTCAATTTCAATTAATTATTTTTCACATTACTATTATAGTTATGATTATGGTTAGAGTTAAGGGTTACAATTTCTACTTTAGGATAAATTTTATATTTCAATTGATTGGAATAGTTCTGTAAGGAGTAAGGTCTATATTCATTTTTATTATTGTAAGTAGCTTTTAATTCGAATAATAAAATGATGGTTTAATTTATTTTAATAGAATATTTGATATGGTAAGTATTTCAATACAATATGTGTAGGGAAGATGAATTGTTAAAATAATTTGAGGGATTGATTATATTTCCAAAAATTTAAAGAATATTTATATCAATGTTTACCAATTAACATATGACCTGAAGACTATTAACCAATTGTGTAGGAAAAGTTTCACTAACAAGATAGTTGAAAATTGATTGTCTTTATAGGTAATTCTTTCCAACCGCTATGTGACATTATTATTCATACTTGCCCATAGGCTAAGCAAGTACTATTGTAATGACTTTTGCATTTCTTGGTTTAACTATTAAATCAATGTGTATGGACCAATTAGAAATTAAGATATTTGTTATTTTGTCATATATTTCATATTTTATATAGTTAAATTGATTTTTTAAAAAGTTTCTAACATGTAAAAATTATTTATTGGCAGCTAAATCATTTGATCCCTTATACACAAAATTTTTGGAATATTTTTTTCTTTCTATTAAGCATAATTTATATTAACTTAAAAGAAGGATTACATCATCATTACTTTACAAAAATACAGTGTCCCATATATACACAAGGAATACGATCAGTATTAAACATCTTTCCTACAAAAAAGAACTTTTAGAGAATCAGTAGAACATAACATGAACCAGGTCGTCCATGGCCTCTGGTGATCAACCCATTTGAGGCACAGGTCTCCATGAAATATGAGGTTGTAGGGGTTGGAGAAATACGCCTCCCACGAAAATGGAGGAAGCATTGCAACAAGAGGGACATACAAGGAGTCAACCCTGGAAGGTTGGTTGACTGGAGGTTGAAGATCTGGGAAAGACCCTACCGAGCCACTGCTGGAGCTCCCCTATTCTGCCACAACAACTATCTCCTGCTTTGCTGTAGGGACATTGTCCTGGTTGCTTCCTCTTCCCGCCTGTTGGATCTGAACTGTTGCCTCTTCTGTACCTCCTGCAGCAATCTGTGAACCTACTGCTTTTCTCTGGCTTTGTATCTGCTGGAGCAACTGTCCAATGGTTATGTCAATTAAGTCAAACTCAGTGTCCGATCTGGTAGTCATATTGCATGGGACCTGGTCCTTGTCCAAGACTTCTCTAATGCCTCTCACCACCCTTAGAGCTTTGTGTTCTTTCACCTGCATAACCAGAGTGACATGCGAAGAAACATTAAGGGTGATGAGCCTTCGTAGAGACTCGGTGAGGGATCTAATCCTACTATTGAATATACTATCATTCCTCAGTTTCCAGATATTCCAAAGTACATGAAAAGAAAGTGATGCCCATAAACAATTGAAAGCACTATTAAGACCCAAAAAGGATCTAGAAATAACATTGAACAACATAAAGTTATGGTTCAATCTCAGGCCAAAAAGGTTCAAGAAGTCCAGAGCGAAGCGACAGTTAAAGAAGATGTGAGAGATGCTCTTCCATATTGCTTTATTGTAGGCAAAATTGATGCATAAAAAATATTGAGGTTATAAAATTATAAAAATAAATATTCTATAATTCTATTTTTTAATTTTTACAATTATGATATAGAAATGAAATTATGATAAAAATATGATTTTTAAAAAATTTAAGAATAAAATAAAATAAAATTTATTTAAGATATATTTAATTAATTTAAGGTAAGATTTAAATTGTTAAGATTAGAAACATAATAAAAATTGAAAAACTAAATGATACCGTGTAATGTTAATTCTATTACAAATTATTTAATATATTATATTATGTTTATTAATATTATTATTATATTATATAAATATAGCTATTATAACATCTTAATATTGTACACCATATTTATTATTATATTATTAAATATTCAACATATAACAAATAAATTATGACTATTATACATTTCTTTTTTCAAATATATATGAACAAAATTTTAAAGAAAAGAAAATAATTATTTATCTACACAACAACTTACTTATAAGTAATATTTTTATTTTATTTTAAAAATATTATTTTAAATATAAATATAAATTATTATTAAGGCAAGTACTAGCCACAACATGCCACTTGTTCATAAAAGCATTAAACTTTACTTTCTATTAGAATTGATAAAACCATAAAAATATACAAATTAGCTAAATGAAATGCCATAATAGGATTGCGATAACCATTTCTTCTCAAAGGGAAATGATGATTTTTGCAATACTTTATCATGAACACAATTATCAAACTTTAATTGATAATAATTAGAGTTAATAGATTTAATATTAGAATTAATTTAAATATTAACTTAAAATTATCGTTATAATAATATAATATATTTAAACAGATGTAATATGTAATTATATTAATATAAAGATACTTGATTTTAACTTAAAATTATCGTTATAATAATATAATATATTTAAACAGATGTAATATGTAATTATATTAATATAAAGATACTTGATTTTAAACTAAGTTCATATATTTATATTTTATAATTCATAGTTTATAATACATGATAAATCTAGAATTATACAATTAGTATATATAATTGCTAATACTTTAATAATATGTTAAATATTTTTAATAATTTTAAAAAATTATATTTATCTTATTTATTTTTTTACATTAGTAATATGCTAAATATTTCTAATAATTTTAAAAAATTATCTTTATATATTATTTATAATTGTATATTTTATTTGTAGTTGATTTTTAAATAATAACTAAAAAATTATTGTAATAAATTTAATTTATAATTATTTATCTTATTAATATTATATTTATAACATAAACAATCTATATATCTATTATAATAAATTTAATTTAAAATTATTTATCCTAATTTGATGCAATTACTTATATAAAATTAATTAGAAAAACCATTGACTCCATTCTAAATTTAGGATCAAAGATATATAAATATCTCTTAACCGTTCAAAGTTGTAGAAAGCTAACAACTATCCACTTTCCTAACGGCATACGCCGTTCACATTCTAGCTGAGTTGAATAGTCTTTTCAAATCCGCAGATAAAAGTACCAGAACAGTAAAAAACGCCATAAAAAAAAATCAAATTTCCCCTTTTCTTCCATTACAAAACTGCGATACCCCAAACTGAAAATTTGGCGGGCTTCATTCAAAAAAAGGGAAACGACAAGTGCTTGGCTTTGCTTTCAATCTCCCTCCATTTGAATCAAATTCCTTCAATTCAAAAACCCATTTCGTTTGTGATTCAAAATGGCTTTGCCCGATTCATAAATTTGCCTTTCCGTCTGCAAGCCATTTTTGTTTTTCTTTCTCTTTCCTTTGTAGGGTCTGTCGGACACTTTGATGCAATGGAACGAGATGCGTTGACTGCGGCATTAGAGGAAGAAGAGCCTCTCTGTGAGGTCTTGCCGCCTTCTCCCAACAGCCCAAAAGCTTCTCCGGTGGGGTTGTTGGCTTATCATCCTTGGTGGTCGGATCAGGACGAAGTGAATTCCAAGGATGATCAACAAGACGATGTTCACGATGTTCTCACGGTAGGTTTTGATTCACGCCTCACTTTAGTAGGTTAAGAAATTAAAATCTGGGATTTGAAATGAGTATCAGGAAAAAACATGACAGAAATGAAACTGGTTTTATGTGCTTAGGGTTTGGAGCATTTTTAGAAAAGCTTGGGGGTTTTAGAGTTTATTCAATTTTTTCTAAGGTTGTGATATTATATTTTTTAACTTTGTAGAATTTGAATTCAAGGTCAAATATGTTTAACGCGCCTAGGGTTTGGAACATTTTAAAATAGACTTGGGGGTTTTGGAGTTTATTTAGTTTTTAAAGGTTGTGTTTATTTTATTTTTAACTTTGCAGAAATTGAATTCAAGGATAAGTTTTTTTAAATGTTTCGAGCTTGAATCTTTCATGTCCCGAGTTTTGTATTATATTCCTTTGTTTTCGTTAGTGACTGCGTTTTAAGGGAAATTCAGATGTGTTCTTAGGGTATTAGTTTTTGAAAATTAAGGTTAGGTGGATTTTATGAATAGTATGTTTAAACGAAAAAAAATGTTTTATGTGCTTAGAATTTTAATGTATGCAAGATATTTTTAGTACTCAAAGCTTGTACTTGGTAATCATTGTCTTTAAATTTTGGAAGTGGTTGTTATTGAGGTTCAGTAGAAGTTATGAATAACAATTTTAAATGAAAATTTTATTGTATGTGCTAAGAGTTTTAAAGTCTGCACATATATTTTTAGTTTTCAAAGCTTGTACTTTTTAAACTTTAAGCTTATATTTTGCAAGAGGTGTGTTTAATTTTGCTTCAATAGATTATGTGAATAGGGTTTTTGTGCTTGCAATAACTTAGGGTTTCTAAGTTAATTTCTATATCAAAAGTTTAGTAGAAATTCTTATGTCATGTTTGCTTGATCAAACGAGGGAGCATGCCAGGAAATTACAAGAAGTGATATATTGTGAACGAAAGGCATATGGAGAAGAAGATAACTACCTTTTGAAATAATTGTCTTAAATAATAGGATTGCATGTAGGAGTTATGAAGGTTTGCTTTGCTCCTCTTGTGTCTTTGCACTCTAGTCCTTGGGTTGGGTGGATATATAGCTTTAGCAGTTGAAAGGAGAGATTCTTGGTTCCCTCTACTCCCTAGTCAAGAATTCAAGCACCTTTGGCTAAAATTACGATAGTAGGGCCCATCCTGGTTGATTCATCATGTCTTCTCAACTCTTCTCCCCTTGGATGCAGAATTCATGTTGGACACATATAACTCTCTTATATAAAGTTAGCTTTCTACATTGCACATATTAATTTCCAAGGGCATGCATGAATATGTGATCCATTCATGTGTGAAAAGAAATGCATAGACCTCATGATGGAGCTAGATAGTAAGTAACCTTAAAGACTAACCATAGGTTCCTTGGTGTGCATCAACATAGTTTGCAAACTCTATGAGTACTCCCCGAGTTGCCAAGTACTCTATATTTTTTGCTGGGTGAGTTTTTACAAATTTAACTCTCATGTTTTAATAGACTCTGAAAAAGCATGGGTAAAAATGCAGATGTGAGTAAATCTTTATTTAAAACATGTTTTTCATGAGTTATTTTTGCTATAAAACCATGCATTTTCTGTTTCAAGGTGTCAATTTTAATTTGATACATTCTGTAACTGAATTTTGCCCCAAAAAAAATTGTTTAGGAGATTTTAATTTTTAATACATTGTAAGTTGCCAAGTTTTTGTTGAGTATTTACTGAGTTTCCACCGAGTTGAAAGTTTTAGGCTTGCCAAGTACTCTTTGAGCCTGAGTCTGTGGAAAATGTGCGTCAATATATCATCCAATTGACATTGGTCTCTTGCTATCTGCAAAGGTTGCTATTTGTAAGGCAACAAACCTATATGGCCTTCCTACTCTCTTAGCATCCTTCTTAGAGTTTTTATACTTTTGAAGGAGATTTTTTTCAATTGCTTTCTTGCATAGGGTTTTGCTGAAGTTTTCTATTCAGGTATGTGTTGAATTCTCTAAGAGTTTTTTTTTGGTTGTCTCCGGAAGAAATGCTTTTCTCCATACTTTTCTTGCTTTTTATAACTAAGTTTTTTTGTCCTAACAGTTCACTTCTTGGGTTTTGCAGATCTTATTATGTCTATTCTTTCCCTCTTCCTTCCTTTCTTTCTTAATATTTTGTTGAAATGTGGTGCATTCTCAATTCAGAAGATCATATTCATTTTAAACTCTCAGGGACAACTGGGGTATGTTTGGACATGTTGGGGATGACAGGAAATCTTCAAAAGGACCAAAGATAGGGGGAAAGAGGAGAAATCCATCTTTTTAGGATAATCCTTAATGCTGCTCAGTCCAATGCCTGCTGCCACTCTATGCACAATGGATCTTTTTCTGTTTTTGGCATCTCTCAATATAAACCATGGTTCATACTTCATAGTATGTCTGAGTCTATGATTATTTGTCTATTAGATTGATTGTGGAGTTAGTGAATTGTTGTGACTTTTGATATATCAGAACATTTTGTTTGTTTACATTTTGTAGATACCTACAATTAAATTATTATAGTATTTTCATAGTTATTTGCTACCATGCACCCACCTTCCCAAAAATTTGAAAATTGCTCTCCTCAAAACATGACCTCTTGTTCTCATATTTGTCATCCCAAAACTTGGAGGAATGATGATATTCATTTTTTGAGCTAGGTAGATTTTGAATTTGTTGTTTTGGTTGTGATTACAATGCTTCTAGGTTTTTGGCCTTTTTACCTTTGGTTTGTTTTCTACCCTCAACAATGATAAAATGGTTTTCTTTGATTAGGTTGATGTTTTCTACAGATAAGAGATTTTAGGGTTTTTAAATCCTTTGAGGAACAATGTTTGTGCATTATGTTAAACTGTCTAAAATTTGTGCTTGGAATATTACAGTTTGTGAACAATGGGTGATTTGATAATTTAGTTTGTTATATTAAATTGTTTCTGTTTTGCTGATTTTATGTGCTAAATTATCTTGTCTTGAAATTGCTTTTTTTTACTTGTGCTTAAACTTTGTGAGTAAAGAATTTCTAGGGTTTCAAGTTCATTGTAAAATTGTTAGTTTATTGTATTAGATATTTGCATTTTTGTTTGAAGGAAAATTTGTTCTCGTATGATTTGAATGTGGTAAGTTTGAATCTCTGTTCATGATTTTGATGGATATTTACAATCTTTAATTTTAAAGGAAAATGCACATTTCAATATTCAAGGTTTTAGATTTTATGAAAGAGGTTTACAATGTTTAAATTTTTTTGGAAAGGTAAAAGATAGTAAGTTGAAATTTATGCACTGAGTTTGGTAGAGTTCATACTGAAAGGTTTTCTAGCTCAAATTTCAAACTCTTAGCTTGTAAATTCCAGTTTTGAAGTGGGTTTTCAACTGTTTAAGCATAATTATTTGTATTTTAAGGTTTTAAGTTGTGAATGAGGTTTCTAGGTTCTTTCATAGCATAATTATTTGTATTTAAGGTTTCATGTTGTGTGAATGAGATTTTGAGGGTCTTATATTACTTGAGAATCTTCTTTACAAATTTTAACTATTATTTGAATTAGAAACACATTAACAAGGAGATAATAACATGCATAAAGATTATGCCATATGTCACATGATATATTATGGGAAAAACACTAAGTTACTAGTTCGGGTTCGGGGACGGGTTTAGGTATGAGAACTTGGTACATGGGTTTGTGAATTTTTTTTTTCATTATGGGTTTGTGTGTGTGTGTGTATACAAAAAAATAAGAGAAATATACAGAATTGTGAATTGAAATGTGTTTGGAGGCTTCATATGGGGCTGTTTTAGGGTTACAAAGGAAAAAACAATAAAAAATGTGTTTTAAATGTTTTTTTGGGCCACATGTCTGACAAGGACCTTGCTTGGATCCAGCGAGGACCCCCACGTGAACCTGAACCCGGTATGCACCTGAACCCGGTTCGAAGGTCTAGGGTGCAAACCCGGTAACTTAGGTCAAAAACAGTGTTGGGAAAAAAACCCCACACTCCAAAAGCATTGTACTTTGAATTACTAAAACAACAATTACAATGCAATAGCAGTACATAGCTTTTCAATAGGAGTTTTCAACAATCAATCCAACACTTTGAATCAATTTCAGCACTTAATCTACAAACATAATCATACTCTCCAAGGCTACCTTTTATAAAGAAATACAACAAAGATTGAAGTTTCTAGATGAAACAAGATGCAGTCGTGCAAAACATTTGGCACCATTTTTCAAACACCAAAAAATATGCAAATGACACATGTATGTGTCCAAATGACTCCCCATTCAAACTTCCTATGTTGTACACCCAAAATTTACTATTTTGAGCTATATGATAGATGCTCTTCACATCTTACAACTGTCTTAAGAATCCATCATAAATATTGTCCTATCTTGCAACTTATAGCTGTAAGAGATTTTGTCATAATTTATTATGAATAGCATATTCTTTTTACAACTTTCTTTTTTACAACTTGTCATAACCCAACTTGGGTGCCCATCTTCTCCATGCAAAAGGTATCACCTGCCACTTGGTCCAATTTGTAATATAATATGTCATAGGCTGACACTGGTCAAGATCCTCAAAGTGGGATGCCTACCTCCACATGTGAAACATGTGTCATGTAGGCATTGCCAAGTAGGTTATCACCAAGCCTATGGGACCCACTAGATGACTAGACATTTGTAGGCTAAGTTACCGGTTTGGGTTTGGGTACGAGAACTCGGTACGTGGCTTTGTGAATTTTTTTTTCATTATGGTTCGTATGGGTTTGTGTGTGTGTTAGTGCAAATTTTCTTTACAAATCTTAGCTATTATTTGAATTAGAAACACATTAACAAGGAGATAATAACATGCATAAAGATTATGCCATATGTCACATGATATATTATGGGAAAAACACTAAGTTACTAGTTCGGGTTCAGGGACGGGTTTAGGTACGAGAACTCGGTACATGGGTTCGTGAATTTTTTTTTTTCATTATGGGTTTGTGTGTGTGTGTGTATACAAAAAAATAAGAGAAATATACAGAATTGTGAAATGAAATGTGTTTGGAGGCTTCATATGGGGCTGTTTTAGGGTTACAAAGGAAAAAACAATAAAAAATGTGTTTTAAATGTTTTTTTGGGCCACATGTCTGATCAAGGACCTTGCCCGGACCCAGTGAGGACCCCCATGTGAACCTGAACCCGGTTTGCACCTGGACCCGGTTTGAAGGTCTAGGGTGCAAACCCGGTAACTTCAGTGTTGAGAAAAAAACCCCACACTCCAAAAGCATTGTACTTTGTATTACTAAAACAACAATTACAATGCAATAGCAGTACATTGCTTCTTCAATAGGAGTTTTCAACAATCAATCCAACACTTTGAATCAATTTCAGCACCATAACACTTAATCCACAAATATAATCATACTCTCCAAGGCTACTTTTTATAAAGAAATACAACAAAGATTGAAGTTTCTAGATGAAACAAGATGCAGTCGTGCAAAACATTTGGCACCATTTTTCAAACACTAGAAAATATGCAAATGACACATCTATGTGTCCAAATGACTCCCCATTCAAACCTCTTATGTTGTACACCCAAAATTTACTATTTTGAGCTATATGATAGATGCTCTTACACATCTTACAACTGTCTTAAGAATCCATCATAAATATTGTCCTATCTTGCAACTTATAGCTGTAAGAGATTTTGTCATAATTTATTATGAATAGCACATTCTTTTTACAACTTTCTTTTTTACAACTTGTCATAACCCAACTTGGGTGCCCATCTTCTCCATGCAAAAGGTATCTCCTGCCACTTGGTTCAATTTGTAATACAATATGTCATAGGCTGACACTGGTCAAGATCCTCAAAGTGGGATGCCTACCTCCACATGTGCAACATGTGTCATGTAGTCATTGCCAAGTAGGTTATCACCAAGCCTATGGGTCCCACTAGATGACTAGACATTTGTAGGCTAAGTTACCGGTTTGGGTTTGGGTTCGGGTACGAGAACTCAGTACGTGGCTTTGTGAATTTTTTTTTCATTATGGTTCGTATGGGTTTGTGTGTGTGTGTGTGTGTGTATATATATATGTATTATATATACAAAAAATAAGAGAAATATACATAATTGTGAAATGAAATGTGTTTGGAGGCTTCATATGGGGCTGTTTTAGGGTTACAAAGGAGAAAAAACAATAAAAAATGTGTTTCAAATGTTTTTTTGGGTCACAGGTCTGATCAAGGACCCTGCCTGGACCCAGTGAGGACCTCACCCAAACCCGGTTTGCACCCAATTAGTTTGTAGGCAATTAATTATTTAATATAATAAATAAATATTATAAATGAATGCAAAATCAATGCTAGGATTTGTAAAGGTTGAGACACCTTAATGTCAACAGGGTGAAGATGTTCTTTGACCCATTGGGGGAGACTTTCCCCTAGAACACCATGGATTTTGAAGTGCAGAGAGAAGTTGGCCAACATTGTTGTTGTAGTAATGGTCACTTTGAACTACGACGATCACTTTGAACTGCCACCCAACAAAATTTAAAAACTGCTTGCAATGGTGTGTTGAGAAAATGAGATATGCAATCAACTCCATTGAGATATCAGTCCCAGCCCACATGTACCAACTTCCGCTGGACACAGTAATAATTTCGCTCCATTTATGATCTGCAGCTCGACCTTTGTACCAGCCTCAAAATTTCCCAACCCAACTTGCTAGCTTTTTCTTAAATCCATGAAGAACATGGTGTCTATGTCATCATCTGACTCAACAGCCGACTTGGATAACATGGGAAACATTGAAATTTTTGAATGTTACCAGTACACTTGTGATTATCTTCATCACCTTGTCTATCCTCCAGGGAAACAAATCTGAACCCAGCCTCAACTCCATATAAGACATGTATAAACTCCATTTAAGACATCTATACTATTCATATTATTGTTTGCATTCACTTTTTTGTATTTTATGAGAAAGAATTCTGATGTCAGTATTGGGCTCAGTGATCTTATCATCTTGGACTTCTGGTGTGTTATATACAAAAGTGTACAGGGATAGTGCTCAGAACCTACCATGTTCTTGAGTTTGGGATGATATGTATGTTGTGTCTGACTAACTTATTGGATACTGTACGATTTGTACAGGGTGCAGGGCTCAGGAACCTGGGGAACACTTGTTTTCTCAATGCGGTTGTGCAGTGCCTAACATATACCCCACCTCTGGTCAGTCACCTCAAGAACACTCAGCATTCAACTCCATGTAAGTTATTTATTTGCATCAACTGATTTGATTGAATGTGTTTATCACATTTTTGCTTGATGCCTTATTGGTTCTAATGTTTAGGTTTCAATTATTCATGTTTTTAAAACTGTTGTTCAACTCCATTTGTTTTTATGGATGGCTTTGTTAATGTGCAATTCAATTGCAGGTGAACATGAAGGATTCTGTGCATTCTGTGCTCTGAGGGAACATGTAAATACAGTACTATCATCATCTGGGCGAATTGTCGAGCCTTTGCAGCTGGTTGATAATCTAAGCAGTATCCTTTTCATGTAGTGTTTTCTAAATTTGTAGAATTGGCATCTAATTCTATTTTCCGTATGCTGTTTTGAGATTTTTTTTATAAAAATAATGTGTTTGTGCTGCTTATTTTAGCAAAGCTATTTCATTCCTTGCAATAACTTCATAGCTGGTATAGACCATGTCATTATATTCATCTTTTTGTTCTCCATTTTTTTGCTATTACTTTTCTCTTTACTCTTTCTGATGTCTTTTCCTTGATTTTATTCATTTAGACTTATCATCTTCTTTTGAGAAATATCAGCAAGAAGATGCACATGAATACATGCACTGTTTGCTAGAAGCTTTACATAAAAGTACATTATCTCTGAAGGCTGCTCAGGCATGCTTGCTTTTGCAAGGTGATAGCTTTGTGAAGGAATTGTTTGGTGGTCGTTTAAGAAGTCAGGTTTGTAGCAAATAAATTAACATTTTATATATAGATTACAAGGCAATATCATTTTATATTTATGATTGTAAACCAGTGAGTAACATTCCATTCTGCTTTTCCCATTTGTGGTACATTGGTCCATGTGTTGTATATATCTTGTTTTGTCAAATAGAGAATACTTGAAGAGTGATAGTTATATTGGTTCCGTTTGTTTCAGATAAGATGTGTGGAATGTGCACACTGCTCTGACAGTTTTGAGCCACTGATTGATCTAAGTCTGGAAATCAACAATTCAGATTCAATAATTGAAGCATTAGACTCCTTTACTGCAGTTGAAACAATTGAGTGTGATGACAAATATCAGTGCGAGAAATGCAAGCTTGGAAAGTCTGTATATAAACAGCTGACAATTGACAAGGCTCCTGAGGTCCTCTCAGTCCAACTGAAGCGCTTTACCAATACAGGGACTTGTGGGACCAAAATACTTAAAGATGTGTCCTTCCCTCAAATCTTGGATTTGAAGCCATATGTTAATAATGGCCAGGATATGCAGGTATAATTTGCTGCTTTAACAAATATTAGGATATATAGGTATGCTTAGCTTTTTGCTGGCTTACAATTCATAACCATCTCAACATCTAATACAGCTTGTGTACATGAATTGCAGGGAGATTTGAAATATGAATTATATGGTGTACTTGTTCACTCTGGATGGACAATGAATTTTGGTCATTATTACAGCTTTGCCCAAACCTCACCTGATGTCTGGTGCAAGCTGGATGACTCACAGGTTTCAATTTTTTCACTTAAACATTTTTAATATGTTAAAGCTGCTTTGTGTATATTGTTTAAAAGTGCCTTTAACGTGCTATAATATGATCTCTGAAGCTATAATAATCTTGTTGCTGTTCAGGTGACTGTATCTCATGTAGCCTGTGAATGATGCTTACAATAACCAATAATTGTAGATGTTCCATTTATGTTTGCTATGTATTGTAGATGTTCTTAGCTTTTAGGTTAAAGCTGTTCTGCATAATTGTTGTCATCTAGTGTTCATGTTCTTGTGTATTTCTGAACTTCAAATGCAGTTATTCACAGTATCTGCTAGTGTACCTAGCTGGCACACGAAATTTAGAAATCTTCATTGGCTACCAAATATTAGTTGTGTAGGCAGATTTTTAGAATGTACTCTTGACATCCACTGTTTGTGAACTATTATGAGCTATATTTTGAATTGGTCATTAACAACTCTTACTTATTCAGAATTTTCATTTCCTTGTTTAAGTGATTTTTGAGTATGTGTCTGGGCAGCAGTGGAGTTTTAAATTTCAATTTCTTCTTTTTCAGGTGAGGGTTGTTGACATAGGCACTGTACTTCAACAACAGGCATACATTTTATTCTACCATAGACAAGGAACTGAATGGTTTCAAGGTTCAGCAACAAAAATCTCAAAGCACATGTCAGTAGAATCTCCAAAGTCTGTATTGGATGATTCTAATGCCAATGATGATTCCGATTCCTTGACAGATAAGGAGTCTCCCAGAACAATGTCTGATATTCAAAAGGGGCATGATTCTCCTGGAACAATTTATAACAGACAAAACAGCCTGAAAGAGGAAAACAGCACGGTTACTCCTGGCTTTACAGTTGAAGCTACAGAAAGTCTGAAGCAGGAGAATATGTGTAAGGTCAATGATCTTCTATCTGGTGCAATGGACATGCCAGGCAAACCAGTCAATGCAATTCTATCTGGTGAGAAAGAAGCTGCAATGATACCGCTTGTCCCTACAAGCTCACTGTCAGCTGAGGGAACATCTGTTGCGAATTGTTCTCATTTACCAGGCAAGGAAAAGACCTCCACAGAACCAGTTGTGGGTTTTCAGGAAATGCAGCAAGATGAACAAACACCTAAGCATTCAAGGAATATGGTGGCAGAGGATAGTGAGGACATACCAAAATATTCAAAGAAAACCAAAATACTGGGAGGTGATGGAATTCCGAAGTCTTCATCTAAAATCAAGCCACAGGGAGATGTGGAAGTACCAAAGCACTCAAGGAAATCCAGTATTGACAATGTGATCAGTTCAGACATGAAGTGTTCTCAAGGTACGCCAAATTCTATTAAAAAAGTATTGAGCAATATGCCTGGTGATCGACGTGCCTGCTTACTGCAGTTTGTTCAATCTAACAATAATTCATTTCAAACTGCAAAGAAAGAAACTACTCCACATAGCAGGAAAAAAAGGAATTCCCCAAGTAAGGATTCTGTCAGGGGTAAAAGACAGAAGCACAATGCGGTTCAGCACAAAAGTAGTCCTAGAGCCAGAAGTTCTAATGCTGCTGGTTCATCTGTACATTTCAGTCAGGACTCACAAGAGAAACATGAAACCTTTATTACTTTAGAAAATGATCCATACATCTTTGGGGATGAAATTGAACAAATAAATCAGTATTCATGCAGAACCAGTGAAGTCAGATCAAACAGTAAACTAGACACGTCATCTTTATGTTCCCCTGCAGAGTATAAAAAAGCTATGGCCCATAAGGTAAACATGCAGAGACCCAAGCCACTAAAAGGTTGATCTTTGGACAGTGTTGTTTTTACTTCCTTGGACTCACAGAATCCCATTTGTGTAATTGTTTTTCCGAAGGAGTTGTAGTTGATACCGCCAAGCATAGAATTTCTGCTACTGAAGCTGGTGATGGTTTGTGTTGTTCACTTCCACATGGACTTCAGACCTTTCTATACATTGCTGTCTCTTGAATTTGAGACTTATTCGTAAATTGTAATTCGAAATTTTTTATTGTTTCTCAAGCTTGATACTAATCATTATGTGAAACAAACCATGTAGCAGCTGAATTTAGTAAGGCTTGTCTGTTTGGCACGAAAGAATATTTTAACAGTCTTGTACCAAGGAAGCAACTAAGCCAATCTTTTTGTCAATAAGGGAGCAGTTTTGCTATTGTTGAGTATCCTTTGTAATTTTTGTAGCTACCAATTTTGAGGAATGATCCTTGATCTTCCTCTTACAATAAGACATACATTTGAGATCTACCATAAGAGTGGGGACCAATGTTAAAATCTGAGTGTGACTTGATGACAATTTCCCATAAATGTTTCTGTGTCCAATTTTTTTAAGAGGATATTAAACAATCAACCCTTATTCAAAATTGAATTTGTTTGTTACAATAATGAAATTTCAAGGCCTTGGGTTGCTTTGATACTTTTGAAGGTTGCTTACTGTGTTATGATGTATGATGTAAAAAAATAAAATTAAATAGTTCATTAAAATGTATTGCCTTAAATGTATGTTTGCCATGGGTGTTTACTCACATTATAATAATCACTTTTTATGTTATATGGGAGGAATTTTTGTTTATTGTTAGATCAAAGCCTTTCATTTCAAATGGCGATTCTTTGATTGTTGTGCTCACTATCAAAATATTTGAAAATTGGAAAAATCCAACTATCATCTTTGGAACTTCTCAATCCACAGAACAATATTTGGAAAATAAAATACATCGTAAATATCACTGTAAATCCATGATTTACAAAGGTGTTGAAGCTTCCATTTTGCTCGCACCAAGCAAACTCAATATGCTTAATAGTATTAGAGATCAAACGTTGCATGTCTGCCTTTTAGCCATTCAGTCATCTTCATGCTGCACTTTATTTCTGTGGAGATGCGGTACAAAGGCTTTTGGTACCTTGTGTGTCTCATCCCTGTAGTTACTTCCACCCTTGTTGATCTTAATGATGTTAGTCCTTTGGTTTGTCTTTTTGATGGTTTTCTGGTAGCATGTTTTTATCTTAAACTTTGGGTTACCATTTCGATCACCTTGAGCTTCTCTGTGATGATCCTCCTATTTAATATTCCCGTTAACCCTATTTATGTAGATGCAATGCAAAAATGACCTCTTCAGTAACATTAGTTTAAGCAATTTTCTGAAGCAAGCTGTGTATTGATAGATTGTTTGTGTGCAGGTCTTGAAGAAGTCCAACAACTTATGCATAGGCCCAGAACAAATTCCCAATTAAATTTGGGTAGATTCCTGTTAACTCTATTTACTCAGATGCAATGCAAAAATGACCTCTTCAGTAACATTAATTGTTTAAGCAATTTTCTGAAGCAAGCTTTGTATTGATGGATTGTTTGTGTGCAGGTTTTGAAGACGTCCAACAATTTATGTATAGGCCCAGGTCAAATTCCCAATTAAATTTGAGTAGATATCAAGTAAATTCAGAAGCGGAGTTAGAAATATGTATTGTTCCTAGATGGGAGCAAACTTACATGAATTACGAAAATAGGAATCTTGGGAGATCAAGGGATTTGCAGCATCTAGCAAAAAGAAGTGTACGCTGTGCAATGGAAGACATGCGGTTTAAGGGTAAGCATATTTGGGATTATTTTTCCTCTTATAATTATAATTTTGCTATGTATTCTTTTGATATGGTTGTTTTAAATCAACTCTTATTTCAGGTTTTGGGATATTTCTAGCTTTGCTTTTGGCAGGTATACTTCCCTTGATGTTTTAACAAAGGAATTGACGTTAGATAATTTTTGGTAAGATACACTGAAAATCACAGCGGAAGTCATTTGTAAAGAGCTGATTTTTTTTTAGCTCACAGTCCAAGTCGCGTGATTACTTGGGAAAGCGTTCAAAGTGATTTTTGTATAGCTTATTGTGTTTAATTAAATTTATTCTTTTGACAATTTGTTTTTTCAGGGTATTGAATTAACTCTCACGAATTAAATTTGAAATTGAACATGAGAAATTCCTTTGGTAGGCAAACTATTTAACTAATGATACGAAAACTTACATCAGGCAGAAGTTTGAAACCAGTTGTCGTACGCGGAAGGTCCAAAAATTTGTTTAAAGAGAACGTGTATTAAAAGTTTAAACAACAAAACTTATCAAATTGCTGGGGCTAAAATCATTTTTATGAATACATTTTACATAAATTGAACGGATATTACAAGTACTAAGAAAACATGAAAATAAAATAAAAAATTGAAATTGTTAAAATATAAAGCACCATACAATTTTGAATTTTTTTGAAATTCTTGGAGTATTCTCTAAGTAGTCTTCTGGATATTTTTATATTACGAGTAAGACAGACGATAAGAACCGTTAAGTTGTTTTTGGCCTGTGCCATTTCCAGATGTTCAGACAAGCAATAATCTATCAGTAACGAAGTAACGAATTAGACCATAGCAGGCACATGGATCGAAATAGACAATTGTGAATGAATGTGGTTAAGCTCCTTATTAAATGTACCATGACCAAATTTGAAAAATCTGAAACATAGCAGATTTTTATAAAAAAATCAGTTCTTCATGATCTGCATATTTTGTGGTGGAAAACAACAAAAAAAATTGTTGCATTTTTGCAGATCTGAAATCTTTTATATGTTTTTTGTCGGAAGCTTAGCCTCTGCCATTGTGAACACTTCTTATAACACACGTGTTAGAAAGATTTGTATAGGTTAAGTATGTTGATGCACTAAAAGGTACTCTGTAGTTTTCATCACCACAAATGCTGAATGGACCTTTTGCCAGAGTAACTGTCCTTTGTATTGATTGCTTTAATCAGAGTGTTGAATTAAATTTGGTACATATTTAATTTGGTTTTTCTTAATTGTTTTTGGCAGAGGCTAAGCTTCCAACAAAAATGTATCAAAGATAAAAAAATCACAAATCTGTGATTTTTTTTTCAGATCGGTGAAAATGCAGCAATTATTTTTATTGTTTTCCACTACAAAATATGCTGATCATGAAGAATAGATTTTGGGAATTTTATAAAAATCTGCTGTGTTTTTGGATTTTTCAAAATTGGTCAATGGTGTATTTTGTAGGGAGCTTAGCTGCATTCATTGTTTTCAAGGGAGGATTCAGTTGTTGAGCATGTTCCAATGTTATAATATTTGTTGATTTATGTAGCACAGTCAGTATATTAAAGAAAGTGTTGGTTTTAAGTATTGATAATTGAAAGACATGCATTTCTTAGATTTACATGTGATGACATATCAATTTATCAATAAAACATGCCTTAGTGTAAAATTATCAGTCAAAACATTTTTTTTTGGGGGGTGTCATTTTGGATGCCTCAACAAATATGATGCTGATGTGACTTCATATTTGATGACATTGACCAAAAATCTTAGTTATAAGTAGGAAACATAGGTCAATGAGTTTGTCTCAAAAATTACAGAGTTGGATTTTGATAGCAATATCACAATTTGAATTGCTGTGAAAAATACCTCCTACTTATTACTAGGAAACTTATTAAGTAAATTGTTGTAAATAATTTTGTGATGAAATTGTCACATAAGATATTAAGAGGTGCAAAATTAGGGTTTTCAACTATTGGGTCCTCCCCCCTAATTCTTAATAAGTTGTGCTCACATATTAGTGGTAAACTATAGCATTACCAACATTTTCATGTTTAAGATTTAATATTTATTAATTTTTTTTTTATGGAAATGAGTTATGTTAAAGTTTGTTAAGTTTCTTTGTGAAACTGACTTTAATCAACTTATAGTTAACATAAAATTGAGAATTTAACATATTTTGAATTCATTTATTTTAGAAAAGTCTTGAGATATTTCTCTTGGCCTCTCTTCAATGAACATATATCAATCATTTATTTTGGTTTATAATAATTTTTTTGATAAAATAATTTTGGTTTAAAGGGTGTCAGGGATAACGTGAAAGAAATACACTTTTCTTGGCTTGTATGAAACTAATTTTTTGATTGTGCTTCGAGGGACAATATGAGACTTGTCATAAAAGGGTCTTGTTAAAATCTCGTCAAAGCAACCTCTAGAAAATTAAAAGATGACACTAATAAAGGTGACAAAGTTTCAACTTTGGTTCTCTTTAGGTTATTCAATTGTAAGAGATAAGCGATCTTCAATATTCTTATAAAATAAATTATCTAACTGAAAATCATATGATATTCTTAGAGAAGCTTGCTTTCAAAGCATACTTCTTTCAAAATGGTGTAGTTGACAACCTACTGAATTGAGATATAGATGCTAATATAGATGATTTGTTAGGTTATTGGTAGGGATAGGATCTTGTATGGGACATGTAATGTCTCTCTTTTAAATGGAATGATAGTTGCATGTTATGGTTAGAGTTTATTGTTTGATTGTAATTTTTTCCATGTGTAACTAAAATGATTATTAGATAAGGTCTTTGAGAGTAGAGTTTTGAGACTTAAATGAGATTCATATGTTCTATTTTTTTTAAATCTACTTAAAATGTCATAGTCCAAAATCATGTTTGTTTGGATAGAATTGAGAGATCACTTTTTGTGGCAAAGGTAAATGCATTAAATTGAGAAGATTTTTATTATACAATAGTGGAATTAAGGTAGCCATATTTGTTACGGTTTTGAGGTAGTGCTTAGGATTAGCTATGATATCGTGGATTAGCAAAAAACAGTCCTCAGTAGCTCAGTGAGAGCAGTCCTTGCCATTGCAGCAACCAAATGATGGAAAGTTTATTAGATGGATGTAAAAACTGCCTTCTTAAATGGAACCATTGAAGAAGAAGTCTACTTAGAACAACTTGAATGATTTGAAATTCACAATGCAAAATCACATGTGTAAATTAAAGAAAACTCTATATGGACTTAAATAGGCTCCCAGGGCTTGGTATGAAAGGATTGACAAATACCTAATGGGATTAGGTTTCTCTAAAAATGATGTAGATCCAAATCTCTACTTCAAACAAAGCAAAGGTGATATATTAATATTAATATTATATGTTGATGATCTATTGATTACATGAGAAGATCACTTTATTGAACAATGTAAGAAAGCTATGGCCTTAGAATTTGAGATGAAAGACTTAGGTCTCCTTCACTATTTCCTTGGACTTGAAGGTTGGCAGAAATCAGATAGTATTGTTCTAAATCAAAGGAAGTACATTATTGATATATTAAAGAGATTTGGTATGATGAACTATAGACCTATGTCAACTCTCATGGAAACAAACCTTCATAAACTAAAGGAAGCATCAACAGATTCTCCATTAGTAGATCCCTCTCTCTACATACAAATAGTTGGATCCTTGATGTATGCAGTTAGTACCAAACCTGACATCTGCTATGCTGTAAATGCCTTGAGTTAGTTTATGTGTGAGCCTAAGGAGATACATCTTGTGGTTGTGAAGCATATATTGAGATATCTTCAAGGTACTATTAATTATGGTCTAAAGTATGAGAAGGTTGACTTAGATCTTCATTGATTCACATATTCAGATTGGGTTGGAAGTGTAACTGATCGGAAGAGCACCTCCGGATGTTGTTTCAGCTTAGGATCAACGATGATATCGTGGATTAGTAGAAAACAATCTTCAACAGCTCAGAGTTCTACAGAAGCCGAATATATTGCAACATCCATGGCTACTAGAGAAGCAGTTTGACTCAGGAAACTACTTGTGGGATTATTCAGTAAACCTCTGAATACAACTATCATCCACTGTGACAATCAAAGTTGTATCAAGCTGTCAGTGAATCTTATTTCATGATAGATCTAAGCATATTGAAATTCCTTATCACTATGTGAGAGATATGGTGGAAAGGAACGCAATCCAGTTGGAGTATATCAGTATAGGAGATCAAACAACATACATCCTCACCAAACCCCTTCTCAAAGTGAAAGTTGATTACTTCAGAAAGAAGCTTGGTATGATTGAAATGTAAATTTTTGATTTGTACTAATATATTAAAGATGTTTAATGTGTAAACTTCTTTTGTCATATGTGTGACTTTATGACTTTATGGGCTTACCATTCCTGTGTATGTTTTTAAAAGGTGATGACTTTTTGGACAACTAACACTTCATTTTTAAACATTGTAAGGTGACGATCTTATAATGTTCAATAGACTGATATCATGTGACTTGATATCAACAGTTATGGTAGACATTATGCAACGTAATGTCAGTGCACATACCATAGCTAGGATATATAAGGAGAATGTAATGTTCTCGAGTATAGTATATCCTCAGTATCATGAGATAGGTGATACTATTTATCATGAGATAGGTGATAATCTATATCACGAGGTATGTGATATATGATACTATTTATCACGAGATAGGTGATAATCTATATCATGAGGTATGTGATATATAATACCATTTATCATGAGATAGGTGATAATTTATATGATGAGGTATGTGATATGTAATAATATTTATCACGAGAGATGTGAATAATTTATATATGATTCTAGTAAATATGAGAAATAATTATCTCACAAGTTGAGTGACTTATTATAAAACAAATATGATCTGATATGTCTATCCTCCTGAGCTAAGAGGGAGAGTTAATTATAGTAGCTTCGATCAGATAGAAAATCAATATTAATTTATATATGATTATAATAATAATTATAATAGTAATAATATCAATATATTTATATTGATATCATTATTACTAATATTATTTAATATATATATAATATTGATTACATCAGATATAATATATAATACAATAATAAAATAAATAAATAATAACAATAATATTAATATTCTTATATTAATATCATTATTATTATATATATATATATATATATATCGAATGTTATTAATTAACATATACTATCGAAAGTAATACATCATTGAATGTTATTAGTCACCATGATAAAGCATATCACGTGACGGGCTGTAGCGAAACAAACAAAGGAAGCCGCTCATCATAGGACATGATTGCTATGAACTGTCATGCCTATGATAGGCGTGACTCGCTGGGGAGTCACGTCTATCATAGATGTGACTCTTCATAGTCATTGCAGCATATAAAGGGCTGCAGACAAAATCGATGAACATATAGAAATCGATAAATATTAGTTCATCTACATATATTAATAAAATGTGTTTCTTAGGAAAACAACAAAATAATTATATCATCAGATTTATTAAGTAATTTCTGACAGATAGAATTTTAATATAAATCTTGTTTGCATTTACAATATGAGAGGTTACAAACTTCCTCAAATCAACGGAAATGTGTAGGGTAAATTTTAACATCCCCTCAACGTTTGTTGTTTTATAATAAATCAATAATTTATAATTTTTTTTTTGATAAAATGATTATTGGTTTATTGAGTGTTAGGAACCAATGCATCTACTAGGAGTAAAGTGAAATGAATTTTCATTTCTCTAGGCTTTTATGAAACTTTTGATTGTGCTTCGAGGGACTATTTGAGAGTTCTCTAGGTTGGTTGTGATGAAAGGTTATTGTAGAAAACTTGTTAAAGCAACCTTTAGAAAATTAAAAGATGATATTAATAATGGTGATGAAGCTTCAACTTTGGCTATAGAGCTTTAGATTACTCATTTGCATGACATTGATTTAATTGTAAGAGATAAGTAATCTTCAATATTGTTATAAGACAAATATCAAACTAAAAATCATATGGCATTCTTAGAGAAGCTTTCTTTCAAAGCACAATTATGTAAACATTGATTTAGATAGGCAAATAGTGTAGCTGCCAACCTATTGAATTGAGATACAAATGCTAATATAGGTGATTCATTAGGCTATTGGTAGAGATTGGATCTTTTATGGGACAAGTAATTTCTCTTTCCTTTAAATTTTATTAGTTGATAGGTGGACTTCACTATACACAATTGCATGCTAAACTTGTCTCGCATTTCAAAACCATCTTAGTTTCTTGTGAAACCATTTTCAAATAAACTTTTTGGTTGGAAAATCTCTCAAACAAATTTTATTGATCAAAAGCAATTGTAATGATTTTGCATTGTTTTGATTAAGTAAAAACAAGATTTGAAAGGCCCCGAAACCTTGTACAAGAGCATAAAAAGATATGGCAATGAAAGACCAATACAACTGTGGTGCCCCACCAAACAAACCAACCGTAGTTCCCACCATGTGAAACAACAAAACAAAACAAAGGGCAATCAAGATTTACATTTATGCCCATCCTTATGAGAATGTAAGTTCATATCAAAAGGAGTGGAAGATTTAAATTTCTTTCCCTTAACTGTTGTCCATCCATCCTCCACCTTTTCAACAGCCTTCTGCCAAGCCAAAGAAGAGCAAGAAGAGCCCACTAAAGGGCAAGTCAAATAAAAAACCACAAGAGGGACAAGAGTAGTATCACGACTAGAGACAACATCAACAATTTGGTCAGGGACAACATTAGCAACACTAGAAGGGGCAGCCAAAATAGTCTGAACTAAAGCCTCATCAGAGACAGCATCCATAGCTTTTAAGACAACATCAGAAGCAGCAGAGGCAGCCACATAAGCTCTAGCCAAAGCATGATCAATCCGAGGAGAGCAAGCAACCAAACCCCTTCCTTAGAAACTTTGCGAACTGTATAATGGTGATCAGAAGCCCCCAACCACCAAGTAGGCGATTTCTTCGATTTGACCTTTTCAGATAAGCACCGCGCAGCAAGATGGCCAGTCTTGTGGCACCTCTTACACCTGAATGGGATTCTCTCATAATCAAGATTATGAGTCCAAGAGCCCAAAGGAGAAGCCAAAGTTATCTTCTCAGGAAGACCCTTGGAAACATCAACCTCCACAAGAATACGAGCATATGTAGTCTTAAAAATTTCAGACGAGTCCGAATCGACCATTTGGAAATCCCCAATAGCCTCACCCACAAATTCCAAAACCGAGTCCAACTAGAGATGAAGAGGGAGATTCAACAATCTTACCCATAAGGGTATTTTATTAAAGGATTCAGAAAGAGGGTCAAACCCTTGATACCAGGGTTTGGCCATCAGAGGAAAACGCTCCTCCCAAGCGAAACAACTATTGCACAAAATAGTTTTCCCATCTTCAACATTTTCAAACTTAACAATAAAAAAACCCCTTGCCACAGGGTATATCTGAACAACATCTATTAAAAAGGGTTCCCAATGCTTGGAAATCCAAGCATGTAAATCAGAAAGAGAGGGCCATAAACCCCTAAAATAGAAAATAATAGCATTGGAGGAGAAGTCATCCACAGTTTTTAAAATCTCATCAACTATATCAGCATCGAGACTAATCACAAGAGGTTTACTTACAAAAACATACTGCACAAGAGAAGACCGGGATCCCCCCCTACCAGCATGGACAGGACCATGAATGCCAACTTCAAAGGTAGCCACATCCGCATAGGAGATCGCGGAACCACCAGAGGCAGATGCAACAGATCCCAAAACCCTCGAAGAAACATGCCCACTTGCCAGAGAAGGCCTAGGCACAACCACAACAGCAAGGGCATCAGACCTGGATGGCAGGGCATAGACATCACTAGCAAGCATAGACGCAACAAGAGCCACAACCCCAGACAGCCTGGCCAGCCCGTGATTCGAACGGGAAGAAGCTGGAACTGAGACGGTTGCAGAACCGAATGTGGAAGTCATCGCAGGAGCGGGAATGATTTTGCATTGTTTAAACAATTTATTTAAATATTATTACTGAGAAAAAGAATATGTATAAAAAGAAAAATTCACTTTTTATTATTTCTTTTCATAAGAATATCTTTCAATATTATCTTTTTTTAAGGATATTCTCTCTTTTTAATGTTTCAATTTTTTTTTGATCAATAGAAGGTTGAAGCCAAAATAAATTTTATTAATTAATTTAATTTTGAATTACACCTCCATTCAAAGACTATCAGTAGGAAAGAATGGAGGGAAGAAAACCTCTCGGCCGTCAAAATAAAATATTATAAGTTTCTAATTAGTTCCTTATTAAGGAGCTTGAGGAACCATTACCATTCACTTTTATTACAAATACACAATAACAAGTACAATTATCTAGTTTAATCCTACACTCACCCCTAGCCCTATGTTACATTCATCTGGAATGCCATACAATATCACCATGAGGACAAACTATCTCTCTCCTTTATGATCGATTGTGCCCTTCCTTAAAACGAATCCGCCTGCAATATACCCTTCCTACCTTTGACAAAGATAATTGTTATTATATCTTAATTATTAATCATAAATAAGTGCCTAATGGAACCATGATAAGAAGTCATACTATACTGATACAAATCCTGTAAGCCATACAATTATTCTCGGGACTTGTCTACAACAACTACTATTCCTGCCTACATAGAATTGTTATCTTTTAAATCATCGAGGGAGTTTAGCCCACATAAATCACAAGACATATTTTAATCTTACTAACAGAGAACATTGAATATATTTCTTAGGAATAAAACTAAAAGATTAGGCCAATTCAATCTGTTAGTTTGGAAAGAATAGTTGACTAATGACAATCCCCAATAAGCTTTTCATCATAATACAAAACCAATCATTAAGAAAATCACTGGTGACAAGGCTTCTAAAAGTACTCTAAATGCATTCATATATACATTAGAAAAGATCAAAGCAAAAATTGATCTTTGATGCATTGAAAGACAAATCTGAAGATAAATACTAATAAAATTACTAATAAAAAAACTCTTCAATACTTGCAGATAAGATTTTAACAATTTTACACTATTTAAAAAATTAGAAAACATATATATTTAATATTATTACTAAGAAAAAGAATGTGGATCTATATTTTATTGTTATCTTATTTTTATAAGAATATCTTTGAATATTATCTTTTTTATTAATCTATTTTTTAATATTTCAAAAAATAAAATAAAAAAGAAGATAAATATTAATAAAAGATATTATAATTAATTATCTATGTTATTGAATAAGAATTGAACATAAAAATGGTTATCATGTTTTTTGTTTATTTTTAAAACAATAATTTGAGATTTACATACACTCCACCAACAAGGCCCTTGTACTTTTAAATCCTCAATCCTATCAATTCTATATTTTACACATTTTGATTTATTATTTTTTAAACACAAATCTTTCTATTTTCATAAATATTATTTTCTATTGAAATGTACTAGGGATAAACACGAGTGTGAGTATTTAATATCACTTTCAGAAGTGGATCAAACATGCATTAGCAAACTTTAGATTTGATCAGGTATCTATAGCCATTTCTTTTTTTATTTTAGTAAATTACAATGTGTTGCTATTTTGATAATTTTCTTAATTAAATGTGCATATCTTAATTGATGATTTTTTACAAATTTGAAGACCATTCATTTTGATTTGCTGAAATATTAGATGAATAGCAGAGAAGATTGCATTAAACGATTCTTTATCGGATCATAAACAAAGAAAAGGTATTCAACTAGCCTTACTCTCTCTACAATCTACAAACTTTGGGGAATGAAATTAACCCTTGCATGTGAGGATCGATTAGATGATCTTAAAATTGTCGACCTTTGATCCACAAACCATGGTTGCATGCCTCCTCTTTGTTTTCAAGTTTATAGATATTGCATTTGCTTGAATTTCTTAATTTGAGTTGAGGTTTTGTAAAATATTTTCTAATAAAGTATAAATATTGTACCACTAAATCATTATATTCCATGAAATAACAACTAATTATATCGTATTATTCATGCACCTTGGTTGATGTTTACACATTTTGCATGCATGTTTATCAAAGATTTCACAATTGCAATATCTACAACTCATCAATTTTTCACTATGTTGACAAATGCTTATGCTTTGAATCTTCTTGCTCAAATCACTTACAATGGTTGAGGACATTCGATTTGGTTTTATTTCATTAAATCTATTTTGTGCATGACCTCTAAGTATTTTTATGTAATGATAAATACTAAAAAAAGATATTAGAATTGATCTAATTATAAATTATTTTATTATTTTTAAAAATTAATGCTTCAATTTTTTTTAACATGACTAGTGATGCTGTCATAACACACCCTCCAGCTCCACATGAAATGCTTTTGTCTTGGAGCTATGAACTTGTGAGACCACAATGGGGGACCTCATCCTCACACTTGTTCAAACCCGCAAGCGCAACAACCCAACAAAGGCTCAATGCCTGTGAGCATAGGAGCCCAACAAGGATTTGAACCTTGGCGTCCGCTTAACAAAAAAATTGTGTAATCTGGGACACTAGACTTCTGAAGACTTTTATTAATACTTTTACTAATATAGATTTTTTTAAATTTTTTTTATAAAAATCTATTTTTTTATTTTCACCTTTAAATTCTAACTAATAATTTCCTATTGGCTTATCCGTTGAACCTCCTTAAGTGCAAGTGCTAGTGATTATTGTAGATTATGGTTAGAGTTTATTGCTTGATTGCAAATTTTCCAACATTGAACTCAAGTGATTATTATATAAGGTCTTTGAGAATAGAGTTTCTAGACTAAAATGAGATTTTTATGTTTTATTTTATCAAATCTACTTCAAATGTTATGGAGTCCACAATCATGTTTGTTTGGATAGAATTGAGAGATTACATTTTGTTGGGAAGATAAATTCATTACATTGGGAAGTGTATAAGGTAAAATATGGATCGGGTCCTAGAACAATGGTTTGCACATAAAAGAGACCCCAAAGCCAGTATTTTACACATACATGATATTATATTGATATGAAAAGTAAATATAGGTGATTAATATTGAGATTAGGAAATAAAGGTACTTGTCTCTGAAAAAGAATCGGTTGAAAACCCTATCAAATAGTTTCAAAAACTGTTGATTTTCATGATTTTAAACCGAAAATACGAGATCTACAAAACCCAATTTTTTTTTTAAATTCTGAGGGAGGTCGTCCTTGACCTTGAAAAAAGGTCAAAGACTACCTCAAGATTTTGAAGGTTGACTTGGACTTTGTTCGCGGATCTCAGAAGCTCGGCGAAAAGGGTATCCAGATTTGCACTTTAATTCACCATCCCGCACCTGTACCTGCAAGAAAAATAGTTTTGTTTGTTGGGGGGGAGGGGTTTGCCTTAGTCAAACCCCAATTTAAGAATTAACCTTGAAATTGCAAAGATAAACGAAGTAAATGAAATAATTCACCTTGCTTATGTTGAAAACCCTTATGGACGATTCAAATCCTTGAATCCACAAGCGTGGATGCTCCAAATGAATGTAGAATTGAATGTAGGATGTCTCAAATCAATTGTATTTAGATCTTCAACATCAATCTTGAATGGATCTTGAATTAGGAAGAGGCTTGAATGGAAATGGAGGAATCTTCAACTAGAGGGCTCCATAGAGCTTGAATCCTTCAATGGCTACTAATGGATCTCCTTGATGAATTGGATCTTGAATGCTTGAAGACTTGAATGCTTGAATGCTTGATCTTCTTTCTTGAGAGCGCTTGAGAGATTGTGAGATGAGATATGAGATGGAGAAATGAGAGAGGAAGGCTCCTTTTTATAGTGATCTAGGGCACAAACCCCTAGAGAGGCCAACATAGAAAACAATAATTAAGGGCCCATGACACAAAACTCTAGAGAGGTGCACATGGAGAGGAAATTAAATTAAAGTCTTGACACAAAACTCTAGAAGGGGACCACCCTTAATATAGAAATAAACATAATTATTTAAGAGGCTTGTCACAAAATTTGAGGTAAGGCCAACCCCAAAGTTAATTTGAGCATTAGGCACAAAACTCGAGAAAGGCTACTCTCCAATAATAAATTAGGATTCCTATACAAATATCGAGAAAGGTCCACCTCAAATATTAATTTGAGAATTCGATACTTAATCTAAGAAATAGTGGCCCCGAAGAGGGAAAAGACAAGATTTTGATGAAGCCCCAAAATCGGAAGCTAACCCTGAGGATCCCAGACCCTAGGGTCAAGGATGAGTTCGACCTTGACCCTGAGGTCAAGAATCCCAGGTTCTCAATTAAGGATGGAAGAGTTATGCCAAGAAGTGGAGAATGGGGCAGAATAGGGGAAAAAGCCAGATCCAAGTCGAGTACCCATTCAAGGCATTCAACATGACCCCAAACCACTTACTTGGAGGGCTAAACATTCTTAACATGGAAGTGCTTCCATTTTAAGACGATACATTAAGCCCCCACTTTAGCAAGAGTATGGACTCGATGCAAACTCTTGGTAAAGGAGATCACAAAGAAAAAGATAATCTTATTGAAATCAGAGGGACAAAGGAATCCTCAATCTCCCAGGGACTCGTGTCTTTGTCAACTCCAAGATTGCAATAAGAGAGACATCACTAGAGAAAAGAGAGAAAAGGAGAGAGAGGAGTGGCTAACTCGCCCAGTAAGATGTGTGTATCTCATTGTGAACCACAAAAGGATAGGATGGCCCACCAAGAAAACACTTGATAGTCACCCCATAATGTTGTGCACCTTCTAGCGGCTTTGTGCATGTATGTAATGCATCTTCTGATGGATTTTATAAAGTACCCATGGATCCACATTGTATCACCATGGAATATAAAATGTGTGTCTCCTCAGGATTTAGCAACTTATGTGCGTTACCTTTGGAAGATTTAGCATATTTGAAATTGAAAATGCGTGTCCCTTCAGGATTTAGCAACTTATGTGCGTTACCTTCAGAGGATTTAACATGTTGCAAAATAAAAGGTTAGAACAAAAATACATAATATAGAATTAGGGAGGCCATATATATGCCCCCCTCCTTAAGATGGCAAAAACATACTATTTTGACATGTTAAGGAAAGAAAAGAACAAGGATAAAGCCTTCTTCAACATCAAGACAATATCGACAGACAATACCCAATCCAAGCCGAGAAGGTTGCAGCTCCTATGAGGCCATGGAAGGAATAAATGCAATTAGATATCATGCAAGAAGTGAAAAAGTAACCCTTGTGAGGGATAGCACACTATTCAGCTTCCAAGGAGAGAGATTTATCAACCATGGAAACCCAATGTCAAACAACGAAATAGGTTGTGATCAAGGACAAAGATCCTCAATGCAAACCAAAATTTTCATGTGTGATTGGATATCACATAATAGATAGATACTACTTAACCAAGGAAAGAGGTGAATCTCGGAAAGATAGAAAAGAAAGAGATGACATCCTTGCCCCCCAAGCATAGGAACAAAGATGGAAGGGGACCTATTATATCGCTCACAACACTATGCAAGACAACGAGCCCCCAAGAATTAGGCTAACATTGTTTACATAATGCGAAGCTCTATAATAGGAACATAGATGTTATTTAGAGAAAACAGGATTGAAATACAACTCATTGTTACATGATATATAAATAACCTTACTATCAATGAGCTGCCTAATCTTATAATGTAAAGCTTGACATTCATTAGTAGAGTGATCATGAAATCTATGATATAAACAAAAAGGAAGAGTCTTTAAGTGTGGACTACGTTTCTTTTTGCATTTAGGTTTAGTAATCATCTTAGCACGAAGGAGTTGAGGCAAAAGAACTTCTTGGTCAAATTCCTTCATAGGTTCATCATGTTTTGAAGTGTTATTTAAGATGTTGTTAACATTGATTTGTTGTTGAGGATTAAATCCCAATCCATAAGAATGCTCATGCCCCCCACTTTGTAAGGGTATTTGAATTCCCTGTTTATGCTTACCACATCCTTGACCATTAAATCCAGGACCATAACAAGAAGCCATATCAGAGGGAGTCAATGGAACTTCAGTAGTCACTATGTCATCATTAGTAGGCTTGACAAATTTATTGTGGGTAGAAGTAGCAACAAATTTATTACTAAGGGTGTTAGAAGTAGAAGTAAAAACTCGTTGTTCAAATTCTCTTTGTTGCTTCATAAAATCAAGATCATTAACCTTATACTCTCCAATAAAGGTAGGATTAAAATCCAAGGTTCCCCAATAATCTTCAGGAAGAGCATTAGAGGAAGAAGGATTACTATTAAGAGTAGGAGTAGTGTGGGTTTGAATATTCAAACAAGGATTAGGTGCATCATCCGCATGAAGTGTATACATCCCATTGTTATGTATAAACTTGACTTTACGGTGAAGGGTGGAAGGAACATCATGCATCTCATGCAACCAAGGTCTACCCAAAAGAAGATTATAATTAAGAGGTCCTGACATAACATGAAAAGGAGTATTCAAGATGACCGGACCTACTTTGAGAGGTAAGGTAATGATGCCTAAAGTGTTCTTAGCAATGTTATCAAAGCCACATATAGGAACATTGTCAGGTTGAATAGTTGAAAGATCGACATTAATCGCTTTGAGCATGTCCATGCTACAAACATTAAGCCCAGATCTATTATCAATCAAGGTCCTACGAATGATGCTTTTATTGACAGAAACAACCATTAGAGCATCATATTGATTCTGAACTTCTTTAGAAGGTAAATCTTTTTGAGTAAATATAATGTTAGGAGGACCCGGGGTAGCAGGCATGCATTGTAAGAAGTTATTGATGTTCTCTTGATTAGGACGTGGAGTGGGAAGAGTTGCTAGAGCTTTTTGCAAGGCTTCATAGTAGGTAGGTGAAATTTGAATAAGCTCCCATAAAGAAATCTTGGCAGGAGTATTTTGCAATTAGTTTATCAAATCATACTCCTTGCTAGGAAGATGGGGTGGAGGAGGAATAATAGGTTGAGAATGTGGCAAAGAAGTAGAAACCACCGGATTAGGTTGACAATTATTCCTTGTATGATATGTGTGAGTTATCGAATCTTGGTCATCGAAAGACTCTAAAGACTCCATAGGTTTACCTTTGATAGTAATGCGAGGACAACCTTTGACAGTCAACAAGGGTTTTGGATAAACCATGTTAGTTGTCTCAACACTACAAATAGATTCACAAAAGGGAAGAAAAGAAGACACCCTAGGAGGAGATGAGGTAGGATCTTGATTCTCCATAAGATAATCACTAATAGGGAGAGCATTAAGGGAATTCATGTCATTCTCCGCTAATGTCTCATCACTAGAAAGAATCCCAAATGGAGGTAAAAGATCTATAATGTCATCTTCTTTCACTAAAATATCTGCATGTGTGTTACAAAAAGAGTTATCATTATGTATAAATATGTCATCCATTAATAAATCACCCTCTTGTATCAAAGCGTCTTCATGAGGAGGGGATAAATCAACGTCTTTGTCCAAGGGATCATCCACAATGGTTTCATGAGGAAGAGAGTAATCAACATCCAAATCCAAAGGTTCATCCCAAATAGGAGGATTATCATCCCTACCAATAAAGGACATTGTAGGATCACCATAAATCACTAAATTTTGATCCCTAGAGGGGAAAGAAGGTAATTTGTAGTCGAAAGTAAGCTCACTAGGAGAAGAATTAACATCAATCCTCACCTCCTCTCCATAAAGAGAAATATGATGGAGATCACATGTACTAAATGAAGTCTTTCTAGTTGTGATGCCATGCAATGGTAAAGTAAGAGGAGAATGTTGTGTAATCCCAAAAGTTTTAGAAAACATTTGAAACAACTTGTGCAACATGATAACAAATAAAGAAATGCATAGAAAATAGATCTAGATATATCCAAATGCATTCAAATGAAAATCACACACAATAGGTCATCTAATTCCAAAAAGAAAGGGGTAAGTTTATCGGGTTCACCAAAATGTATAATGAAGGTGAGAACACAAGGGAATAAAAAGGAAGATCTAACACAATAGAGCATCTAAATCCACAAAAGAAAGGAGGGTAAGTGTGTCGGGTTCACCAAAATGTATAAGGTAAAATATGGATCAGGTCCTAGAACAATGGTTTGCACATAAAAGAGACCCCAAAGCCAATATTTTACACATACATGAAATTATATTGATATGAAAAGTAAATATAGGTGATTAATATTGAGATTAGGAAATAAAGGTACTTACCTTCGAAAAAGAATCGGTTGAAAACTCTATCAAACAGTCTCAGAAATTGTTGATTTTCATGATTGTGACGAAATTGCGAGATGTACAAAATCCAAAAATCTTTTTCAATTCTGAGGGAGGTCGTCCTTGACCCTGAAAAAAGGTCAAATACTACCTCGAGATTTTCAAGGTCAACTTTGACTTTGTTCGTAGATCTCGGAAGTTCGACGAAAAGGGTATCCAAATTTGTACTTTAATTCACCATCCCGCACCTATACTTGCAAGAAAAATGGTTTTGTTTGCTAGGGGGGAGGGGTTTGCCTTAGTCAAACTCCAATTTAGGAATTAACCTTGAAATTGAATTGAAATTGCAAAGATAAACAAAGTAAATGGAACAATTCACCTTGTTTATGTTGAAAACCCTTGTGGAGGATTCAAATCCTTGAATCCACAAGCATCGATGCTCCAAATGAATGTAGAATTGAATGTAGGATGTCTCAAATCAATTGTCTTTAGATCTTCAACACCAATCTTGAATGGATATTGAATTAGGAAGAGGCTTGAATGAAAATGGAGGAATCTTCAACAAGAGGGCTCCATAGAGCTTGAATCCTTCAATGGCTACTAATGGATCTCATTGATGAATTGGATCTTGAATGCTTGAAGGATTGAAGGCTTGAAAGCTTTATCTTCTTGCTTGAGAGTGCTTGAGAGATTGTGAGATGAGATATAAGATGGAGAAAATGAGAGAGGAAGGCTCCCTTTTATAGTGATCTAGGGCACAAACCCCTAGAGAGGCCAACATAGAAAATAATAATTAAGGGCCCATGGCACAAAAATCTAGAGAGGTGCACATGGAGAGGAAATTAAATTAAAATTCTTGACACAAAACTCTAGAAGGGGACCACCCTTAATATAGAAATAAATATAATTATTTAAGAGCCTTGTCACAAAATTCGAGGTAAGGCCAACCCCAAAGTTAATTTGAGCATTAGGCACAAAACTTGAGAAAGGCTAATCTCCAATAATAAATTAGGAATCCTATACAAATATCGAGAAATGTCCACCTCAAATATTAATTTGAGAATTTGACACTTAATCTGAGAAATAGTGGCCCCGAAGAGGGAAAAGACAAGATTTTGATGAAGCCCCAAAACTGGAAGCTAACCTCGAGGATACTTGACCCTAGGGTCAAGGATGAGGTTGACCTTGACCTAGGTCAGGGTCAAGGTCATCCTTGACCCCTTTTAGGGTCGAGGTCGATCTTGAACCTGAGGTCAAGAATCCTAGGTTCTCAATTCAGGATGGAAGAGTTATGCCAGGAAGAAGTGGAGAATGGGGAAGAACAAGGGAAAAAGCCAGATCCAAGTCGAGTACCCATTCAAGGGGTTCAACATGACCCAAAACCACTTACTCAGAGGGCTAAACATTCTTAACATGGAAGTGCTTCCATTTTAAGATGATACAAGAAGATATTTATTATACAATGTATGAGAGGATTTTGGGTCAAACTTCCTTGAATCAATGAAGATATGTAGAGTAGACTTTGATATTCCTTCAATGTTTGTCTCTATCCTATTTGATTTTATTAAATTAAGGAACAAGCGAAGGCATCAACCCACCACTATATCTAGAAAAATAATAGACTAGGCTAAAAATGGGCCTTCGATATTTTTAGATGTTTTGTAGCAGGAAATCTTATAGTGGCAGGGAAAATAATTTGTGAGTTTATCACCTAGGATGTATGGAAATAAGAAACTAGCTTGTGAATCATAATATTGGAAAAAAAAATAGGTTTAGCTATCGTTGTAATAGGAGAGTTGGATGGTTGACTCTTTAATTCTTTGTTGCAAAGGAATAGAGACTGAGAAACATGTATAAATGAGCTAGGTTAAATGATGTGAAATTGACAACTTTCAATATTAGCATTGAAACAAATTACAAGAAACCAACACAATAGCTCATATATGGAAAAGAAGATAGAGAAGAACCTATAGTTGCAACCTACACTTCTAAATGTTGGACATAGTTGGAAGGTGCCCTAGTTTGAGGATGTCAAAATCTACATAAAGTTCCAAATTTTGGATAAAGAGGCCCTATAGAGCCCATCTCTCCAAAAATTAATTGAAAATTGTTGTATATGGTTGGAGGGTGCCCTAGCTCATGTGTTTCTGCATGTTCAAGGCTTGCAATCATCTATCACTCTCTCCTCTGCATGCATGTAGCACACTATTGTCAAAGTTGAAGCTTAAAATAAATGTTTGAATCGACAAATATCATAGGAAACCAATGGTTTGAAGTCTCAAATAAGGCTTGATGTTTCTTGAATAGTGTCAATGCTTGCCTTCATATTGGAGGAAAACATAAAACTAGACCATGATTGTTGAAACTTGAATTCTCAACTCCTTAATTGTAGGTCTATGTTCAATTTCCTTGAATATGCTTGAATGTTTGAATTGAATTTTCTACATAGTTTGAATGAGAAGAGTCGTATTTATATGCAACTTAAGATGTTTCATATTTAATTTTTAGGGAAGGTTGACAATAAGAAGCAATTTCTCTCCTATTAAGGTGACCATTATAATTCAAAATTTGGGGCCAAACTATTTGGACATGGGCGACATGTAACCTAGTCCTGATAGCTTGAATCGTAACAAAGGTCATGAGTTGGGGATTCTACCAAGTTTACAAAAGTAGTTCCAAAATGGAGTACAATTATACATGAACTGGATACGTTGAGCACCAAAGTGGGTCCAAATGAGTGTGAAATTGTTAAGGGATACATTTTATACTCTACATTTGTCCCCAACTTTAGTTGAAGTAGGAATTTAGACTCAGTAGGAAAAGAAAAAAGATACTTTCATTAAGACATTAAAGAGTTAGGGTAACCCCAAGCTTGGTAAGACAATTTCCCCCAAGACTTAGAATCTTATCAATCTAGAATAGGAAGATAAAAGACAAGTGCACATTGAGCAACATAATCAACATGATCAACATTGCTAACACACATATAGCATATAAAAACAAAAAGGTATGTCATTTAAGCTTAGTAAAATATACAAAAGCTTACTAAGAGCCATATCAAAACACAAGGCATGCACTATAGATCCAGTAAGAATCTTTAGATACTTACTAGGATTAATGTACACAAGCAAGCATACGGACTAGTAAGTTGTGTTATGCTAGGTGACTCATGCATAAGTGAAGGTCTCACAATGGACAAGTAGCTTCATGCTATTGGAGATTACAAGGATTATTTTGGTGGGTAATATTGGATAAGTTACCAAAAGATGGGACACAACAAGAAAACTTGTAATATTTATTTGGAACATTCTAGATTACCTTAACAATTTCAACGCCAAATATAAATGACAAGATGTCACAGTCAATCAACATCATGCACACAATATTTGTAAGGTATAAAACAAAATACATGAACATATACATGAGGCCTCACTATTGCATAAGCAAGGTGATAACAATAGAAGACTAGTGACAAAGCCACTCATCATGATGGAATAATAGGAAAAAGAGGAAAGATGACTCCTTGCTAGCGATCGACACATACCATGACCACATCCTCTCACAAGAGGACATGAGGATTGGATGAGGGGGCCATTAACATCCAATCCACATTCAAATAGTTTGACCAGATCAAGCCTGAACACTCTCAACACAAGAAGGAGACCAACTCAGTTGCAAACATATGACATCATGTTGCAACTCAACAACACACAAGTGGAAGCTTGAAGTCCCTAAATTTTGACCAACCATAAGGAACTCTCAATTTTTTTTAAGGATGATCACAAGGAGTTTTGACCCTTACAAGACTTCACAAGAAGCTACAAGGCTTCACTCGACAAAACTAGGATTTCTCCTCAGTCCTACAAGCAACGATTAGCTTCATGAGAACACAAACATGAAAATTTATGTAATTGATATAATTAAAAATAATTAAAAATATACTTGGACCACCTTAGAGGCTCCCTTGTCTCTCCAAGCCTCGACAAACAACTTAAGTGACCTAAAATTGTCCCTTTGGGGCTCCAAAAGGTCTTGTTGGACAATAACTCTGAGCTATGGCACCCTTAAAGGATTAGGGTGCTTAGTCAGGACACAAGTGTAACATATACTATCACACCATGTTGGAGTCCTTTAGGTGTCCTAGTGTCCAATTGATGCCCTAGTGTCTTGGTAACTTGCACCAACATTGTTGTGTTCTAGATGTTCTAGTGTCTTGTCTAATGGATAAACTAAAACTAGCGATTGGTCCCCCAAATGTCATAGAAAATTTGGATTAAACTAAAGGTGTCGATTACACTCCAGGAACATGAAAACACCAAAAGTATTTGAGGATTAAATTTTCCAAAACAACTCCCATTGACACTAGGCGTCACTGATATGCAAAAGGAGAAGAGTGAAAGTGTGTAATGACATCACCAACATCCTAAACTCTTGCCCTAAAAAATGTCATGTAAGAACATGGAATCACAACACTCTTCCACATTCACAACACTAAACAAGATGTTTTGAAAGGCCTCAAATGGGCTCAAAATGACTCAAAATGCCACAAGGAGGTTTGAAAACCTTGGGAGGGGACTATAAAAGCCTACAAGTCAACTCAAAACAAATTTTCATTTTAAGCCAAAAAGAAGATTCCTACTTGCAATTTTTTAACTATCATAAACAATAACAAGACAATTGTGCTTGAATCCAACATTGATGCACACTAATCAATCTACATATAATAAACATAATTTGCCCAATTACATATCCTTGCATAGGACTCTAACATTGTTGAATTATACATTTGTTGAAGCATGCTTGATTCAATATGTTCTAGACCCCAATGGTGATATACATCCCATTTGACTTTGTGTAACCAAAAAGGTCCACTCCCTCCATGCTATGAGATAGTCACAAGGGGCACATACAATTATGCACACAAGGCACAAAAGGAGAGATACAACACTCCTTCCAAACATGTATAGTACAAAGGATTAAGGCATGAAAATACACAAAATCATAGGCCAACATACATGCAATCATAATGGAATCCATAATCGACACCAACAAGGAAAGCATATCCATCTTTCAGGTGTTACTCAACTACATGGCTAGATGTTAGAGAGAAAGAGTAGGGATTGTCATTATGTAGATCAAAGGGATGGCTCACTCAAAATTGAGTAGTTCTCTCCAACATATGAAGAGACACAATCTACCAAATGAACAACCAATAGATGACCAATTTTTTCCCATTTTGTCCTTAGTCCTTATGAGCACTCAAGGCATGAGAGTGTCATCCACTTTATCTTGTTTCATTTTAGTTATGTTCCATTAGTTTTCACTTATTAACACAACAATACAAATAAGATATGCTATCCAGCCCTTTGTGCCTTGCCCCCATTGGACACCACTCCCATCATTGACTCTAATACCTACCCTAAGATTATCAAAGACTGAAATTGAAACCAAAATAAAATGATACCAAACTTTTCCATTTTAATAATTTTCACAAATAGAGCTGAATTTTACAATTCTTAATAACTCCACACAACACAACATCTTATCAACATTTCTCAAGAATTCCACTTTTAAATGAATTCCAAATTTTATCAAAACCTAGGTCAATAATATTTTCCACCACGAGAAAAGCATAAAAAAACATAAAAAATAAAAAATAAAAAATCTAAAAATATCCTTTTGAGATTTAAGTGTCCAACACACCTCTTTCATAATAAAATTATAAAATTGCTTATTCAATTAAAATTATGGTATGGTAACATTTTAAAAATGGAGTTTTCCCCACTTTCCCATTACAAATTGGAGACACAATAAAATAAAACAATTTGCATTTGGAAAATGCTTCTCTTATGATCCAAAGAATCAATTGCAAACAACTAGAATTGAAAATATTGATAATTTAGAAAGATACGAAGTTCCTACCTCAATTTTGCACCAAAATAAAAAAGTTGGAGAACTCCAAAAACTAACAATGAATCCAAAAATTCATGGAGTTGTAAAATATATGTCACAATCCTAATCTAATGGAACAATACCCACAATTCACTCCAAAATCATCATTTGAAAATCCATACATAAGGTAGGCGTCAAAACAAACTAATTCCCTTATAAAACCCTATTGGATTTTTGAAAATAAAATAATAAAATAATATTTTTTTCAAAAAGTAAAAGATGGTAAAAATTTATCTAATTAGAGAATGAGATACAAATCAAGGACCAAAGAAAAGGACATTACACAACCCTACCAATTTCTAGGAAGTGATCCAACAAATGGGACATCTCCAAAGATAATTTCCCCCTATCCACTATATTCCAACCCTACACATGATGAGAAGCCCATTTAACCAAATAATCTACAACACCATTCCACTTCCTAGGAACATGACTACGACTAACAAATTCCAAGGATCCGCACACCCATAGAATCCGTTTAATCACCACAATTAAGTGCCAAATAACATCATTTAACTACCACTCATTCAAAAAAATCACCACCACCTAAGAGTCTGACCACAAATAATCCCTGTCCAGCCAAGAATACATGCACACTCCACCACATACAAAATTACAAGAGCCTCCATTAAATTATTGTTATGAAGACCCTTATAAATAGAGGGAATGAACCAAATATCTCTAGATCTATCATAGCCTACTCCACCAATGCCAACATGACCATGATTCCCTCAAGATGAACCATTAGTGTTGATTTTAAAACTTCTTGTGGAGGAGGATCAACAAATCTCCCTATTTATCTTTCACAAAGGATGATAACATCTATTTCACATGATTTGCCTAGCACACCTTCCACCAAGAGAAAGAACACCTTCTTGAAGAGAAAAGTTGAACCAATTACAAATATCAATGTCCCTAGGATCTAATGGTGAGCGAGAGTGGGTGTCATGCAAGTAGGGTTTGTGGTGATGCAGAGATGACGATGTCCCATCTTTATTGGCTGTTGTTGGTGTGGGGTTTGGATTTATTTATTTATTTAATTTAATTTTTTTTTTGGGGGTGGGGGGGTTGGGGTATTTTTTGGGTTTTTTGGAGGAGGATCTTATTCTTTGTTTCTTCCTCACATTCAGTTTTTGCTGCGGTGGTGTTTTCTGATGGCAATGTGTTTTCTATTTGGGTCCTGACATTTTTGGTTACGGTTTCCTTGCCTCCTTCTCTTTGTTCTTCTTGTTTGTCTAGTTTCTACATTGGATGTGGTAGAGTGTTGTTTTCCTTTGTGTGTTGCTCCACCCTTTATGTTGCATTCTATGAGGACGTTCATCTTCCCTCTTGGGCATTTGTTCCATCTTGTGCTTGGGTTTTGGGGTTAGGTTCTTCTTCCCCTTAGGAAGTGGGTGCTGCATATTTATTTGTAGATTTCTCATTTTGGGTCTTGGTGCATTGGAGTGCATGGTTCTCTTACTTGCCTAGTTTTTGGGTGGGGCATGGATTTTCTCAGTGAGTTTCTTTTTTCAGTTTAGGGATTTTATTATCTTTTTTTTGGTGCTTTCTTTTATTTCTTTCAGTGGTGGATTTTTTGTTTCTTTGGCCTTTAGGTGTGTCTTTTGTGGTGTCCTATTCTTTTTTCATTTTTCTTTGGGTGTGTGGTGTTTTTTGCCAATTTCTTTTGGGTGGAGGGGACAAATTTTTGCTGTCAATTTTCAAGAGTATGTTCTCTCCCCTACTTATTTTTTGTTATGGTGATGAACTAAAACTGATTGAATACCTGAATGACTTGAAGATCAGTGATTAGAGATCATCGAGTACTGAAATGATATGTAAGATAATTGAATCAGTCATTATGTTGTCATTGATGTCAACTAGTTTTGATAGTACTTATCATGTTAGTTGCAAACATCTAAACATATGTAAAGAGGAGAGAAAAGATGAAGAACTAAGATATCTACATAGAGAAAGATGGATATGATAGATGAGGATAAGGAATACTTTGGGTAACTTATTTATGAGTCTATGACTTCATATTTTTGACTTGATTATGTTACATTAATCTATTATGAAGGAGGAAACAAAATGTATAAGGCAATGTGGTCAGTTGATGAAGCACTTTAGTATACATTGAGCCAGTGTAGTGTATACCGAGTGATAGTATTGACTGAGCTTGTGTTCATCGACGCATTTCTTTGTTAACCGAGTATGGATGAAAGTATTAAATGCTTAAGTTTAGCTGACATAAATTGATGAGCTGGAAATTGTTATGATTTCGAGATTGAGGATAAAGTTTGTTATAAGATCCACGACTGAAAATTTTTGGAGAAGATCTAAAGGATGGAATTGAAACATGCTACTGACACAACCGTTGAGGAAGGTTTAAGAGGCAAAACCAATGAAGGAGAATAAGTGAGAAAATCTGATGGTTGATATGAAAACAATTTATCTATCTATATAAGAGATATCAATTTCTTTATTGAAATATGCCAGAAGAAAGAAGACTACAGAGATTTCATGTGAATACAGTTTCATGCATGCCTGATCAAACTGGTTGAAGGAGAACCAAACTGAAAAATAATACCCAGCATCAGAGAGCTATAACCGAGTGAAAGTAAGTTGAGGAAGTGAATTGATATATTGATCAAAGGATTTGTATGGGATTAGAATAGATCTGAACATCTGCAAGTTAATTTGTATTGTAATCAAATCAACTACTGTTTCAGTTTAATCATTGATACAGAAAAAACTCTTAACCAAGTGGACTTAATCGTCTTATGTTATGCTCCTATGTCATTCAATGAATGTACATTGTTATCCTATTGACCCCATAGTGAATGCTGGTTGAATGATAACTGTTAGTCTTAAATCCTCTAACAAGGTCACACCTAACAGTGTGTTTGTAACCTTTAACAGGGTTGGCTCTTCACCGAGCTCACTTCAGAAGAGTGAAAATTATTTTGGGTTACCAGTCCTAGGTGGTTTTTCCCTTAACATGGTTTTCATGTTAAATCATTGTGTTATGTGTTTATGTGATGATTGCTTTGTTGTCATACTTTACATGCTGCATATTTGATTTGGTCGGTAATCACTGTGAGTTAATTAATTGCTAATCGATAAAGGCACATACAGTTTAATAGTTTATGTTACCGAGCTGCATAATTTGTTGAAATTATTTTAAAAGTTACATCTTTAGATTTGGGACTATAGGATAACTAATGTAATTGATTCACCCCCCTCTCAGTTATTCTAATAATTGGTATCAAAGCATTGGTTGCTTGGAATAGAGTTTTAAGGAATTCAACAGAAAGATCACAAGATGTATAAGAGGGAGGTACCGAAGCTGAACAATGACAACTTTACTATATGGAAAAGTTGAATGAAACTTCATATATTTAGAATTTGAGATTCTTCCTTACATCTACTTGAAAATGGCTACTTACAACCACCGACTGGACCTTTGACTCTTGATCAACTAAAAGATTGACATGAACACAACATGACTATGATAGAGATTGCTGCTGCTCTATCTGATGTTGAATTCGTGGATGTCAAAGATTGCATTACTTAAAAAGAAATGTGGGATAAACTTGCTCAAGTCTATGGTGGCGATGTTAATGTCAAGAGAGCCATAGCTGAAAGCCTAAGATGCAGGTTTGATGATATGAAAATGAAAGAAGGAGAAAACAATATAGTACTATCAGAGGATTTGGTGGTGTCATTGATGAAGATACAATGGTAAGTAAAATTCTAAGAACCTTGTTGCATGCTTATGCAATTAGAATATTTACTATACATGAAATGAGGTCTGCACCTGGCAATACTCTTACTCTTGATAGTTTGATAGGTAAGCTAACAACTTTTGAGTTGAACAATTTTGATAATAGTGTTGTACCATCTATTGAGTCTGCTTTCATGTCTAGCAGTAGACATAATAGAAGGAATGACAGTGATAGTAACACTGGTGATGATCTTGATGAACTTGAAGCTCTTATGGCCCAGAGATTACCTAAAGGTAAAGGTAGATATAAGGGTAAATTACCTTTAGCATGTTTTAACTATAAAGAATTTGGCCATATTGTTGCTAGATGCTTGAACATGAAAGAGGAAGATAGAAACAAAGATCGATCTGGTGAAGGAAGCTATGGAAGGAGAAAAAACAAAAGTTACTGACACTACAACAGTGAGAACCAAGATCACAGAGATAAGGGAGAAAAAGGTATGTTACTTTGCTGAAGAGAATGATACTGATACTGACATAGATGATGATGTTGAAGTAGTATTTGTTGCGATGAAGGATGATTCTGAGGAAGAAGAAAGGTATGTAGCAACATCAGTCATTTCTAAAGTTAGTAAAAATGATACTTGGATCATTGAGAGTGGCTGTACACATCACATGACTGGTGATGAAGAAAAGTTTGATCATCTTGAGCATTTTAATGGAGGATCAGTAAAAATGGGTAATGATACACCATCTATGGTTCGAGGAAAATGATCTTTATTGATAAATGATAAAATCAAATGTGATAATGCTTATTGGGTAAAAGGACTAAATTACAATTTTCTAAGTGTGGCACAACTTAACAACTCAGGTCACCGAGTAGCTTTTGAAAGCAAGAAGGTAAAGATATTTGATGAAAGTGGAAAGCTTGTCAGAATAGGAGGATAATCAAAAGGTAACTTATTTTATCTCGACAATGTTGAGACTTCTTGTTTATTGGTGAAAAATGAGGATGCACGGTTATGGCATGAAAGGTTATGTCATGTAAATTTTGATAACATGATTAACATCAATAGAAAGAAAAAGGTTAGAGGTCTACCTAACCTAACAATGCCTGATCATGTTATGTGTCATGAATATCAAAAGGGGAAAATGACAAAATCTAGTTTTAAGAGTAAATACTATTCAACAAAAAGAATCTTGGAGTTAGTTCACACCGACCTATGTGGTCTTGATGGGCTTCTAAAATAGCCATCTTTCTCACTCCTTTTTATCCTCTTTCTAGAACAAGTTGATTGCACATAGACATGAATTTATGGTTTTAAGCATATGAACTTATGGTTTCTATGTATATGTTATATATGTGTGTGTGAACATAAGATGGAAATGTGGATACTTCTAAAGACATAATATCTGCTTAAATTCATGGATAGGAATGGTTAATATAATAGCTATACATGTTAATGGATGTTTCCTTCCCTAAGCTATGTTTTGGGTAGTTACCTCCTGTAGCCGTAGGATTTGCAAGAGTGATTATTAAGACTTACACCTTTTCATAATATTGATGATGTGGATATATATGTATATGGTTGGATATGTGTGCATTGATTGTTTTGCAGGAGTTGACTATGAATATTCAAGGACCAGCATACTGGCGTGGGAGTCATCAAAGCCAACCGTAGATTGTAGAATCTTCGCAAGCAAGTCAATACTTTTTATTGCATGAAACACACAAATTTAGTGTGCGCTATATTTTGGGATTATTCATGGTTAATAATGTTTTTGTTGTGAAACTTTATGAGTTGTAACTGATCCTCATTTATGAAGTGATCGTAGATTTAGGAGATAGTTGTAGCTTCCTTTTAAATAATCGACTATTGTGACTCTTTTGGAGTTAGTTGAACAAACTGGTTTTTAATAGAACTCTTGCATACTGTTTCAATCAAGTGTAATCATTTTATGGATGAATAGAATGTTTAGTTCAAGTTTTCATTTTTCATCTTGATTTTACTTCTCATTCACTCATTCAAGGGGGCCCACTTGATCAGTGAATTGTTCTGTTAGTGTAGAGTTTATTTTCTTGTTCATTTATATGTATTAGAACTCTTCTATTCCTGTAGCGATTGATATCAAAATTAGTAGCCTGTTCTTGCAACATAGTCAGTTGGAGTAGTTCCTAACTGTGATTTCCTACTTTTATTAGAATACATTTTCTTACCAGTTTTAATATAGTTTTCCTGAAGCATAAGTATTTGAATTCCTTAGATAGACTTAGAAAGAGAAGGTTTGGAGCATATACTTTGCAAATGCCATTCCAAGTTTACGTCCCTGGTCGATAATTAAATGAGACCAAATAATGCATTTAGGAATCATTTGGGGTGTCCAATCTTGAAATAGACAGTCCATTGCTCTAGGTTTCTGATACGATTATTTGGCCAAGCATTTTTGGCATCGTTGTCGGGAATGGTGTTAATTCAAACTTATCCTTGTAGTTTCAGTCTTGGTTTTAATCTAGTACTTAAGTAAGCATTTTTATGCATAGAAGGAGAGATCACCTTGGGAGATTTCTTCCCCATAACTACCAAGGAGAGCCATTTGATTTATTTAATCCTCAAGTTGAAGAACCTCAAAGTGAGAATGAAGAAGAAGAACCCTTTGAAAATCCATTTGCTGATGCTCAGGAACACATATCCTCTTCATCATCTGAGGAATCACTGCATTTGAATGACCTATTTGCTGAACTTGAATACCAAGATAACCCTCTTTCTCTTATTATATATCAGCCACCACCACCAGGTCCTCCTCCCATAATGGATGCTTAGGCTCCCTTTCCTTTTCCTATACCTCAACAGCAAGGTAACCAAAATTTAAAGAAAATACCTACTGCTGCGCTTCCCAAATTTTATGGCCTCCTTACAAAGGACCCTGAGACCTTTCTCTTTGAATTTGACATTCTATGCTAGAGTTATGACTATACCACTGATGCCCACAAGATGAAGTTGTTTCCATCAACTCTAAAAGAAGCTACTTTGAGATGGTTCATGGGGTTGGGTGCTAATGCTATAGCAGATTGGAATGCCATGCACATGATGTTTCTTTTGAAGTACAAAGAGTATTGTAGAGGTCAAGATTTGAAAGGTGATGACATTTTTAAAATGTCTCAGAAGGAGGATGAAACCTTGGAAGATTATGTATCCAGATTTATGTTCACCCTGTAGTGTAATACACAACACCAGCTAAATGAGGCATCTCAGAAACACCTCTTCCTAAAAGGTGTGAATGATGGAAGTATTGAGGCTCTAGACCTAATGGTAGGAGGAGATATCACACAAAAAGGTTGGGTTGACATAAAGAATATATGTCAAAATTATTCAAGGGCCACTTTGAAGAAGGGTAGGGGACTTAGAGACCTACCATATAAGTCCAATGGTGGTTTAGGAGTATCCAAAGTGGAGTTGTCTAATTTGCTATCTGACTTCAAGCAAGACATCATTAATGATGTTGCCACTCAGCTGGATAGTATGCAAGTGAGGAGGAAGAAGGAAGAGTCAGATGCTGTGCTTGCTGAGTTCTGTTCTCATTGCAAAGAGAAGAAGATAAATTGTAAATGTAAGATAGTTGCATCTGTGGACATTAACCCAATGCCCACCGAGTTCAAAGCCATAGATGAGGAGAATGGAGAAGTTTTCTATGTTTCTCAAAGGTGTCCATGTGCTTAGAGATAATGTATGCCTCTAGATCCACTGAATAATTTTGGTTATAATAATAATAGCTATTGGCCAAACCAAAACCCCCAAAATTCTGCTCCTTAGGGTTAGAATTGGAATCACAATTGGTCCAATCAACAACCATACTATAACCAAGCCTATTCGCAACAACCACCATTTAACCCATACCAACAACAATATAACTCCTATCAGCAGCCACAACAAAATAGCCAATGGCCACCTCATGGTAACTGGCAACCACAACCTCATTGGGGACCCAATCAGCCTAATCAGCAATAAGCAATAATGCCCCCACCTCAGCAACAAGCTATTATGCCGCCACCTCCTATAGCAAATAGCAACCCTCAAAAGCCAACTCAACTTCCTACTTAGCCAAATCCAAATCCTAATAATAAGCAACAAGCTTATTCCTTGCACGTAAATGATATCCATCTTACATCATGAACTACACTGCCTGTACCCAAGGAGCCAATAATCACCGAAGTTGCTGATGCTGAAGACATACCTGTGAACCAGCCTGTTGATGTTCCACCTATTGTTCAAACTACACCAGTGCCTAAGAGTCCTCCTTATTCGCAAAGATTATCTTAGGTAATTCCTCCAAAATAAAATCCCGTGGTCACTGATTTGATTGATCAGCTCAAGAAAATGACAGTACAGATTCCCTTGTTGGATGCCCTTAAAGAAATTCCAGTCTATACCAAAGCAATTAAAGAAGCTTGTATCAAACAACCTAGAAGGACAAAGAAAGACCTTGATACTATCCATGTCTTAGGCCAGCTCTTTGATCTCATGCTAAGAAAAGTTGTCATGCCTAAGTATTCAGATCGAGGAAGTCCAGTGGTAACCATTTACATTAATGGTACCTGTTACCCAATTTTCCTGTTCCATACAAATTTGGTTAGACTGATTCTATCCAAGGTCTGCATATTTTACCCTGTTGAGCCCCCAAAAATATTCTTGGCCCTGTGTCTTGTTTTTTGGCCTCTGCAATCTCTTTTGGCCCCTGGGTGCATGTTTGAATTCGAAAAAGTAGCCGTTGGCCCCCAAAAAGCCCTAAAACCCTACGGCCTTTTTGTTTCACGATTACCTTTATGACCGCTTAAGTGTTTCCTTTTTTCCACGTGCTCTTTATTTTTCTAACTGGTCATGAGATCTTTGATTCCCTACGGTTAAGTCCTTAACATCTGGTGATCTGGCGAGCGGTTACGATTTGTTTGGCGGTCTCAGTTTCCTGGCAGGTTAAAGCTCATGCAAGATTGATGATTCTCACTATACCATTGGGTGAAGATGATGTCTCTTTAAGCATCATGGTATAACGATGATCGTCGATCCTCCTCTTTGGCATAGCACTTCTGTGTTAGTGGGTCCACTACCATGTAGTCTGAGTTGTACACTTTTGATTGGTCGAAGGCTGGTGATGTGGTGCCATATCAGAGTGGGCCCAGCATGTTATCTTTCTTGAAGATCCATGACTTTCATATGATCACATGGAATATTTTTGGCCCATGCGATCATACGCCAACTGTTGATCTTACTTTATTGCCAGGGCTTTTTCAGGTGGGTCCTCGTGTTCTGACGTGCTCACATTTTATTAGCCGATAGAGTGATGACTGAGATTTTTTAGTGGGTCCGGTGGCCTTAGGAGAGGTGGTCATCAAGGAAGATCTACGATTGTCACATGATTTGATGGAATCTTTTGACCCCATCAGATCATGCAACCACCATTCGATGTAGATTCAAGGATTCTTCTGTCAGGTGGGTGCCAGTCGCACAAAGGTGCTCGATTTTCATTGGCTTCTGATTGGTGATGTGGCATTTGACTTTTTAAAGGGTCTCCCGACTGTTACAAGGTTGATCTGGGCTGTTCATCTGCCAAGAAAGATAAATATCGACAGTCATGTTTTAATTTGGATCGGCTGGCCGTTATTTTTCAAATTTAAATATCTTTCGCCAGGGTTTCTTGCTAGTTTATTATGGTTGGTCAATTGCATGGCTTTGGGTAGCTTAGAATTGATAGTTCCAGGATGGTTGCAAGTGAGAGGATGATGAGGAAGATCTGATGGCTGTCTCCTGTGATTTCTCAGGGTACCATGTTGATATTCTTGCACCAAAGAAGTATTAAAGGTGGCGCCACCTGTGGCCTTCTGTACTTCAAAAATACAAATCAAACTTGGATTAGATTTTGAGCATTCATAGAAGGGCCGAGTTGCAGAGGGGTAGATAGATCGAGGTGACTTGTCCATAGGTAGATGCAGTACAAGGATGGACACGCAAATATGAGATCTGATTAGTTAGGATACTTTCAAAGACATATTTATGATCAGACGTGATAGAATTAGGGTTTTTGATTATTTTATGTCAAATTATATGTAACCCTAATTAGGTTTAGCTCCTGCCTGCGTGCAAAAGGAGATGTATATATTGTTTTGGAGCTTTTTTAGAGCTCAGAGTTTACATTTTGTAAAAAGAGTTTTCTTTCTTAGGAGTTATCTGTGGCATCTGTTATGCCCTCTGGCTCTTACAATTTGTAATCTTTCATTGGAATCTCAGATTCAATAGAGGCTATCCGTGGCATCTATTCTGCCCTCTGGTCTTTCCCTTGTCTGTATTTCTCTTATTGAATATGATATACTGGCGTTGTTAGAGAAATCTTAGAGTTCCAGAGCCCTTCTTTCTTTCAGCTTATATGTGTACTATTGTGTTTGATCTGATTTGAATGAGTTTGTGGGTATACTTTAGCCCCCTATCATTTTGTCTCATTCATGTGCCCTTTTTTTGAAGAGAATGTCTGCTTGTAGGTCATAGTTTGTGTCTTTTATCCAGACCCCGCTGTGAAACACTTATGCAAGCTTGTTTAGAAAGATTGTGTTCTATGAGATCTGAGAACTTTCATGCTAGTTTAGTCAGTATATTGTGTTCAACTCATTTCGGTGTATCACCTATTAGGTAATTTGCTTTCAGTGATTTTCCCTTTCATGCACTCCTTCTATCCCTTTTCCCCTCAAGAATTTACTTTCCTATCAAAGAAGCAAATTAAGGTGATTATCCAAGAGGAACCACCCTAGAACTTGGAGGTCTCATCTAAGTTAGCATAGGTCCCACAACTTGGAGATGATTCCCATGTTATACTAAGTTATCAAGACCAAGAGAGCTTGAAACAAGGGTGCAAACTTAGTGTATAAGAATTTTGGCATGCCTGGTGGGACTACAACAAAAGAGGTTTATCTTTGAAAGATTATGCTATCTCTGATTTACTGATTGCATAATATAGACTTTTGGAAGTCTTTTGTCAAGTATATCTAGCGACTCCATTGATTTCACAGATCCAAGCTAAATTTGTTCAAAGTTTATGAGAAAGATTGAGACTAGAAGCTCAAAGCCTACTAAATTTTTAGAGTTGCCCTTAAAAAGAGGCTACAAAGGTAGATCAACCCAGAGAACATCTCTTGAAAGGAGAGTACAGTCTACACCACCAAATACTTCAGAAAGGAAACCTTTTCCCTTTCATCTCAGAAGAGGAGGAGGATCTCTAACCATAGATCTAGAAGAAGATTCAAATCCAACACCAAATACAACTCACACAGTTGCTACTCATCAGGTTTTAGTCCCTACAATGGCTAGACAGTTTTCTTTTACACCTTTCAACCAAGGGAGCCCATTGAACTTTGGTCAACATCATGATGTGCCCTTGGTGGCACTAAAGAGTCTGCCTGATTTCATAGGTGAAGGACAAACTACAGCTTTTGAGCATATAAGAGATGTGACCACAATCTACAACATACACAATATAACTCAAGAAGATGTGGCCACCAAACTATTAGCAGCCTCTCTCAAAGGTAAGACTCTTGAATGGTTTAGAACTTTAACTGTTAGCTCCATTACTTCATGGGATGAATTAGGAGATGCATTGAGTAAACATTTTGAGGATAAATCAGACAATTTGTCTTTGGTTGAGCAGTTGACAACCATTAGAAGTGACCCTCAAGAACAAATGACAGATTATAATAATAGATTCCTCAAGACATGGAATAGAATTCCAGTCTCAGTAAAGCCATCAGCCGACCATGCTTTTTTATATTTCTTGAAAAGTTTAAATGGTCAAATCTCTATCATGATCCAATTTATGGGCGGTACCTCTCTACCCCAAGCTTTTGATATAGCTATCAGGGCTGAAAATTGTTTAATCCAAGCAGACATGATAGCTAGAAGGCCACCCATGCCCATCTTTCCTAGCCTTTAGCTTGTTGCACTTGTACAAGTACCCCCATTTACCCCTATTCCCACCATATTAGCACCTCAAGCCAGTACTAGCGGTCAGGAGCTAAAAACAAGTTTCTCTCAAGAGTTGCAGGAGATCAAGAATAGTCAACAAACTAGTCAACAAGAAATGACAAATTTGCTACAGACTTTGACTAAAGAGGTCACAAACCTAAGGAGGCAAGGGCGAGGAATCATACCACCTTTTCAGCCACAAGGCCAAAGTCCTAATCAACAATATTAGAATCAAGGACAACCTTATCAACCAAATAGGCCACCATACCAAGGAGGGTATCAAGGGAAAAGGCAAAATTTTAATCAAAGACCATTCCAACCATACAACCCTACACCTCTCAATTATGTAAATCCAATTAGGGACATGGTCCCTAGTCAAAATAATATGCCTATTGACAATGAATGGTGTTTCCCTTGTAATCAGCCTCATAATCAGGCTACATGTTCAAATGGATGGATGAACCAAGCACTAATGGTTCAAAATGCCTCACAACCTTAGTCAGAAGCTTCTTCCAGTGGATCAGTTCCTCAACAAGAACCACAGGATAATGAGACTGCTCTTTTTAATTGGGAGCAACAAGATTTCAATGGAGTTATTGGTGAACCTTCCATTGCTGTGAACACAAGGTCAAAGAGAAGAGCTCAAGACATGGAGCGAGTAGACTCTGGTACTAAAGCTATTACATCTGTAGAGCCAATACAACAAGCTACTCCCATCATATTCAAGAAGACTCCTGTCATTACAAGCAAAGAGGGCCAAACTCTCAAAGAAGTGGAGCCCATCATAGTAAAAGCACAACAAAGAGTACAACTGTGACACCTTTCAACATTGTAGACAACATGAAGAAGGTGAACATTACCATGTCTATGTGGGATTCTTTTGCTATTCCAGGGCAACCTGAGATTTTGAAGAAAGCTATGACTGAAATGACTACTCCTCAGCATACAAAAGAGGCTGCAAAGCCAGTGTTGGTCAACACTGATCAAGAAAAGAAGGCTCCAAGTAGCAACTCCAAAGCCAATACCACTCAAGGTAGGAACTCAAAGCCCCCTCCTTTTTATGTATCTTTAATTATTGGAAAATCCTTAGTACATAATTGTATGGTAGACAGTGGAGCTACTAGTACTGTAATGTCCAAAAAAGTGGCTGACCAATTAGGACTTAAATATGAACCCCTCCAAAAGAAGGTTACACAACTTGATGGATCCTCAGTTAACACTATAGGTGTTGCTAAAGATACTAGTCTAATCCTTCATGCCAGTCCTAATTTCTCTATCCTACTTGATATTTATATCATAGATCTCCCTGGCTTATTTGCCATATGTCTTTCAAGGGAGTTCATAGCCAAAATAGGAGGCTAGCTTTCTTCTAACTGGTCCCACATGATTTTTCACACGAGGTATGGTAACAAGGTTACCATCAAATCAGAGTCATTAGCAGCACACCATATAGAGCCATATGTGTCCAATGCCATCAATGCAAGCTGCCCTATATTTGATGATAGTGATTTCCCCACTATCAGAGAAGCAAACACTAAGATAGAAAGCATCCCTGATATTTTCCTTGATGAACTAGAATCAGAAAAGGTTTTTGAAGCCCAAGAAAATGTCATCTGGGATGGTGGTTTGGGGAGTTATTTGATACAAGAAAGTGGATCCATAGAGCTTAACCTTCTCAAAGAGGACATTGGTTCAGAGGATCAGAGAAATCAAGTGTGGGAAATGTTCTTTGATGGAGCTAGAAGCAGACATGGTTCTGGTGGTGGTGCCATGCTAGTGTCTCCAAAAGGAGAAAGGTATTATACAACTTTTAGATTCAGTTTCTCCTGCACTAGCAACACTGTAAAATATGAATGCCTTGTAAATGGGCTGGAATGGGCTAGAAAAAGAGGGCTCAAGGCTCAAAGGGTTTATGGTGACAATGAATTAGTAGTCAGTCAGGTGAGAGGGATAAGTGCAACTAAAAATGACACCTTGAAAGCATACAAACATAGAATTTGGGATGCAATTGAAGACTCTTGTGCTTTCAATATTGTTGCTATCCCTAGAAAACTAAATCAAAATGTAGACAGATTAGTTGCTATTGGGTCTCAATATGATATCCCCAATAGAATTTCAAAAGAAATAGACCAACAACACATCAAAGTGATTGTCAAACCTTCTATCCCTGATAATGATACTAATTGGCAAGTGTTTGACAATGATGAAAAAATTCTGCAATTCTTGTTTGAAGAGGATGTCTTCTCAGAGCATAACCAAGATAGATTATTGCAAAATTATGGTGACCAAGTCATACAACTTAAGTCTAATAAGATGCCTAGAGGTCTTGTCACCTTAGATACTGTCTTCAAAAAGGATGATCAAGTTAAGAAGAATAAAGCTGGCCTAGTAGTTCAACAAGAACATTGGGTTGAATTAGAGTTGGGACCAGGCAAAAGTTTACAATTTGGAAAAGTAAACACTGATTTGAAAAAATAGGCTTATACCCAATTATTCAAAGAATTCAGTGATGTTTTTGCATGGCAATATGAAGACCTCAAATTTTTTAATCCATCCCTTTCTCAGCACACTATTGAATTAGAGCCTAATGCCAAACCAGTGAGACAAAAACAAAGGCCTGTTAATCCCAAGCTTGAGCCACTTATGCATAAAGAAGTGCTCAAATTGATAGAAAGTGGTATCATCTACCCCATCAAGCACACTAGTTGGGTTTCCAACCTTGTGCCTGTAAGGAAGAAGAGTTGGGAATTGAGGTTATGTGTTGACTTCAGGGATCTTAACAGAGCTTCATTAAAAGGCCGCCATCCATTACCCTCTATGGAACAAATCTTACAATGTGTCTTTGGATCTGAGAGATTTTCATTATTGGATGGCTATTCAGGATACAATCAGATCTTAGTTAATAAAGAGGATCAATATAAGACTACATTTACAACCAAGTGGGGAACCATTGCTTATCAAAAGATACCCTTTGGTTTGTCAAATGCAGGTGCTACTTTTCAAAAGGCAATGGATATGGCCTTTAAAAGCCTCATGTACAAATTTGTACTGGTCTACTTAGATGACATAACTGTCTATTCTAAACATGCAGCAGATCATATCAGACATCTGAGGAAAATCATTGAAAGATGTAGAGAGTTTGGGATATCTCTTAATCCCAAGAAATGTGTGTTTGTAGTTCATGAAGGAAAATTGTTAGGATATGTAGTATCCAAGAAAGGGATTGTATACAAATAAATGTACCTTCATAGAATTAGGGTTAATCAATGACAAATAAATGAAATAAGGACTAAATACAACCACAATTGAGCAAATATTTCACAATATCAAAGACTAATTGAGCATCCTATGGCTCTCTAATTAGAATGAATAATGAAGCTCTCAGCAAGCTCACTAATGACAGTTCTAATATGAGAATGACAATGATAAAACAATGCAAATGCTAACAATTATCAATATGAAATGCTAAAATTTCTCTCAAAATGCTTTCTAAATTCAAATTGCAAGAGGTTTGATACAATTCTTAGATAGGTGGTTGATGAATTATGAAGGATTTTAGCCTCCCTTTTATAGATTTTTCCAATGTGAGGGGGTGTGGTTGCATTTGATCATGATTGAGTTGGGGTTAAGTCTTTGGTTCCACCCTTTGAAGACAATGCAAAGTTTGTGTCCTCAAAGCTTGGGACAAGTAGACAAGATGGATGGCTGAGATTCTCTTTCACTTTGAGTGAATGAGATTCAATTTTGGCTTGATCCATGCGAGTGTCTTTCTTCCAATTTCATTGGTTGATTGATTTTCCTCTCTTTTTGGTTTGTTGAGAGTAATTGATTTTAATTAATTGATTTAATTGATTTTGTTTAGCCATGTACCCCTTGAATGGGTTGAATTAATTTAATCCAAGACTATAAAATTAATTAAATTAATTGTATTTTGATTTGATTACACTTGATTAGAATGCTCTCAATTTTGATTTATCTTGAATTAGGATTTGATTTTTGTTTTGATTGGCTAAATGTGCATTGTGATTTCATTAATTCAATTATGTCCTTGATTTGCTTTGATTTCACTTCATTTGCTTTTGAATTGTCGTTAAATTGTCTTGTCCATTTTTAGGTGATTACAAATGCCCCTCTTTGAGTTGACGTGCGAAGCATGTCAATTCAAAGAATACTCTGATCTTGCTTGATTGATAGGTCCTGATTCAACAAATGGTCGATCTCTGATGTTCGTTCTTAATGTCTTTCGATGGTCGATCCTTTGATTTTTGATATAAAATTGATGCCGATATGATTGATATGATACTCTTCCAATTGATGTGGTCCTGTGATGATTGTTCTTGATATGATGATTGATTTAATGATCGGTCCTGATGTGATTCTTGATTTGATGCTTTGATATGATGCCCCTTTCGTTTGATTAAGAAAAATTTTCTAATAAAAGCTTTTGCCTTGATTCGATGATTGGTCTCTGATTTTTTTATGATGTTACCACTGATATTATGATTGCATGCCCCCTCAGAAAATGAATCGAAATGATCACGATTGATTTGGTTAAGATTGAGCAATGTCGATTTGTTTCCTGATATAGAAATTTGAAAATGCCCCCAATCATGAGAGAATTTGATGAGAGAAGATGCGATTGATAAGATGTTGATGCTCTAGATAAGTTGATGATGGTTTGGTATCATTTGATGTCAGTCAGAATCACTTGGTTGATGTTGATGTCAATCTGATAGGATAAGTTGATGGGTTGATATTTCGCTCTCAAGATCTAGAGAGACAAAACAATGATTTTCATTCCTTACAATATAGAGTTAGGATATTTGATGTGCTCAAGATGAGCAAATGGATGATAGGATAACTTGATTGACGTTAGATGATCACTTGGATGATTTGACTGATTGATATTTGATACATGATTAGATGATACACAATTATGGATTGATAGAAGAGAAGGTGATGAACTGGATTAGGTTGCCCCTATTTGATTAGCCTGATTGATTGTTGATGATATCCTTGAGGAAGCATGAATCATTTTGATGGATCAAACATTTGAAGATGTATCTTGATGACATTAATGATGTTGATGTACCTTTGATTATATTGATGGACCTTTGATGATGTCATTGATCATTTGATGTATCTTGATTTGGTCTTTTGATGATGATAACTCCACCCCCTTTTAGATAAAACCTCTTGCAAATTAAGCTAAGAAAGGAAAAACAATATATACAATGCATCTAATCTAAGATGTATGCAGCTAACTGTCATTATTCAAGATTGAGAGCTTATTTTCATCATCGAGCTTTTGGAACATGAAATTGGTACAACCATCACTAGCTCAACCATGATGATATGAATACCTCTTTCCTTGGATTTTAACAATTGCAAGTAAACAGACAAAGAATTGATCCCTTTCATATACAAATATCCTTGATGATTCTTTGATGATCATGTCATTAGACGGATTCACATACTGCTATGAATCAACATGGCAAGCACTCAAGAAGCAATCAAGAAAATATCATGTCTTCATCATTGCTTATCTAGTCAAAGACTTCATTGATTTGCTAAAAAGACATGATTCAAAAAAATTTAGTAACACTTTGAACATTTTTGCTTTTGTTTGTAGATCCATATTTCAAAAATTTCATGCACTTTGATCCTTAGTTATGCTTAAGCCTTTTAGATTTTGATTTGATTTTATTAAGCTTTTTAGATTTTGATCTAATTTTTTTCAAATTTTGTTGTTTAGATCAAGTATTTGGATGTTTGAAATGTAATATTGATCAATGAGTTCAAGTGTAACCATTTTTTAATTTTGATGCAATGATTTGAGCCAATTGATGTTTTCTTTAGAAAAGCTCGTTAAATTTGGATCGGTGCCCCTAGTTTGATTTAGCAAAGATCATGCTTTGTTGGGCAATGCAACTTTTGAGTGTTTACTTAAGATTTGCAATTTTTTTATTTTTAGATTTTCAATTTTTTGGATTTTTGAGATTTTTCGATTGATTTTTATTTTTATTTTTTTTTAAAGAAATTTTTGATGTTTTTGGATTTTTAGAAAAGATTTTTGATGTTTTTGAATTTTTTAAGGAACATTTTCACCTTTTTATATTTTTAGAGATTACTAGTTCTCAAGCAAGATCACATTGAATTCCCTGAATGTCTAGCAAGGTATAGGACATGAAAGATGGATTTGCAAACTAGTGGATGTGAGATGAATAGGCCATGATGGATGAAGCAAGTGTGTTACCCATAGGACCATCTCCTCAAGATTATCCAAGCTAAGAAAAAATAATATCTCAATATAGACCAATGATATGGTGTTGAATAGCATATAGAATAATGACTTGATGTCATGACAATGGTCCAAAGGAATGGACATATCAAGAGACTTTCTATAACATATTTTCCATTTCTTTTATTTTTCATTTGGATCAAGATCAATGTGGATATGATCATACAATCATGATAAAGGGGTGATGAAGGCTATGAGTGAATGGTTTGGGATTATGGGAAGGCTTCTTAGGAATAATGAAGGTGGCTTTAGGGTAAGTAAGATCATGATAAGGTAGCATGAATGCAACAAGTGAATAGGTTGATGGATAGGATAACTCATGTCAAGATGCTTAATGCTCATAGATATGTTCAACCTTGTCAAGATCAAAGGTGAAAAATGGAGTACGGATGTAAGTGAGATGAATGGTAGAAAGATGGAGAATATGATGGATGAAACTTGCCCCCAAGTGTAGAGTGCAAGAGAGGAATTACGCATGATGCCTGTTTGCCAGATTTTCATCATGGTATTTGTTCAAGATGCCACAAGAAGTGGTTTTTACCATGGGATGGATTTCTTTTTTTTTTTTTTTTTTGATTTTCTCTTTTTGGATGAACTCAAGCTTCATTCTCTTTGGATACTCCTTGAAAAGGTATGATGTGATGAGCCAAGACTTCTGAAAGGTATGCTCAAAGATGTTGATATGGTGATGGAAAAGTGATATGGTTGATAAGGTAGAGGGTGGCTAAAGATTTATGCAATGGATTAGATAATGGAAATGGAAGGATAATGAATGAGAGGATAATAAGTCTTTCCATGTGTGGGTGTGAAAAAGGATAATGAATAGGAGGATAAGAACTATTATCAAGACCAACATTGATACACACCTTGAAGGGTAGTGGAATAATAGAGGAAAAATGGGTGAAATAGCTTGGGGTTTTGATGTAAGAGAGGCCATGGATCTTGGGACACAAGGAACCAAAATGGATGGATAAGATGGAATATGTTTGGGAGAATGTGAAGTAGAAGCCTTTGGAAGCTTGAATGTCAACTTTGATTTCTCTTTCGTGTGTAAGTCCTTCAAAAGTGACTTGAGAATCCACATTTTGTTTGATTTTTCTTTCCTTTTGGATGCTTTTGAATGCATTTCTTCAATGAGGAGTTTAGGAACCCACATTTTCTTTGATTTTTCTTTTTTCTTGATGGACCTTTGTGGTCTCTTGAATATTTTTTTTTTCTTTCATTCACATGTCGATTAGATGGGAAATGGTGCTCTTCATACATAAGTGGATTCTTGGATTATGATTTTTATGTTGCGCATTCAAACTTCTTCCATAGGACTTGGGATTGGTGGATGAATAAGGTTGATATGGATGGTTCATACAGATGGTTTGATATGGAGGATTTGTATGGATGGGTGTTTGGTTTTTCAAGTATGTATGTCTTTGTTGATCTTGATAGGATATAGGGTAAGTGGATTGTGGGATAAGGATGGTAGGAAAGGTTGATGGAGGAATGTAAGGGCCCAATATAGATGGAAGATATGAAGGTTTAAACTTTGGAATATAGGGACCAAGGATGGATTTGGAGGATGTAGACGAATGATGCTCATGTGAAAATGAAGGTAAATGGGATGTGGGAGGGATATCAAGATCTTTATTTTGAGTTGCATGGCCAAGGCTTTCATCTTTCGGATTTATCTTTGTACCAATAGGCTTATATGTAGCTTTGATAGGAGTGACTTTGATAGAAGCAGTTGAAGCTTGAGATAGATATGGAGGCTTATGAAAAGTGGATGTTGGGGTACTTTGATCTTGACAAGGATCTTTTGATAGCTTAGGAAGAATACTTTGCTTTTGATTTTTGATAAGTTCATTAGAGATGGAAGGAATACCTTGATCTTGCTTAGGAGATGGGTATGATATAAGAGGTGCAGGAATATGGGGTGTTTGAGATGGAAGGGTATCTTCTTGAAAGAGATGGAATGGTATGAAGGTTTCATCATGGGATTCTTGGGATATGGGACTTTGGTCAACTATAGGATAAGGAGGGATAATATCTTGATCTTGATCCTTAATAAGACTTGTTTCTTTGCACTTTTGATTAGTCTCTTGACATGGAGCCACTTCTAAGGACAATGTAGGATTTTGGATTTTTACATGGGATTCTTGAATGGCTAATGAAGGTTCATTTGAAATAGATACAATAGGTATTGTAGCACATGAAGGCTTAGATTATATAACCTTTGAAGCATGGAATAAGTTTGTAGCAAGATGTAGGTTAGCTTGGATCTCTTTTAGAGGTAGCCCTTAAGGGTATACATAGTCATTATGAAAACTGTTTGGATCTTTGTTTGATGTAGGAAAATTGGATAGCTTTGCTTCTATATGAAATGGAGGAATGGTGGAATAGGTGAAAGCTATAAGAGGACCACCACTACTAGACATGTGTTCATAAGTTTGATCTTGCTTGAGAGTAGTATCTTCATTAGATGAGTCATGAGGATTTTCAATTTCAATTAAGTCCTTATCAATAATATCTTGGATTTTATTTTTCAACTCCATGCAATCTGAAGTTTCATGCTCATTATGTCTATGATATGCACAATAGTTACTCAAAAAGATTAAACCACATGAAGTGATTTGAGGCAACATGATGAGATCATTTTCAAGGAGTTTTTCCAAAACTGATTCGTATGAAATTCCAAAAGGAGTAAATGATCTATCCCAAGGATATTTGGATGTTTTTGTATTTCTCCAAGAGTTGCCATATGACAAATATTGTTGAGATGGAACTAATTCCTCTTGATTTCCTTGATTGAAGATAAGATTCTCTTGATATTTTGAAATAGGTTCTTCATCAAATATTGGTTTATCATTAGGATATTCTTGATCAAATATAGGGTTTTCATGATATTCTTTTTGCTCAAAGATATACTCAATGTGAGATTTTTTTTTTGTAATAGCCCTTTTGTCTAAAGAATATGTAGATGTGGATGTGATATTAGGATCATAGAGATAAGGAAACAATGTTCTTAATGAAGATTTGTTGGATAATGTTTCCATTTCTTTTTCCATTTGTGAATACAATATTCTCTTGAATTTTTATTGTTAATTGATTTTGGATCTTAATGAATGTTTTTATTTTTGTAATCAAATATCTTCAAGCAGAACACAATGATTTTATCAATTAACACAAGAAATTCTTCCAAGCAATTTACCTTAGGTCAAATTTGGCTTTTAAATGACTCTAATGAGGTAGGCTTGCTAATTGATCAAGGATTTAGTATGGATTCCATTCAAATACAATTTAATCTCTCATCCCCCAAGTATGTTAAGGGGCTTCCCACATGCACCGAGGTATGATTTTGCGCAATCCGTGAGGACTACTAGAGGAAGGTTGAAAAATTTAAAATCCATTTGTCACACACCCCATTAAGGATGCATGCATTTTATTTTATAGTGGGTTCGATTCTCACGGTAAAAGCAAGCGTGTCCCACTTTGGGCTATCCCTCTCACTAGGCTTGCTAAGGAAAACTTGGGAGGCGAGCCCACTAAATCTCTAGCATGTTCATGGAAAGCAAGAAAATGAACTTAGTAGGACAAGTTTGGGAGTTTGATTCACTTAAAAAGTGAAGAGCATATCCCTATTGCCTTCCTTTGTTCCAAAAACTCAAACACGAAATGGTTCTTTCCCAATCTCTTGACAAGGACATTCTTAAAAATTGAAGTGTTTAGATTCGTTTCCCATTTTAATTACTAGATTTGTAAAGCACCAAATGCCGCAAGCTAAGGAAGAATTGACTAGTTTTAGGCTTACCTTATCCTTTGTAGCTAACCAAAGTTAGGGGCATTTTTGAGTGTTTTTCATTGCATTTTACTCACCTTAGCAATAGCTCCTTCCCATGTGCTTATCCTCCAACAAGTTAGTCAGCACAAACACTCAAAATGAGGGGAAACCAAAATTGAAATTGACAACACAATGATTTATGTAATGAATCTTTGAGCACTCTAATTGCAAATTTCCAAACAAAAACTTGAAATTAAGGAGACATATTTTTGTTTATAAGCTTCAATCATAGTAAGGTATTTTTGATATACCTAATTGTCTTCTTCTTGTCTTTATTCAAGGACAACTTTGATATGTGCTTGATTCTCCCTTTTTGATCTTCTTAGTAAGTGTCTTCTCTTCTTGATTAAACCTGCATTCTAGCTTCTGAACCTTTTGATGCCTATTCATTTACAATCAAAACATACAAACAGGGAGTTAGATGATGAAATTTATCAATTTAATAGCAAATTCAGACAACAGACAACAAGCGACATTGTCTAGCAAATACACGATATTAAATTGTTTGCAGGCATAAGTTAACTGTTAGTAAGCGACACAGAAAAGTGCATAGGCGACACTAAAATGTGCACAGGTGACATTGAAATGTGCATAGGTGACACTGATGTGCAAAGGCAACATTGAAATGTGCACAAGAAACATTGAAATGTGCACAGGTGATACAGAAATGTGCACAAGCGACACTTAAATGTGCACAGGTGACACTTAAATGTGCATAGGCATAAGAAGATTACTTCAAAGTGTGATTAATAATAGTAAAAGTGACAATGAATTAACTCAAAGTGAGAATGAATTAATGCAAAGCGTAAGATAAAAGATCACAGGCGTGAATGATTTGACTAATTGCGGAGAAAAGCTTTACAATAGGTGATAATAGATTATTAATCCGTGACACTTCTGAGCTCGTAAGCGTGACTGTTTTGTGCAAAGGCAAGGACACTTTGTCATAGAAGCGTGACTTCTTTCCTTCCAGGCGATAAGAGAATGTTTAAGATAGAAGTAGAAGGAATAGACCAGGCATGAACAGTCAGCAAATAGACATTGATACAAAGCTTGTAGGTGTCATCCTATTTGTTGTAAGCATGACTAAATGTTTTGTAGGCATGAATTTCCTTGTTTCCTGCAAAATTTCATGAAAAATAGCAAATACAAGCATACAAAAATTGATCTAAATTATAAGATTGATAAATTGAGGCTTACAGCCCCACGGTGGGTGCCATTTTGTATACAAATAAATGTACCTTCATAGAATTAGGGTTAATCAATGACAAATAAATGAAATAAGAAGCAAATACAACCACAATTGAGCAAATATTTCACAATATCAAAGACTAATTGAGCATCCTATGGCTCTCTAATTAGAATGAATAATGAAGCTCTCAGCAAGCTCACTAATGACAGTTCTAATATGAGAATGACAATAATAAAACAATGCAAATGCTAACAATTATCAATATGAAATGCTAAAATTGCTCTCAAAATGCTTTCTAAATTCAAATTGCAAGAGGTTTGATGCAATTCTCAAATAGGTGGTTGATGAATTATGAAGGATTTTGGCCTCCCTTTTATAGATTTTTCCAATGTGAGGGGGTGTGGTTGCATTTGATCATGATTGAGTTGGGGTTAAGTCTTTGGTTCCACCCTTTGAAGACAATGCAAAGTTTGTGTCCTCAAAGCTTGGGACAAGTAGACAAGATGGATGGCTGAGATTCTCTTTCACTTTGAGTGAATGAGATTCAATTTTGGCTTGATCCATGCGAGTGTCTTTCTTCCAATTTCATTGGTTGATTGATTTTCCTCTCTTTTTGGTTTGTTGAGAGTAATTGATTTTAATTAATTGATTTAATTGATTTTGTTTAGCCATGTACCCCTTGAATGGGTTGAATTAATTTAATCCAAGACTATAAAATTAATTAAATTAATTGTATTTTGATTTGATTACACTTGATTAAAATGCTCTCAATTTTGACTTATCTTGAATTAGGATTTGATTTTTGTTTTGATTGGCTAAATGTGCATTGTGATATCATTAATTCAATTATGTCCTTGATTTTCTTTGATTTCACTTCATTTTCTTTTGAATTGTCATTAAATTGTCTTTGTCCATTTTTAGGTGATTACAGGGATTATAGTAGACCCTGAGAGGATTGTAGCTATTCTAGAGCTACCATTGCCACATCATAAGAAAAGTGTCCAATCTTTCATAGGAAAAATTAATTTTGTTAGGCATTTCTTGCCTAATATTTTAGAGTTATTGAAGCCTTTAACAACCATGTTAAAAAAGAGTTCAACTTTCAGCTGGACTAAAGAAGGAAAGGCCAATTTCCAAGCTATCAAGGAGGCCTTGACTGAAGCTCCTGCTCTCTTAAACGCAAATTTTAGTAATAATTTCATCCTTTATGCTTATGGAGGGCATGATGCTATACTTGCTATGTTGACTCAAGAAAATTTAGAAGGGTTGGAGCAGCCTATTGCTTTCTTCAGCAAAGGTTTAGAGGAGTATGAACAAAGATACTCTTTTGTAGAGAAACATGTACTTGTTGTGGTAAAGAGCCTTAAAAAGTTTAGATATCTATTGACCCATAACAAGGTACATTTGAAGGTTACTCATCCAAGTGTCAAAGAATTTTTTCTTTCCAAGGACCTAAATGAGAAAAGAGTTGGTTGGATTACCAAGGTAATGGAGTATGACATTGATATCCAAATGACCAAGCTGGTTAGAGGAAGAGGTCTTTGTGAGCATTTGGCAGGGGATGAAAGTTCAAATAAATCAGAACAAATAGATTCATCTATGGTTGTGCATTCTATAGAGGAACATGCCAAGGCATCAGGTTGGTTGCCTGACATGATTCATTACTTGAAGACATGGCTATGTCCTGTAGGCCTAGATTCAACAAAAAGAAGATATTATAGGTTACAATCTATTCCTTTTGTGTTGATAGATGAGGTTCTTTTTAGAAAGGATCATAATGGTGTCCTTTTAAGATGTATTGATTCAGAAAAGATAGCTGATGTCCTATTTGAATTTCATGATGGACCTTCTAGAGGTCACTTTTCTCCTAGGACTACTACTTTTAAAATCATGAGGGCTGGATACTATTGTCCATCTATCTTTAAGGATAGTCATGATTATGTGAGGAAATGCATCGAATGTGCTATGTTTGTAGGAAAAGAAAGGCTTGCAGCTCTACCCCTTCAGCCAATCAAAATAGAGAAACCTTTCATGAAGTGGGGCATAGACTTTATCGGTATGATCAACCCTCCATCTAGTGTAGGACACAAGTGGATAATCACTGCAATAGATTATTTCACTAGATGGAAAGAAGTAGTTGCCTTAAAAGAATCAAATGAGAGTGCTGTCTTAAGTTTTTATGATGATATAATTCACAGATTTGGCACTCCAGACTCCATAATATCAGATAATGCTTTAGCATTCACATGCCTTAAAGTCTCAGAGTGGGCAATCAGAAATGGCATCTATCTAAATACAAGTTCAAATTACTACCCTCAGGGAAATGGTTTGGTAGAATTAACTAACAAGAACTTGATTAGGATAATCAAGAAAACTCTACAAGATAATCAAAGGGATTGACATACTAAGTTGAAGTCTGCCTTATGGTTAGACATGATTACCCCAAAGAAAATCATTGGGAATTCTCCTTATGTATTAGTGTATGGCAGAGAGGCTAAGTTGTCCATTTCAACTGAATTGCTAGCTTTGGACTTGGCTACTCAATATGCCCTCTTTGAAGAAGGAGATCCCTTACAAATTAGGTATGCTCAGCTAATGGAGTTAGAAGAACTCAAAAATAAATCCATGAAAGATATGGAGTTCCATCAGATTCAGACAAAGAAAAGTTTTGATAAAAGAGCCAGGGTTAGAAGTTTCAAAGTTGGAGATGTAGTTCTCAAGTGGGATGAATCCATATCAAAGCCTGGCAGACATACAAAGTTTGATTCCTTTTGGGGTGGACCATTTGTTATTACAGGATGCAAGGGTCCTAATGCTTTTTAGCTATCAACTCTGGAAGGAAATGCCTTGCCTATTTTAGTTAATGGATTCCACTTTAAGCCTTGCTTTGAGGTCAATCCCTCCTTGTAAATATCTGTAAATACGTTTCCTATTTTCTATCCTTGCTTTCTATTTTAGTTTTCCTGCTTTCCAAGAAGTGCTTGTGCATAGTTTTGCTCCTCTGGTTCTAGGTTGGTCTCTCTGTCATGGTTCTGTGTTCAAGTGATGACTCCTATGCCCAATGAATTACTCAAGGCCACTGGTTTCAATGTCTAGCAGGCTGACATCCAGTAGAAATTGCCAAAATGTTACCCAATTTTCCTGTTCCATACAAATTTGGTTAGATTGATTCTATCCAAGGTCTATATATTTTACCTTGTTGAGCCCCCAAAAATATTCTTGGTCTTGTGTCTTGTTTTCTAGCCTCTACAATCTCTTTTGGCCCCTGGGTGCATGTTTGAATTTGAAAAAGTAGCTGTTGGCCCCAAAAAAGCCCTAAAACCCTACGACCTTTCTATTTCACGGTTACCTTTTTGACCGCTTAAGTGTTTCCTTTTTTCCACGTGCTCTTTATTTTTCTAACTAGTCATGAGATCTCTGATTCCCCACGGTTAAGTCCTTAACATCCGATGATTTGGCGAGCGGTTACGGTTTGTTTGGCGGTCTCAGTTTCCTGGCAGGTTAAAGCTCATGCAAGATTGATGATTCTCGCTATACTATTAGGTGAAGATGATGTCTCTTTAAGCATCATGATATAATGATGATCGTCGATCCTCCTCTTTGGTGCAGCACTTCTGTGTCAGCGGGTCCATTATGACATAGTCTGAGTTGTACACTTCTGATTGGTCAAAGGCTGGTGATGTGGTGCCATGTCAGAGCGGGCCTAGTATGTTATCTTTCTTGAAGATCCATGGCTATTGTATGATTGCATGGAATATTCTTGGCCCATGCGATCATATGCCAACCATTGATCTTACTTTATTGCCAAGGCTTTGTCAGGTGGGTCCTCATGTTCTGACGTGCTCACATTTTATTAGCCAATAGAGTGATGACTGGGATTTGTTAGTGGGTCCGAGGGCCTCAAGAGAGGTGTTCATCAAGGAAGATCTACGGTCATCACATGATGTAATGGAATCTTCTGACCCCATCAAATCATGCGACCATCATTCGATGTAGATTCAAGGATTCTTCTGTCAGGTGGGTGCCAGTCACGCAAAGGTGCTTGATTTTCATTGGCTTCCAACTGGTGATGTGGCATTTGACTTTTGAAAGGGTCTCCTGACTATTACAAGGTTGATCTAGGTCATTCATCTGCTAGGAAAGATAAATATTGACGGTCACATTTTAATTTGGATCGGCTGGCTGTTGTTTTTCAAATTTAAATATCTTTCACCAGGGTTTCTTACTGGTTCATTACAGTTGGTCGATTACATGGCTTTGGGTAGCTTAGAATTGATAGTTCTAGGATGATTGTAGGTGAGAGGATGATGAGGAAGATCTGATGGCCATCTCCTATGATTTCTCAGGGTACCATGTTGATATTCTCACACTGAAGAAGCATTAAAGGTGGTGCCACCTGTGGCCTTCTATACTTCAAAAATACAAATCAAACCTGGATTAGATTTTGAGCATTCATAGCAGGGCCAAGTTGTGGAGGGGTAGATAGATCAAGGTGACTTGTCTGTAGGCAGATGCAATACAGGGATGGACATGCAAATATGAGATCCGATCAGTCAGGATACTTTCAAAGACATATTTATGATAAGACATGATAGAATTAGGGTTTTTGATTATTTTATGTCAAATTATATGTAACCCTAATTAGGTTTTGCTCCTACTTGTGTGCAAAAGGAGATGTACATATTATTTTGGAGCTTTTTTAGAGCTCAGAGTTTACATTTTGTCAAAAGAGTTTTCTTTCTTAGGAGTTATCTATGGCATCTATTCTGCCCTCTGGCTCTTATAGTTTGTAATCTTTCATTGGAATCTCAGATTCAATAGAGGCTATTTGTGGCATCTGTTCTACCCTTTGGTCTTTCCCTTATCTGTATTTCTTTTATTGAATATGATATACTGGCATTGTTAGAGAAATCTTAGAGTTCCAGAGCCCTTCTTTCTTTCAGCTTATATGTGTACTATTGTGTTTGATCTGATTTGAATGAGTTTGTGGGTATACTTCAGCCCCCTGTCATTTTGTCTCATTCTTGTGCCCTTTTGCTGCAGAGAACGTCTACTTGCAGGTCATAGTTTGTGTCTTTTTTCCAGACCCATTTGTGAAACACTTATGCAAGCCTGTTTAGAAAGATTGTGTTCTATGAGATCTGAGAGCTTTCATGCTAGTTTAGTCAGTATATTGTGTTCAACTCATTTTGGTGTATCACCTATTAGGTAATTTGCTTTTAGTTATTTTCCCTTTCATGCACTCCTATCCCTTTTCCCCTCAAGAATTTACTTTCCTGTCAAAGAAGCAAATTAAGGTGATTATCCAAGAGGAACCACCCTAGAACCTAGAGGTCTCATCTTAGTTAGCATAGGTCCCACAACCTGGAGATGATTCCCATGTTATACTAAGTTATCAAGACCAAGAGAGCTTGAAAAAAGGGTGCAAACTTAGTGTATAACAATACCCAAATTCAAAATGTTCTCATTGACTTGGTAGCATCAATTAATGTTATGACTAGGGAAGTTCTACTGAAACTTAGTATCATTGGTTTGCAGGACACACCAACAATATTGTAGTTAGCTAATAATTCCACAGTCAAGCCCGATGGTATGGTTGAGGCTATTATTGTTACTTTGGATTCCTTAGATTACCTTTTCAATTTTATAGTCTTGTCACCCAAAGCAACCCTAGGAGGATATCCATTAATCCTAGGATGACCTTGGTTAGCCACAACTGATGCTTGCATTGCATGCCATTCAGGGAAGATGACCATATGAAATGGAATAAATATCAAGAAGTTAACTCTGTATTCTCTAGCAAAACCCCAAAGTGAACTTGATCAAATTGTCTGGCCAGACTTAGGAGATGCTGCCCTTTAAGTAAAATCTATGCAAAAACTCATGGTCATTGAGAGAAATCCATTCATGGTATCACAAGAAGAAGATGATATACTAGCAGCAATCCTTACCAACCAATATGGTTTTGAGGAGTCATCTTGTGATGATCCAAATTGTTCCCTTCAAACAATAATGCCCAAGCAAACCACATCTCAGCTTCTTGCAGTACCTGATTATCTTCACACCTTGCTACCCCGTGAGATAAAGTCTCCATCCATAGCAGAAATCCAGATGTTAGAAACAATTAAGAGAGTTGAAATTGTTTCAGGAAAGGAGTTGAATGTTAATAAAAACCTTACTGAATCTCAGATGTCTAGTCTTCTCAAGCTTTTATAGGATAGTCAGCAAGCCTTTGCATGGGATTACACTAACATGAAAGGGCTAGATCCAAAACTCTTTACTCACAAAATATATATAAGCCGATAATACAAGCCAGTAAGGCAAGCTCAAAGAAGGATTAACCCTACTTTAAGAGACATAGTTAAGATCAAGTTGCAGAAGCTTCTTAGTGCAGGTTTCATTAATCCTATTTCAGATAGTCAGTGGGTTTCTCCTCTTGTAATTGTTCCAAAGAAGTGAGGAAAGTGAAGAGTTTGTTTTGACTATAGAGAACTTAACAAAGCCACTAAGAAGGATCACTTTCCACTACCTTTCATTGACCAAGTGCTTGATAATCTTGCGGGTAAAAAGTACTTTTCATTTCTAGATGGCTTCAGTGGGTATAATCAGATACAAATATCACTAGAAGACTAGGACAAGACAATGTTTATCTACCCTTGGTGAACCTTTTCTTATTCAGTCTTGCCATTTGGATTGTGTAATGCCCCTGCTACTTTCCAGAGAGCAGTGCCGGGTATTTTCTCTGACATTGTTGCTGATTGTGTTGAAATCTATATGGACAACTTTACAACTCATGGAACCACATTTGAAGAAGCACAAGCTAACTTGGAAAAGGTTCTTAAGAGATGTCAAGATTACAATCTCTCTCTTAATAGTGAGAAGTGCGATATGATGATGGAGGAGGGAGTAGTCCTAGGACACTACCTTTCATCTTTTGGAATTCAGGTTGACCCTACAAAAATTGCAGTTATAAATACACTCCCCACACCAGTTAAGTAGAAGGATGTCAGAAGTTTCCTTGGCCATGCTGGTTACTATAGAAGGTTCATAAAAGACTTTAGCAAACTTGCAGCACCATTATATAATTTGTTGAAGAAAGAAGCTGAATTTGCATGGACAGAGGAATGTGAAGCATCATTCTAGAAGTTGAAAGATTTTCTAACAACAACACCTATTCTCAGAGGATTTGATTGGAAGCTTCCATTCCATATCCACATAGATGCATCTGACTATGCTATTGGAGTAGTTCTGGGACAAAAGGAAGGTATTATTGAACATGCAATTTACTATATTAGTAAAAATTTTCAAGAGCAGAATTAAATTATACTGTTACTGAAAAAGAGTTGTTAGCAGTTATTTATGCACTAAAAAAATTTAGGCACTACATCACAAGCTATTAAGTATTTGTTTATATTGATCATTCAGCTATCAAGTACTTAATGAATAAATCTGCCATTAGTGGTAGATTAGCACGCTAGTTACTCCTCATGGAGGAATTTGATGTAAAGATCATAGAAAAACTAGGAAAGGCTAATGTAGTGGCCAATTTCTTGTCATGACTGCAAGTGCCAGATGATCCTGCAACAATTGATGATAGCTTTCATGATGAGTACTTGTTTTCTATTGATTCTTTTAATCCATGGTAGGCAGACTTAGCCAACTACCTTGCTATAGGGAGAACACCACCTCACTTTTCTCCTAAACAACACCGTCTGTTAGTTGAGAAGAGTTTTAACTTCTCTTGGATATTAGGCTTCATGTTGTATATAGGACCAAACCAGGTCACAAGGCGATGCATTTGAGAGGATGAAACTTATGACATCCTTTGGGCATGCCATGATGAGCCATGCAAAGGACATTTTTCCACAAAGAGGATAGCCTACAAAATCTTGACAACTAGGTACTACTGGCCTACTTTGCATAAGGATGCAGCAAAACATACTTGACATTGTGATAGGTGCCAACATATGGGATGTCCTATAAGGACTGATGAAATGCCCCTGCAGTTGCAGGTAGTTGTCACACCCTTTGACAAGTGGGGTATTGACTTCGTTGGAACTATTTAGCCCTCTTCTCATGGGAAGTCTTACATCTTAGTATGTACTGATTATGCAACAAAATGGGTTGAAGCCAAAGCTATGAGACATGCCAGAGATCACAAAGTTGTTGAGTTTCTTTATGAATGCATATTCACCAGATTTGGAGTACCAAGGGAAATTGTCACAAATCAAGGGGCACAATTCACCTCTAACCTTATCAAAAAGTTGATGTAGGAGTACATGGTGCATCATGGAAAATATTCACCTTACCATCCTTAGGCCAATGGTCAGGCTGAAATCACAAATCGAGAGGTCAAATCCATTCTCACTAAAATAGTAGCTGTGCATAAAAAGGATTGGGCTACCCACCTTCCTGAAGCCATATGGGCTTATTGCACCACATGGAAAACCACCATAGGGTTTACTCCTTTTGAGTTGGTATATGGAAAATCCACCTCTATGCCGATTGAGTTCCAACATAAAACACTTCGCACCACTTTAGATCTAGATATAGATATCACCAAAGCACAACAAGACAGGTTACTACAATTAAATGGATTGGATGAATATAGGAAGTCTACTCTCCATAATATAGAGTTGATATAGTAGCAATGGAAAAAATGGCATGATAAGTTCATTCGTTATAAGAAATTTTCTGTCAGAGATTGGGCACTGTTATATGATTCTAGATACCAACACACACCTGGGAAATTTCATACCAAATGGCTTGGGCCTTATGAGATCATATCAGTATTTGACAATGGAGCAGTACAAATTTCAACCATTGATCCTATTCAATTCAAGTTACTTGTCAATGGGCATCATCTGAAACTTTACCACAAACCTATTAGCTGTGATGAGTTCCTAAAGCAGTTCTAGAGCACAACTGAAGCAAGCGATCCTGTAGCCGAAGAATCTGGGTCTTCCACCCAAGATTCTACCGATTCTTGATTCCATTCAAGACCACCATAATAAATATTTCACATTTCATGGAATACTTTCTCCATAATAATTTTTCATCTCACCTTCTCTCTTTTTCCACCCATACACCCCATCCCATCACTCCATATGCAGGTGTAGTTTTTTGAACAACTCTTCCTACATCGCCTCCAGGTTCATGCCACATATACTTGTACATATATTATTTTTATTCATTAATTTTTAGGATTTTGTGTCATTTCAATTTTTCACTCTTGCTTAACCTAGCTTGGTGGGACCCATGCCATTACTTAGTTGGGGGGGGGGGGGAATTATTCTATTTTTGAAATTTCAAATTAGCATGTAAAATTAAAGTTCGTGTCTTTGAATTATGTCTGCAACATGACTTGATGATCTATCCTTTTGTGATTGCATCATCACATTTGAAGTGAATTAAAGATATTAAAATTTGATCTTGATTTCTAATGATATGCTATGACATGTTTAGGGTGGCAGCCTTGGCACACGCAAGCTTTTATGAGATGTTATGCAAAACTTATATCATTAGATTTCATGCAAAAATCTTTAATTTTATGAATCAAGTTGCAGTTTGTACACTGTCTTTTCTTCTGCAACATTTTGTTCCATAATGCATTGAGGTCTGTGACTTGCCATTGTCGAACTCTATGAGAATTGTAGTTCTACAAATTCAAAATTTGTTTGAGTAGTAATGGGAGGTGACCTTCAAAGGCATGAACTAGTGGACCACAGGGTTTTGCTAAATGATGCGTCCACTTGTGAAATGTTTAGAAGGAGAGGATGACTGGATTATTGTTTAAGCCTTAAAGGGTTTAATGAGGAAGTTGCTCTGCAATTTTTATCTACCTTGAAGGACGGGTTTGTAGAAGTCAAAGGCTTGAAGATTGAATTCATAGAAGATGTAGTAGCTGAAGTGACTGGTTTACCTCAAGAAGGTGAACAATGGGTGAAAGATTTTGACCTGCATTCGGCGAGAGCACAGTTCACTTTGCACGGTGATCCTCAGTTAGATATCGACAGGAAGCAAGGAACTTGGCAATTATCTTTGCCTCTGGAGTTCATCCATCCAGCCGCATTTGTTATTTAGTACTTCACCTGTGAGGGAAGCTACAAGTACTTGCATGCTTTGAATTTCAAAATTCTTAGTCATCTTTGGCACGATAATAGACCGGTAAATCTTCCCAGCTTCCTATTTAACATTGTGAAAAAGCAAGCTTTATTAGTCTAGTCAGGAAGCAACCAGTCTATTTCACATCATTGCTTAATAAAATTAATTGTAGAAAGGGAATTGAATAGACAAAAAGTTGGGACATGGGAAGAATTTTTGCAAATGAATGAGGTTGAACCTAGTGTAGTCGGCCCTAGAGGTCATGGTGTTGGTCGGAGAGAGTAAACATCTTCTAGGGTTCATAAAATTGTTCAAAGAATTGAGAATGATCCTGAAGCCTCTCCTTCCATTTCTAGGTCACCTAGAAATTTTTTTTCCAGTGCTAGAGCCTCTACTTCTCAGAGGAAGAAAAAAAAAAGTATGGAAGCTCCCAATATTCCTGAATCTTCACCGTTCGTAAGGACCAGGTCTACATCTAGGAAGGATAAGGGTAAAACAATAGAACCAAAAGAGGAAATATTAAAATCTCATCCTAGTGATAATACTGATAATGTGGAAGAAACCCTACATTCCCCTAGGGAAGATAATTCTGAGAACCCTTGTGAAGCAGTGGCAGAGGAGGTAGTCACTAAGAGAAAGAAACAGAAGAGTCCTCTAAGCTCATCCATACCCCCTATGAAGAGAAGTAGAAGGCTTTCTGAGAAAGATGCTGAATCTTCAAATCATATTATTAACATTGAGTCTTTTGAATCTATAGAAAATGAGTCTTTGGAAAATTCCTCTTCTGAGGAATTGTTTCATCAACCTGTAGCTAGTGACACTATATTAAGAGAGCAGAGTCTAGAAATAGAGGTTAATCCTGGAGTTAACTACATACTGATTGATAGTGACAAGGACTCTGAGGACACAAAGGAATTTGTAGATAGTTCTACCGAGTCAGACATTAGTATGAATTCAGAAGAAATTCCTAACTTTGGGACTAAAATTATTAAAGAAGTACCCTAGTAGAGCAGTCAGGATAGGTTAGAAATGCTGGCTAAGGTGGCAGCTGATGTTAGTAAGGAAACCAATGTAATAAAGACAATTGTTTTGTGGAAGGGGAAGTCATCTACACCAAAGAAGATAATTAAAACTCCTCACTTTCCATCTGGATGGGTGGACATACTCAATCATGAACCTTTACCCCCACCAAATTTGTCTACATCGCTTGCTGCAGGGATAAATTTATACCAACAGTTGTTATGGGAAAAGACACAATGGAATTTAGAAAAGGAAAAATTGAAACAAGTCATTAGTGAGCAGAATTCTCAGTTGGAGTAGAAATCAGATGAAATTGAGATATTGAAATGGAGGATTGATCAGATTACAAGGTTAATTCCAGAGCTGATGGAATGCAGATCACCATCTTTGGTGCATGCATTATTCTTTAAAGATCAACTTGTTAATTTCAAATTAATAAGGATTGTAGAAGGCCTCAATCCTTCCCTATCAACTCACCATGAATTTTACTATGCCTTTTAGTCTACCCCAATGACTCTAAAAAACCTATTATGTGAATTGTACTTACATAACCTAACAGTTCCTGATGACACAGAGTGGAATTCACTCCTCTATGTAGGGGATGTTCAGTTAAGAGCAATTATGTCATGGATGCAGAATGAGATGAGTAGAGAACACTAGGCTGTGCCATACAAAGACAAAGAAATGTCAGCTCCTTTGATGATGAGCCTAAAGTTCAACACTCCAGACATACATATTTTGACTGGCTTTCTATCACAGCAAATACTAGTGGAGCCAATAAGATCTATCTAGTGTGAGAACAAAATTTTGCAGACTGGGACCAACATTCCTCACAAGATGTTGTCACAAAAATTAGTGCCTCCAGGCAGAGGTGAATAAGGATGTCACATGATCTAAAGAAAATGGAACTTCACTCACCATAGAATCTAACCCTTGCCACAAGAAGAGTTCCATGGTATATTATGCTGGGAAGGACACTCCTTAATCGTTGGTTTCTATTAAGGTTTCAACCTCCACTCTTCCTACAGCCATTGTTGGTGATGAAAAATAGTGCAATAGATTATGACATGGCCTCTGAAGTCTAGTGTTGGGAAAGACTCAAGGAGACTCATGGATACTTTGATTATGTTCATGATGAGTATGGGCAGAGAAAAACTAGTGATTTGAGGGTCTATGCCAGGATTCAAAATTTCATGATTGCTGGGGACCAGCAATAGTTTAGTTGGGGGGAATGATGGGCTTCTAAAATAGCCATCTTTCTCACTACTTTTTATCCTCTTTCTAGAACAAGTTGATTGCACATAGACATGAATTTATGGTTTTAAGCATATGAACTTATGGTTTCTATGTATATGTTATATATGTGTGTGTGAACATAAGATGGAAATGTGGATACTTCTAGAGACATAATATCTACTTAAAATCATGGATAGGAATGGTTAATATAATAGCTATACATGTTAATGGATGTTTCCTTGCCTAAGCTATGTTTTGGGTAGTTACCTCCTGTAGCCGTAGGATTTGCAAGAGTGATTATTAAGACTTACACCTTTTCCTAATATTGATGATGTGGATATATATGTATATGGTTGGATATGTGCACATTGATTGTTTTGCAGGAGTTGACTATGGATATTCAAGGACCAACATACTGGTGTGGGAGTCATCAAAGCCAACCATAGATTGCAGAATCTTTGCAAGCAAGTCAAGACTTTCTGTTGCATGTAACACACATATTTAGTGTGCACTATATTATGGGATTATTCATGGTCAATAATGTTTCTGTTGTGAAACTTTATGAGTTGTAACCGATCCTCATTTATGAAGTGATCATAGATTTAGGAGATAGTTGTAGCTTCCTTTTAAATAATCGACTGTTGTGACTCTTTTGGCGTTAGTTGAACAAACTGGTTTTTAATAGAACTCTTGCATACTATTTCAATCAAGTGTAATCATTTTATGGATGAATAGAATGTTTAGTTCAAGTTTGCATCTTTCATCTTGATTTTACTTCTCATTCACTCATTCAAGGGGACCCACTTGATTAGTGAATTGTTCTGTTAGTGTAGAGTTTATTTTCCTATTTATTTATATGTATTAGAACTTTGTTGTTCCTAAAACTATTGTTATTAGAATTAGTAGCCTGTTCCTGCAGCACAGTCAGTTGGAGTAGTTCCTGACTGCGATTTCCTGCTTTGATTAGAATACATTTTCTTACCAATTTTAGTATAGTTTTCCTGAAGCATAAGTATTTGAATTCCTTAGATAGAATTAGAAAGAGAAGGTTTGAAGCATATACTTTGCAAATGCCATTCCAAGTTTACATCCTTGGTCGATAATTAAATGAGACCAAATAATGCATTTAGGAATCATTTGGGGTGTCCAATCCTGAAATAGGTAGTCCATTGCTCTAGGTTTCTGATACTATTGTTTGGCCAAGCAGGTCCCATGAGAACTTAGAGCTACTATGGAGATAGTTACTTTATTCTATTTGTTGATGATTACACTAGATTGATGACTATAATGTTCTTAAAAGAGAAATATGAGGCATTTAAAATGTTTAAATGGTACAAAGAAAAAGTAGAAAAATAAACTGGGAAAGAACTAAAATTCTTGAGGTCTTATAGAGGTAGTGAGTTTATTTCTAATGAATTCACTAACTATGGTAATGAGCATGGCATATAAAGATAGGATTCTGCACCGAGAACACCACAACAGAATGGGATTACTGAAAGGAGAAAAAGATCAATTGTTGATTGTGTGAGGACACTGATGATAGAAAATAATGTTTCACAAGTATACTGGAGAGAGGGAGTTAGCACAACTTTATATGTTCTAATCGGGTACAATTGAAGAAAGACACAAACAAAACACCCTACAAGTTATGGTTTGGTTACACACCGAGTGTAAGTTACTTCAAAATTTTGGTAGAAAATGTTTTATTTTGAAAGATGATAGGAACAGGAAATTTGACTCTAAAGGGGATGAGGGAATATTTCTTGGATATTCTACTAAAAGAAAAGCTTACAAGTGTTTGAATAAGGTTACTAATAAGATGATTGAAAGTGCTAATGTCAGAGTTGATGAATTTGATTATAAAAATGATGAAGAAAGTGCTAAGGAGCTAGTAGACTATGGTAGATTCACTTATATTGAGCATCCAGAGTACCTACCGAAGCCATAGGCTGAGTTGAATGAGCATTAGGAAAATAACACTAAGGAACAACAAAGGGAAACCGAGGAACAGGAAGAAGCTACCGAGCAAGGAAATGAACTTGAACAAAATGAAGAACAAAGGAGAGATCAAGTGCTAGCATGATTTGTCAGAAGGCATCATCCTGAGAACCAAATCATTGGAGATAGGCAAGCTGGGATACTGACAAGAAGTAAGTTAAGAAAAAATGTATGCTTAGTCTGTGAATTTTAATTGAAGAATGTTAAGGTTGCACTTGAGAATGATGAATGGATAAATTCTATGAATGAAGAGATAGAACAAATTGAGAAAAACAAGACATGAACTTTAGTACCTAGACCAAAAGATAAGAATGTTATCGATACTAAATGTTTTTTTAGAATTAAGCTGAATGAAAATGGAGAGGTTACAAGAAACAAAGCTAGATGGGTTTTCAAGGGATATGTGTAGGAAGAAGGTATTGATTATGGTGAAAATTTTTCACCTATTGCTAGACTGGAAGGAGTCCGCATGTTACTTGCATATGCTGCACATAAGAAATTTAAAGTCTATCAAATGGATGTTAAGTCTGCTTTTCTGAATGGAATACTAGAAGAGGAGGTCTACATAGAACAACTAGAAGGGTTTGTTGATCCAAATCAGAAAGATATGGTATGTAGACTACACAAAGCTTTATATAGTTTAAAGCAAGCACCAAGAGCCTAGTATGAAAGGTTGCATACTTATATTTTAAGTATTTGTTTTGTAAGAACTAGTGAAAGCAACAATTTATACATGAAAGGAGGATCTGATGATAGTATTTTGATAGCTGAAATATTTGTGGATGTTATAATGTTTGGAGGACAAGATCATATCTGTAAATCATTTGCTGATGAGATGAGAAAAGAATTTGAAATGTCTATGTTTGGAGAGATTAAATTCTTTCTAGGCTTGTAGGTAATTCAACAAAATGATGGAATTTTCATCACACAATCAAAGTACATAAAGGAAGTATTGAGAACATTTGGCATGGAAGATGCTAAACCAGTTGGAACACCAAAAGTCACAGGCTGCAAATTAAGAAAAGATGATGAATCTAAAGAGGTAAACTAGACATTGTATTGATCTATGATTGGTAAACTGATGTATGTAGTACATAGTAGGCCAGATATTGCACACACTAGCAAATTTTAGCTTGTTTTTTGACAAGGTTTAGTCGATTATTAGACACCTATTGGTCGGATAATCGACCACAACGGTCATCAGTTTTTTTTAGTCAAAAATACCACACTTTAAATCTCTGTCACAATTGTGACATTATTAGTGGTTGAACTATCGACGAAAATGATGTCAAAATCATTGCTTCAACTTGGAAGAATTGCCAGTTATACCACTATCTCTGCAACCAATGTAGGTCAAAATTACAGTGTACAATCATCGTAATAAATGTCAAATGTATAACTTTCTTGTCGATATGTCTATTCTTTGATGGTAAAAAAAGAGATAGAAAATTTAATTTTTTTATAAAAATATATATATATTATCAAATTAAGCACAATAATATTATGTCACTGTTGTTTACTTTTTACAAACATTCACACATTTTCTATCTTATTTCACACAAACATGTTCTTTCCTGATCTACAAAAGTGGAGATAGAAACAACCCCTCTAACTATCGGACCACAATGCCTTATGAGATCTTATTGGCAGAAGTGGGTGCCTTTCCCTTAGAAGCTATTACATTGGTCCGACTGATATGCTACTTAAAGAAAGAGGGGGATGCTTTGAGGATTGAATGGGTTGTGGGAGAGTTTGGGAAAGGCTTTCTTAGACTTCCACTCTCCACCACCCACCATTTCCACCTTAGCATTCCCATTTCTTGGGGATACTTCTCACCGCGTATGACAAGGTAGAGCTCCTTGTCCATTTCCAGCTGTACATCTTCTTTCCTCAATCCTACATGCAATACATATTTAGTTCCACCAAACTTACTTTGAAATTACAACCTTTTAAGGATAGGAACACAAAAATAAGAGAGAATAGATCCACCACTAATGTCAAACCCACTCATTTTTTTCAATACTACTGAAACTAAGATAAAGATATTTGTGAAGGTTTTATAGACGTAGGCTACTGAATCATCATCTCTGCACTGGTACTCAATTTGGAAACCCTCGTATGTATATAGCCACTCTAGAAAATGTCCATATCTATAAAATTTCCACAAAAATCCCTTCTAGCCTCCATTGCATATAAGTCTTCTCAGAATCTAAAAACTCTGGCCCATCATTGATTCTCATCAATGTACCAATTTGGATACTAAGTCTAATTTAATTTGTCTGTGGACTGAGACCTTAAATTATTGAGCTTCTCTTTGTTTCAAGAAGAGTATAACATTCTCTACTTAACAGGGCCAACCACGTGAAGATGGAAGCTCATCTGGCCCCTCCTAGGAGCCTCCTATGACCCTTTATGACATTTTAAGACCCCTAAGATGTATTCTTAAGGATTGTAAATGGTCATAAAGGGTCATAAGGGGTCTTGGGACACAAAAAATATGAAACATAATTGTAGGCATCATGGTCACAATTTTTCTTGGAGACAACGTAATTGAGTTGTATACCTAGATGATGCAGAGCAACTCTTGCACCTCTGATTCCAAGTTGAATACATCTGTTTCTCATGAATACAAGGTCCTCCAACAAATGTATTCAACTTGGAATTAGAGGTGAAAAATTTTCTTTGCATCACTTGGGTACACAACTCAATTATGTTGTCTCCAAAAATTATGACCATGATGCCTACAATTATGTTTCTCAGCTATTGTGAAATCTACATTTATGTTTCTTAGTTGTGTTTATATGCATGTTTTTTATGTGTTTTGGATAGTAAGTCTAATTTAATTTTTCTATGGACTAAGACCTTAAATTATTGAGCTTTGCTTTGTTTCGAGAAGAGTATAACATTCTCTACTTAACAGGGCCAACCACGTGAAGGTGGAAGCTCATCTGGCCCCTCCTAGGAACCTCTTATGACCCTTTATGATATTTTAAGACCTCTAAGATGTATTCATAGGGATCGTAAATGGTCATAAAGGGTCATAAGGGGTCCCAGGACACAATAGCTGAGAAACATAATTGTAGGCATCATGGTCACATTTTTTGGAGACAATGTAATTGAGTTGTATACCCAAGTGATGGAGTGCAATTTCTGCACCTCTGATTCCAAGTTGACACTGCGGGATCCAAAGACCATAGATAAGGAATAAATTTAGAGAGCGAAGGAGGGCCATAATGACAAAAATAATACAAGACAAACCTCAAGTTAAATGAGTTGGCAACTACAAACATTTTAATAGATTTTTATTATTAAATAATGAAATTTGCATATACTAGCGTTCTAAGCCTTCTCATTACATGATTTATTATTGTAAGCCCCCTCTAACTTACGCATCTATAAGATGAAACTACAACCTATTGGGATTGAGACAAACCTTATAGAACAACAACAACTAGGAATGATCGCTTGCCAACATCTGTTGAATACATCTATTGGAGGACCTTGTATTCATGAGCTACACCTTGTATTCATGAGCTACATATGTATTCAAAAGATGTATTCAACAAATGTTGGCAACCAATCCTTCCTAGCTGCTATTATTCTATAAGGTTTGTCTCAATTCCAAAAGGTTGTAGTTTCATTTTCCAGATGCATAAGTTAGAGGGGGCTTACAATAATAAATCATGTAATGAGGGGGCTTAGAACACTGGTATATATAAATTTCATTATTTAATAATAAAAATCTATTAAAATGTTTGCAGTTGCCTCATTTAACTTGAGGTTTGTCTTTTATTTTTTTGGTCGTTATATCCCATAGTGTCAACTTGGAATCGGAGGTGCAGAAGTTGCACTCCATCGCTTGGGTATACAACTCAATTACATTGTCTTCAAAAAATTATGACCGTGATGCCTACAATTATGTTTCTCAGCTATTATGAAATCTGCATTTATGTTTCTCAGCTTTCATGTTTATACCTTCTTCTCTCATTTGCTGGTGTAATTCCTCTTTCAGTATCCCCTTTCTCCTTTGCATCCAAAATGAACTCATTCCAATCCCTCACTGGAATAAAGGGAGGCTACTCATACTAGAATAAGGGGAGGATGCTTAAACTTCAACGAGACTTCATACCACACAACGTTTGTAGATTATGTTCAATGCATTATTTACATTTGTAAATCAACATTGCGTACAAATCTGCGGACGGTGCATGGTATGAAGCCTCGCATAAGCTTGAAAATAATAGTCAATCCATAGTCAAGGTCAAGGAACAAATGGAATAACCAAGAAAACACTATACGTTAAATCATGTGATTGATAGTAGATTGGGGCTCACCTGAGCCATAAACATGAATAAATATTCTAAAAAAAGATGTAAACCATATATATGCGCACTTGAGGCAAAGAGAAGTTACATCATATCCATATTAAAATATTAGTTACAATATGAAAATACTAAACTAACTAATTCCTGAGTTCATCTCTGCATATGGTCGCAACAAAGATATGTGATTACAATACATAGAAGGCATTGTAAAAATATAATTTCAGAATTTGCCCTAGCCTGACACATTTTGCACTCAAATCCTTCATCGTGGATAAGTGGAGATGCGTAGATAGATGCAGATGAGTTGTCATCGACCCAACTAAAGTATTTGCAACCATTATTTCCCTGTGATGCACAGTCAACATTAGTTCTTATATTATAATGAATAGTATTTACATTAGAAACATTAAATATATACACATTAGCAACCTTTTTTTTATTTGGGCAGCACCAAAATTGTCGTCCAGGGTTGTTCGGTGTCTGTGAAGTCTTCAACACACACTGCCCACCACCACATTGATAGTTTGGCACATTGACAAGAGTCATCGAGCCTATATCAATAATGCACCACACCATCATTACTACATTTATTATTTTTATACGAAATACACCAAGGAGTACCATCAGAAATATTAACCATTTACAATAATGAAAAGTAAACCTAAATCAAATAGCTCATTTTTTATCAGCATGTGTAGTCTCTGTGTATATGAAAAATGAAAGAAATATGAAGATGAAATAAAATAGTGAACAAAATAGTATTCCACATAGAGTGAATGAAATATACCATCAAAAGAAGGTGACAAAATCCTATCACGAAGCACATACATAGGAAATAAAAAAGGGACAAAAGACAAGAAATAAGAAAAATCATTACGACTATAGAAAAATCATTTATACTATAATAAAAAAAAGAAACACTCTTTGTCAACAATTTTCAAAATCATTAGGACTATAGAAAAATAATTAAGACTATACAAAATCAAATTTTAGAAATGGATAGTTCTAATGCTTTGCCATTACAACAATTGAGCATTCATCATTTGGTATTGTGTATTCCATTTAAGTATGTCAACAATGTTCAAAATCCTATCACCAAGCACATACAAGAAATAAGAAAAATCATTAGGACTATAGAAAAATCAAGTTCAAGAAATGGATGGTTTTGATATTGCTTTGCCATTACAACAATTGAGCATTCATCATTTGGTACTTCTTGGTGTATTCCATTTAATCTTTTTAGTTGCCATGTTTATGTGCATGTTCTTTATGTGTTTGGATTCTCTCCCTCGCAAGGGATAGGTCGATAGGTAATTGATTTAGAAGAATAATGATTTGATAGTCTTTTTTTGGGATAGGTTAATCATCTCGCCAACATTAATTAGCAAAATTTGTGATATATGTCAAGTACTTATAATCAGTATGCCCAACAAAAAAAGACTTAGTAGTAAAAGCATGTCCTTTGGTTTACTATTTTAATCTGGTTTAAGAATGGTTTGTTTCATGTTTGAATGTACCATCGAATGAAGCTTGGCTATATTAAGTACAATCTTAAGACTCATGACTCTTCAAATTCTCTTGTTTCTTTCAGACCTCCAAACATGTGTACTATGAGTAGCCCTCCAACAAATGGACTTGTGATGATTTTCACAATAGTACATGTGTTGGAGGACTACTCAAAGTACTACTTAGGAAAATCTGAATGCTTAGGTATTTGCACATGTAGAAAAATGTGCCCCCATGTCCCATGGGATGCCATGCCTCCTCCAATGTTTATGTCATACACCCTATGATAGTCAGATCGTGTGCCATGCTTGTGCAGAGAGTATTTATTACATAATTTTCAAAGATGATATAAAGATATTATATTTTATACTTAGCAAGATTTTAATATTAATATGCTTAGCAAGATCTTGCTAAGTATAAAATATAATCTTGATTATACATAATCTTGCTAAGTAAAAAAAAAGGTGAATTTCATTTGCAAAAAAAAGGAGTGCAGCGCAAGCGTGAAGGAGATAAGTCCCTTCATTTTAATATTAATACAATTTTCATATTGATTTTGTCAAAATAAATTGATTTTGCATACGAACTGTATGACATGATGCATTGGAGGAGGCATGGCATCACATGGGAAATAGGGGTATAGTATTCTACATGTGCAAATATGTTGCACTATAGCCGGTGCCGCTCTACAACAGGGCATAGATATCCATCAAAGCATGAAGCATAGAGGATTTTGTATGGTCAAGGGTTCCTCAGGCATACCTATGAGCCTAGGAGACCCTTAGTCCATGTGGATCCTAGTTGGCTCTAAATGGCTAAACTTAGTTTTAGTATGTTTTAGTTTATTTTCTTTAGTTTTAAGGAAATTGAGGGATCTAGACCTTAGGTCACCCTCTTAGTTCTTTTAGGAATTTGTTTTTGAGTTTTAGTGCATTTTTGACAAAGTTGCACTCCAAAGTTGCACAGATTGTGAAATGTTAATTTTTTGCAACATTGTTGGTAGATTGTAAGTCTGGTTCTCCAATGACCACAACCGATTTCATGTTGGTTGGATCAGTTGGAAGACTTTTTGGAAGTGGTTTTTAAACCTTGTACAATCACAGGATTGGCACAAGGAGATGATCTTCGAAGCAATGTTGAATAAAAGAAACCCAAAAAACATTCTAAGTACATTTTTGTTATCATACTCTATCTGTTACAAATAGGTAGATGGATTGATCATTCCGTAAGTTCATTGTATGCATTGTTTATTCTAATCCATCTTAGTTTTGAATGTCATTTGATTTCAAGTTTTAGTTACATTTACACAGTCGGTTATGAACTGAACACATGGCTTGATTGTCATAGCAAACCCGATCATGTAATGGTTAGAGAGTTTTAATGTTACTGCAGGTTCATTTGTGCATCCACAATTCTTGTTAGAGTTCATTTATCTAGACTTTGCAAACATTGTATTTTAAATTTGGTGTTGATCTACGCAAGAACCCAACCTCACTGACAGTCTGGCTTGGGAAAATCTATAGTCAGCTCTGTCATGAAGGTGGAACCTTGACTTGCAGTTTCCCCATTGGATTTCAATGCCATTGGGTGAGAAGCAAGCCAAGGTTATGCACTTTAATAATTTAAGTGCTCAGACTATGGAAGGAGTCATAATGCTTCAAGATTTGATACCCTAGGTAGATACTTTCCATGTATTTAACCAGTAAGAAGAAGACAAGTTTGTAGCAGTGTAGTAACAGGAAGGTTGAAATTGAATCATATATTGAATTTGATAGTCTCAGGAAAATTGAAGAATCCTTGGTGATTGTACCTACTGTGTGAATCCATTGATTGACCATTCCAGATTGACCCCAATCTAACTTGATCAATTAGATTAGAGTGTCTCTGTGACAGTCAACGATGCTAGGCTAAGTGGCTACAATTGTGGAGAAGATTTAGTGTGACATCTTAGTATATAGTACAGTCTATGCTAAATGGTCTTAACCCAAATCTAAATAACCAAATGTATAAGGAATGCTGTTTGAGGCTCAAACCAAAGATTGATAGAATTTGAATACCAGAACTTGCTATAACAATCACATACCTTATGTAAAGATTGAGCTCAAGCTGAGACATATCTCTTGTGCATGCTGCCCTTCTTTTTTCACAAATATGGTTATGTGAAAGAATGGCTGGAAAAAACCTAAAGCTTCAAAGTCAGCATGAGATATCATAGAAAGGCTTACAAAAAATCCAATGGTTGGATGTTTGGGTTGCTTCTTTATATGCCCATTGCTTTATTGCATAGTTGATAATTCTCTGGCAATTTTTTATAGTGATCTTATGGTATTTGAAAATCTACATACATAATAATGATGCTTATGAAAGATGTTAGTGAAAGAGTCCTGAAACAAGGTTGACAAATTTGCAGGTTTGGTGATGGGCAATAGAAATTTGACTTCCAGTCTTCCTACAAAATAGAAACTATGGGTAAAGCCTAAATTATCCAGCATGGGGAGGGGGTTTATTTAGAATTATAGACCATAAAATCACATGATTGTGACATATGAATCATAAGTAAAGGAAACTTTGCATAATGAATCTTGATAGTGATTTAGAAAACAAGAGAATCAATGGGAAATGAGATGATCAATGTAATATGAAACAAGATGAATGAAATATTATTTTGTAATTGCATTTGATTGTCTATATGAATGTTACATTTTCCAAAAGGTTTCACTTGTTTTCGCAAGTCATTTTTGTTTTAGTTTTCTCATTTGGTACTACTGTTTGTTAACTGTATTATCTTTATGATCGAACACATCATCAATATGAAAAAGGTAGCGGAAGTTGATAGAGGAGAATTAATGTTTTAATGTGCTGTATTTCTATTCTCCTATGAATTCGTGTTGATTATAGATTGATCCACAAACAGATTTGTAAAGTGTAGTCAAGGACAATGAAGAATTGTTATACAAATTAGTGTACTGGTTTGATTTACAAAATGGTTATTGGAAAAAGGTGATCGAATGACAATGAAGACCCTTGTGTGTGTATTCGATATTTGAAAATTGAAAAGGTGGAAGCCGAGAGCCATATTAGCGATTGTCATGTTGAAGGAGTTTAGTAGCCCATTGAATTGATATTTACCTATTAATGGAAAACAATATTGAAGAGTTTGTTCTATTTTAGGAATCTATTTTGTGACAGTCTGGAATGGGACATGCACGGTTCATGTGTTTGGAAAAGTATTAATGACTGTTTTAAATGTTAATGTTATCTCATGATAACAGGTTCAAGGAATCAGTTTGTGGTTCAGTTTGAAGTAAATAGACAAGTGTTCGATTTGGGAGAAACCAAATTCAAATAGTAATTGATATATTGGACTGCAAAAGGCATTCCATTTTTATGTTTTATTCTTAAGATATGCTACTTGCAGTTACGATGGACCTCATGTGGAAATGGAGGACAACCACGGCCCGTAATTGAGAACCTGAGCATGTAGTGATTCCTGTAAGTAAAATGTCTACTGGCGAATTTGATTCAAAGTCATAACGATAGGATAAACACTCAGTTGATAGTGTTATATGAAGTTGTTATTATTGATTGTCAGAATATGAAAAAATATGGAATCTCTAGTTGTTATTTAAAACTAGAGAAAGATAGAGTATTATGCAGATTTGAATGAATACTTACATAGTTATAGACAGTCCCGCAAGTTGAAAGAACTCAAACCTAGTCCAGGAGGAACCACAAGGCATGAACAAATAGTGACTACAAATCAACTAGTGATAAGTTGGGTTTGTGATTATTCATTGATTCATGGTTTGAATCGACATTATTATTCTATTGGTATCAGATTGTGGTATTTGGTTGGGATCATTCAAGCTTCAGTTGCCAAGATCTCTTTTGCAAATGTGTTGAAAACATTATAAGAGCAGAATAGGATGGGCTCAAGTGCCAAAGCATAGAGGCTTTCAAAGTGGTGCCCTAAGTTCAAATATCCACAAGACTGAGGAAAGCTCCCAATCTATAAACAAGAGGGATAGGAAAGTTCTAGACTCATCTCAGGTAGGGACATCATAATGGAGTCTATTAGAGAAAGACATTCCTTGATGAGAAAAATAGACTTTTTGAAAAAATGTTTTCAAAAAATAATAACAATGAAATGGGATGAGCTCAAGTGGCAATGCATAGAGGCTTTATTTGATTCACAATATATAAGATTGATTGGTTCATGCAATATAATGCAAAATATTAGTTCTCATGTTGAGATGCTTGGTTTGTCTGACATTGAGGGTCATGAAGAACTGCAGGTTTATCAAGGAAATCCCATGATTATGCACTCCTATTACATGGAGGTATGCCCTTTGGTCCAGGATTGATAAGATCAGTGATGAATTTTGGAAGAGAGATGTTTATCTCAAATTCACAAAGAAGAGTGGAAGAGCAGTGATTTTGAGGCTGATATGTGATCCTGGCATTCAGATTGGGTATGTAGGTGTGGATTGCTTGAGGACAAGCAATCTTGAAGAGGGGAAAACTGTAATGTCCCCCATTTTTTGGGTCAACCAGCCCTAGTTTCATAAATAAATAAATAAATATTAATAAATAGAATTATTTAAATAAGTTTAGTAACTGCCTTTGAGTCAACTTTCCCAACTTGTAACCAAATTGTATTAAATAAACCAACAAAGCACTTTATGCAAGAGCATCTTTGGTGAATCGGTGAGCAACATCAAACAAAAGAATTTTCTATTTTGTTTATTTGATTTTCGTTAGTTCCAATTTAGTGGTTTGACAAACAAGTTAAAATATCACTTCTACTCTATGGTGGTCAACTGTGAAATGAGAGTTTTGGAACAAAGCATAAACATCAACTATTTGATAGAGTACCTCAAATAGGAGATTCCTATTCCACTATATTGTCCCTTGTTTGATCTTATGAGATTTGGGAGTCAATTCTTATATTTCAATTGCAAGGTTCTTGTTTCTATGAAATAAATACCGATATCCTTATCTTCTTGAACCATAGACTTCGATTAAATCTAGTGTTTTTCTATAAAGTCTAATCTGCAGATGTCATGAAGATCATATTGCTGCAATCTTCTCATAATAAAATCTTCTTTGTAATGTCCCTGTCTCTATGATGTCCTTGTCTCTGGTTTAGACAACTAAGGTGATCTTGTAAATGAATTTTCTTCTTTATTTGGATTAGTTACTAAAGATAAATCACAAGTTATACTATGTCTCTTGCTGATCAATTGACATGACTAGTTAATGATGTTAGTTATCACATAGATTATGTTGATTTGTTTATTGATTAGTAATGTTGGTCAATTACATCTGTAGCTATAATCAATAATGATTTGGTCATGAAAATGGCTTGCGCCAAACAACACGACTTCATTCTTGGTTATAGTTTTCCAAAAACCATGTGACATATTTATACTCAATTCATTCTTCTACCATCTCATTCTTTACAACTATATTCAATGACCTGTGTCTTGCAAGCTTAAGACTCAAACCATGCTTTCAACAATCCATTCCTCAAGTTATGATTTTCACTCTGAACTCTTGTGAGTTCACTACTTGACTCATTTTAATGCATTTATTTTTCAAGACCTTGCAACAATCTCATTGTGAGTTCACTACTCGACTCATTTTAATGCATTTAGTTCTCAAGACCTTGCAACAATCTCAACTACCATTTTTTATATGAGTGAGGTTCTGTGAGTCCACTACTAATTCTTTAAGTACCTAAGTTACCATATCTTCTATGAGTTGGTTATTATGAGTTCAACATCCAATTCATTTTACCAGCCCACTTAGTGGAGTAGCCATTTCTTTTACGGCCAGACCCTTGTAAGCTTCAATGCTTCACTTGTATTCCTTACATCAAGAGATGCTCACAGATATAAAATTGCGTCATTGAAATTAAAGACATGAACAAATGCGTATTCTAAATTATTGGTGCCAAGGGAAAATAAAAATGATAACAAGTTGTTTAAAAATCATCCATCCCGATACCATTTTGGCTCAAACAAAACTACCAATGTAGTGAACAACACAATCCCACTTACCCTGATAGCCCAAGGTCAATCAATAATCAATAATGTAGCTATAGAGATAGGGTTTACTTGTCTATTTATACTTTTGTCATCTAATGATTTGGGGGCAGCACTGGAGAATATAATATTTCATGAAACTATATCATTAGGGTTTTCAACTGTAACCCAAACTGGCAGATCGACGGGCCTATAATGTGAATCTTTTCTCCATTGATTGGAGAACCATTCAGCTTCCATTGGAGTTAAAATAAAAGTCTTTTGTTTTATTTATCTATATAAAGGTCATGTTAGAATAACTAAGAGGGGGGTGAATTAGTTATCCACAGTCCCAATCATAAAATGTATATCCAAAAACAATTTACTAAAACTTCTACAGCTTGGTAAACTAAAATAGTATTCTGTCTGTGCTTTTACCGATTACCAATTAATAACATATAATGATTACTGATCAAATTTGATATGCAACATGTAAATTATGATAAAAAACAATCATCACAATCAACACATAACATAAGAGATTTAACATGGAAACCATGTGAAGGGAAAAACCACTTGGGACCGACAACCCAAAAATTGTTCACTCTTCTGAAGTGAGGTCGGTGAAGACCCAACCTTGTTAAAGGTTACAAACACACTGTGAGGTGTGACCTTGTTAGAGGATTTTAGACCAACCATTATCATCCAACCAACATCCACTATGGGGTTGATAGGATAACAAATGTACACTCTATGAATGACATTACAAGACTTTCTAGTCCACTCTATTAAGAGATTTCTCTATTTACAATGGTTAAAATGTAACAGCAGTTGATCTGATCACAACGCAACTTCAATTTTAGATTATCAGATCTATGTTAAGCTCATTCAAATCCTTTGATAAATTTATCAATTCTATTTCAATCAATATTCAATAACTTACTGTCGCTTGATAATAACTTTTTGACGCTTGGTAATCTAATAGTTCGGTTCTCCTTAACCAATCTGATCAAGCATGCATGAAGCTTATTCACGTGATATCTCTGCAGTCTCCTTTCGGCATGATTTCATCATGAAATCCTCATCTCTTAAATAGATGAGTAAACCATTTTAATTCCATCCATCAAATTTTTTCGCTTAATCTCCTTTGTTGATTTTGCCACTTAAACCTTCCTCAACTGATGTGTTAGTAAAACATTTTGTTTCAATCTATTAGATCTTCTTCGAATTATGTTAGCCGTTGATCTTTGTAACAAACATTATCTTCATCTTTGATTTCGAGGTACTTTACAACTCATCAACTTCCATCGGCTAAACTAGTCATTTAGTTCTTTTCTTCAGCTCAGTTAACAAAGAAATGTGTCAGTGAACACAAGCTCGATTTGTATTGTGATCGGTATGTTATCACTGTGCAATTTTTTTCAGCTTCATCCTAAGTATTCTTGAAAATAATCTATGTTGTTGGCCCAATAGTAACGTTTCAAGTTGAAAAACCCTAAGTTTAACAAAACCCTAGCCAGTTTTGAGCCCTGTTATGTTTTCACGTTACCTTTTTGGCTCACTAATCCCCCTTATAAAGCATGTGTTATTTTTTGACCCCCTTTATTCATCGCTTTATGTGTTATGGGTTAGGTTTTGGAATCGGGGTGCCTTTTAATTAAATTGTTTCTTTCAAAGCCTAAGTTCTGATAAATTTTCAATAGTATCAAGCTTTTTAAATATGTGGCTATCATTGAACTGCAAGCCTACCCGTGTCAGAATGTCTGACATGCACTTTAGTGAGGAAGCGCCATTTATCTGAGTGGGCCCATCTAGTAGCAGGGTATGCTAGCATTTAAAGAATGAAGAGAATCAATGGTTGTCGCTATACTATTGGGCCAAGATGATAGCCATTTAAACATCGCACTTCAACAATAATCATTCAATCAAAATTGCACTGACAGTGTCAGTTTTTGACTTGTCAGTCTCCGTGGCATTTCCCCTGGGTTGACACCTATTTTTTGTGACATAGGAAATGTGGGGTTAGATTTTTCAAAAGTTTAAACAACAGGTTGATCTCACAGCTATCTTTATACAGATGATAGGAGATGTAAGAATTTTAAGCCAGCGGTATAGCGATGACCATCTAATTCTCTTTAGGGAATGAAGTATGAGTGGGTCCTGAAGGTTCCAAGTCACATCGATATGTCCATTTCTCATTGGTTGCAAGAAGTTATGATGTGGGGGTTGTCAAGATTTTTTCAAACAAGGAGTAAAAGGTCAGAGGTCCCACTTGTCGGTTCTTCATGATGTGGTAGTTTTTGATTCAGTGACAAATTAGTGATGTGTCACAGTGGGGCCTATTTTTTCCGGATGATTAAGATGCAACAAGATCTCACGGTTGTCACTATACTGCTAGGATAAGATGCACCTTTTTTAGGGTCAGTGATATAATGACAACTGTTGATCTTGTCTAAAGATGGGGACCATTTGGTGGGTCCTTTGCTACAAGTTTTCTGATGACGCAGTCATTTTTGATTGGCCCAGGTTAATAATGACATGTCAAAGTTGCCAGTATGTTTGACACTGAGGATAAAGGTGGGGTCTTCTGCCTACTGACTTGTCTGACATGGAGTTTCCTAATTCATTGAAGGTTTCAAAGGCGAGTGTGGGACCAAATTTTTGTTGAAATGTGGTGATTGTCCAATAAAATTGCATCAACGGTTGTTGTTATATCTTGAGTTGGTTCTCCTGACAATTTTGGGTTAGCACTTTAGCGACAGGGTGACACCTATTCGCTCCGTGCAAAATAAAGATAAGTTACTTATTTCTTCACATGGCTATTTTGAAATGTTCTCATTGGTCGAGAACTAACTTAGGGAAAAGTAATACATGGTTTTTCTATTAGACTTGCGAACCATCTGATGCACCAGAAAGGAGATATATCTACAGTCTGAATTCAAATTTTTGCTCAATGACAATTTTCACGTCCTATGAACACTGAGGCTGCCAAATTTTAGTAATGGCAGATTTATTGTGCTACGTGCGGATGGATTGTGTGTAGTTGGCAATGCTATACATTAAAATTGAACCGTTGTTTCTCTTCACCGTTCTCATAAGCATTCTAGCGAATTGGATTTCCCTCAAGAGGCGATTTCAAGTGAAGAATTTGTAGGTGCCTGGTAGGTTTTTTTTTTGAGTTTGAAATTGCTTGTTTTCTGTGAAGGAGCTGTGAGGAATTTGTGTTGCCGAGTGAGGAGTTTTTAGGGTTTTCTTGGTATTCATTTATTGTTTTATAAAATCCCTAGTTCCAAAATGCCACCGAAAAGAAACCCGTCTGGTCAGATAGAGTACAATAAGAGAGGAATCTTTGAAGATTTAATACAGTTATTGCCACATTCAGATAATGGGGCAACTAGGTTAAAAGAGCTAGTTCCAAGAAACCCTAAGGATTCTGTAGCAGACGAGCTCCATGACAGAGGAAATTGGATGAGAGATGCTAAGGTTTGTGAAAAGCATAATGGTCTTATTTTTTTAAAATCAGCCTATTCACAAAGAAATGCCTATGCCCCCCTAAGTAACATATGGCAATTTGACAATGGGAGATTGATAATCCCTGGAGTTTTCATGGATGCTAAGCTATTAATTTAGATTGCTAGATGCTATGATCTTGTACAAAATGTGTCAAGGATATAAATGGGAAGGACCTAATCAGCATCACAGAGGATGAGATTAGGGAAGTTTTTTCACTGAATGACCCTTCTGTTGGGTTAGAGAAGATTGATTTCATATAATTTACTGAGATATATGAGGCACAAAGAGACTATTTAAGGGCAGGGCCTCTGAGGCAATTTTTAGATGAAATTGGGTCCATGTGTGTTATCAGCTCAAGCATGCCAGAGCCTTTTAGGCTAGATTTGTTCAGTAAGAGAGCACAGGAGGTCTATAAATCATTGACTTTAATTCTAGGGCATGATGAAGCAACTCATATGCCAGTCCCATACATGTTTATGATGGTACAATCTCTGCATCCCCAATTAGCACTAATTTTTGATTTTGCATCTCATCTAGTTGATTTAATCCATGAGGGATTGATGGGAATTAAGGACATGAAAGTTAGTAGGCCTTTTGGGTGGTATTCTATGCTTATGCACATGTTCCTATACAAAGGTGAGAATTTCTTCAGCTCAACAATAAATATTGTGAAAGAGAGGAGTGGAGAAACCCTTCCAGTACAACTATAGACTACAACCCTATCATGGGACAGAATTGATGCCAGTTATATTGCATTTGACAGGGATTTTGCCTCAAGGCTTAGAAATCTTTTGTTTTTTGATAATCCAAGGATCCCAAGAGAGTTGCTAAGATTAATCAAGCGAAAAGAATATTGTCAGGACATCACCATTGTCCACAATTTTGGGGATATAATCTTGTATCTTGTTTCTATAGTTTTTAGGGTTTATGGTTGCAGAAAGGTACCATACATTTTACCTTATCAGGTCCCATTGAAGTTGGGATATGCCAAAATCTTAAGGCAGATTGGGGACCTACAAGAGACTACTTTCACTGGGAAGGGAAGGGGAACTTTTTCCCCAGATATAACCATAGCACATCAGTATGTGATCACAAAGGGAGGGTGGGTACATCTGAACAAAGTTTTGTAGCCCTACAGAATGACAATAGCTATTATTAGATGTGCCGATATAGAAGGTTTCCTTTCAGGAGTGTTCAGAGATAAGGTGAGATGTGCTCTTATTGAGCATCCATTTAATTTTCCTGAAGATGTGATAAGGAATGAGTTTGATCTTCAAACTCAGGAGATCAAAAAAGAGAAATGGGTCATCTACAAGAAGATTCTAGATTTCATTCAGAATTTTGACAAGGCTTATGACCCATTGAAAGGATTTGAGCCATGGGCAAGGAAAGTGGATGCCCTAATGGAACATTTTGAGGGTATCATGCATGCAGTTAATGAAAAAAGGGCTACTGTAAGTAAGATAGACCCTAAGAGGGCTAGGTAGATTTTGAGCCAGCCCAAGTATATGAAATTGACCCCAAGGGGAGTCTATACTATGTAGAAGAGAAGTTGATATACTGTTCTCTTGCCACCACAACAAAAGAGTGAGGATATTACCTCTACTTCTAAAGGGAAAAGGTCCATTAGTGATCCGATAATGCAGGGACCCTATCCAAAGAGGAAAAGGCAAGAAGAAGAAAGGTTGGGAGAGAAGAATTATTCTCCTTCCCAATCCCCTATCCAATTAGATGAGCATGGGGTGGCAGAACAACTTGTACAATTGAGAAATGAGGGGAACATTTTTGTTTCCAATGATGACTTACAGGAAGGGATGCTAGAGGCACCTAAGGAGGTGGCCATGGATCTTACAGTTGAAGAGTTTGAGGGTAAATAGATGGACCCTATTTTGAAATAGGCCACTGATTCTTTCCTTGCTGATGATAAATTTGTCAAGACTAGGGCATTCTCCTAGTTTCTTTGGAGAATGAAAATAAGTCAATTTAAGGAGATATGTGAGAAGAAAAAAGAGGAGTCCCTTGATAAGGACATAATAGAGATAGAAAATGAGACCAAGGAAAAAATGGTCAAACAATTTGAGAAGATTACTCCTAAGGAGGGAAGGGCCATGGTCCATACTATAGGGGTATTAATTCTACCAGAATGGGACATTGTTGATGCAATTGTATTTGACCAGGTCAGAAAGAGCAAAGTGAAAACTCTTGCTACAACAGAGCAGGCCAAATAGGCTGCTAGAGGAATTTCTTTCTCAGAAGACCATGCAAACCTAGTAATGTGGTCCCTAAGTAGGGAGGAAGATAAAGGAAATAGGAAGGCCCTCTCTAGAGGGTATGCTGGAAGTTTGTTGGTACAGAGAGTAGGAGAGACATCTGGTGTAGAGGCATTGAACTTGATCTTGGAAACTACTAAATTCAATGTCAAAGTGGTAGAAAAGGATGCCCAAGAAAAAGAGGAGCTTAGGCTCAAGTTTGAAATGGTTCTCAAATCTTACAATGAGCTCAAGGTAGAGCTAATTCAAAAGGACAAGTTGATTGCTTAGTTATCAGGGCCCCAAGATCACAGGTCTCCCCAATTGGCACTCTTTGATAGGCCTATAGTGGCTTCATCCTCAAGCCCAATTGTTGAGTTACCACCATCCCCCTACCCAGAGACAAGTATGGATGCAAGGGTTACTTGGGAAAAGCAAAGATTAACTGAAGAGGCAAATAAATTGAGGGAAAGAAGAGTGCAACTAGAGAAGGAAAAGGAGGAAAATGTGAAGGCCACAACTTTGGAAAACTAGAAGTATGAACATAAAATGACAGATGCAATCATACAATTTGCATATGATTTGAAGCCCTCCATTTTTCATAGTCATGCTAGTAAATTATATTCTTTATTTGAAACTTTGAATAAGGAGAAAATGGAAATGTCACCAATTTTGAAGAAATGGATTGAGAGATCTCCTAGTATAAAGTTATTTCGTATGTTATCAAAGGGCCAAGAGGATCCTAATCCATTGATTAAGCCAGTACATCAGATTGTTAAGAAAATGGTACATTATGGCATCATTTTGGATAATTTTATTAGAAGATCGAGTATGTTGAAAGCTGAATTAATGCTTTCAAACTATGAGCTGGTGCCCACCATTTTCACAGATAAGGGAAAATTTAAAGAAGCATATCTATGGAGAGAAGAGATGGATGCAATTTTTTCAGAAAGGGTGACTAGTTTCCTAAATGACACTTTTTCTATTAGCAGTGTTATCAAGTTGTTAATAAATGCTAAATCAATGTTTGACAATATTCAGCATAAGGTTGCTCAGATTGAAAATGAATGGGAACAGTTATCAAGTAAGAAGAATGAGTTTTCCAATTTTGAGTTCCCAAGTGAAGAGGTGTACAATAAATGGAGATATTAGTACATACCTCATGTTGAAAAGGTTAATACTCCGCCAGCCTCCTAGAGCAATTGAAGGCAATTACTTTTTAAGTCATAAATGTTGTTGAGATATAGAAAGACATTCATTGTAGGATGGACATCAAGATGTTGCAAATTAAATTTGCTGAAGGGAGCCAAGGATGGTATTGAAGACAAAAAAGCAAGGTCACTCAGCTACAAATATCTCACCTGCTTGACTTGTGTATTTATTGTAAATTTTTGAGGTTATTGTAAAGGTTTTTTAGGTTAGAAATTTTGCAAGCCCTAGAATGATCGGTAGCTTGTTGCATCTCCTCATATATAAAGGTTTTTCCATGATCATTCTAGGCATTGAGAGTCTAGGAGTTAAAAAGATAGAAACTCTAAAACCCTAACCCTCAGTCGAGGATTGTAAAATCTTGTATCATTTTATCAAAGAAATAGAAAAGAAGTACATGTTGCTGCTGCTATTTTTTGCAAGCTTATTAATTTAGAGTATGATGTGTGCAACATTCAAGGTTACGCTTAATACAAATCTCAAGTCTTTTCCTCTCCTGTGAGTTTATTCAATAAATTTTTAAGTCTTTTTGGAGGTTTATATGTATGTGTTTAGCTCTGAGTTCTGATCTAGGATTAGGTTAAATATTGCTCTAAGTGGGATGCATGTTTACTGAATCTATTTAGGGATTCTCTATAAGTAGGGAAGATTTGGAATACTTTGTATTTGTGTTTAAGACCAATTATCTTTCAAAAACTATTGTATTCATTCTGTCTTCTGACATTTTGTCCAATGGATAAGGCACTGGCCTATATTTTTTGATCTTTTCTTTGTATGGAATGATTGAAATCTCGTAATCCAGAAAACATTAAATCAATACCAGTCTTTTACATTTCATTTACTTTATATGTTGTTTTACCCAGTGATGGAGAGCCAATGAGCAATAGGTTGTTACTTAGTACTTTCTCACTATTATCTATTGTAAGATCCAGTATTAGATAAGAAACAGAGTTAAAACTATTGGATCAGGTGTACCTGCCTTGGTTTTGCAGAGCCTAAAGTGAAGAGGGCAGTCTTGTCCTTGTAGTTGGTCCAGTTGCCTAGAGATTTCTCATATTTGGAATTAACCAATCCTTAACATCAGTCATAGGCATATTGGTATCTCATGGAGTGTAAAATATTTTGAAGAACTAGCATGGTATACGCTGCACTACGTCAGTGTCTACTGAAATGGTTCATTAACCAACAACACTACCTTGTGCATTTTTATCTATCCTTCATCATAGATGAATACAATATAATCAAGTCAATAATATAAGGTCATAGACTCATCCACAAGTTACCCAATGTATTCCTTATCCTTATCTGTCATATCCATCTTCCTCATGTAGATATATCTATTCTTCATTTGTTTTCTTCTTCTTCTACAGATGTTTGGGTATAGTAACTTACAAGATAAGTACTGTCAAAACTAGTTGACATCAATGACAACATATTATTGATTTAATCATCTTACATATCTAATCAACAACTTAGTGATCTTAAATCATAGATCTTCAAGTTATACAATGTATTCAAATCAGTTGTAGTTCATCAATCTCTCCCTTTGGCATTCATGGCAACACAAGCAATATGAAATATGCCACACACATACCAAACATGTATTCTACAACTCTGTCAACAAATGCTATAATGGTACAAGCTCTCCCTAGCTTAATATGTTTAATCACTACGTTATATAAAAACATTTACAAGTGCAGACTAATTTTTGTAGATAGGATCTTTTCAGCTCCCTTTTCTACATCTCTCTCCCTTTGTCTTTGGCTCCACATTCTTCATATTGATATCTCTCCCTTTAACAGAAATGCCAAGGAACAATACAAACATACAACTCTGTAGTAGCCATGTAACTCTATGTTGTTTGGTGCATTCTTTGTATCTCGGTATACTGTTATGCAAATCGGTTCCAGTACTTCAATATTTCACAACTCTAGACAAAAATCCAAAGTGTGAATTTTTTTGCATCAATATGTATGATCTTCTGATAAGATTGGGCTGATGCAACCTCTAGATCACCTTAGTGATTGGTAGATAGGGGACAGACCCCAAGTCTAGTCCTCAAGTATTCATATGTATCCTTCGGTAGAGGTTTTTTAAATATGTCAGCAAGTTGTTCTTTTGATGTAACAAATTCTAACTTAACTTGCTTCTCCTATACTTGTTCCCTTAAGTAGTGATACTTAATTGATATATGCTTTCTTTTAGAGTGCATCACTAGATTCTTTGAAATATTAATAGCACTAGTGTTATCACAATATATAATCACCGGCTCAGTGATTATCTCATTCATTCCTTCTAACAGTTGCTTGATATATGCAATATTTGAATAGTTAGTAGCAACAACAACATACTCTGCTTCAGCTGTAGATTGAGAAATGCAAGCCTATTTCTTACTTGTCCAAATAACAAGTCTTTCACCAAAGAAGAATGCTCCTTTGGTGGTACTTTTTCTATCATCCACATTTCCAGCCCAATCAGCATCGGTGTATACCTTTAGTTCAAACTTGCCTTTCTTAGGATACCATAGTCCATAATCTTTAGTTTTCTTTAGGTGTCTTAATATTCTCTTTGTAGCAACCATGTGTGACTCTCTAGGGTTTGCAAAAAATATAGCAACTATTCCAACATCATGTGCTATATCAGGTCTACTGTGAACTATATACATTAACTTACCAATCATGGATCGGCACAGTGTCTGATTTACCTCAGTAGTTCCATCTTCTTTAGTCAGTTTACATCCAGTAGCCATTAGTTTTCCCATAGGTTTAGCATCTTCCATGCCAAATGTCTTCAAGACTTCCTTTATATATTTAGATTGTGTGATGAATATACCATCATTCTGCTGAATCACTTGTAAGCCTAGAAAGAACTTAATCTCTCCAAACATAGACATTACACATTCTCTTTTCATTTCATCAAAAAATGACTTACAAATTTGATCTTGTCCTCCAAATATTATGTCATCCACAAATATATTAGCAATCAACATAGTATCATCATAATTTCCTTTCATGTATAGATTACTGTTCTCACTTGTTCTAACAAATCCAATACTCAACAAATAGTTATGCAACCTTTCATACTAGGCTCTTGGTGCTTGCTTCAAACCATATAAAAATTTATGTAATCTACATACCATATCTTTGTTTTCTGGATCAATGAACCCTTCAGGTTGTTCTATGTAGACTTCTTCTTCAAGTATCCCATTCAAAAAAGCTGATTTGACATCCATTTGATAAACTTTAAACTTTTTGTGTGCAACATATGCAAGTAACATTCTGACTCCTTCTAATCTAGCAACAAGTGCAAATGTCTCACCATAATCTATTCCTTCCTCCTATGCATATCCCTTGCATACTAACCTAGCTTTGTTCCTTGTTACCTCTCCATTCTCATTAAGCTTGTTTCTGAATATCCACTTAGTACCAATAACATTCTTGTCCTTAGGTCTGGGTACTAAACTCCAAGTTTTGTTTTTCTCTATCTGTTCTATTTCCTCTTTCATTACATTAACCCATTCATCATTTTCTAATGCAACTTTTACATTCTTCAGTTCATATTCACAAACTAGACATGTACCTTGTCTTGCTTTACTCCTTGTTTTCATGCCAACTTGTCTATTTCCAATGATTTGTGTCTCAGGATGATGTCTTCTAAAAAATTTCTCTAGTATCCAATCTCTTCTTGCTTGTTCATCCTGTGAAGGTTCATTTTCTTGCTCGGTGGATGCTTCATGCTCTTCGGTTTCTTTTTCCTATTCCTCGGTATTATTTTCCTGTGGACCGGTTGTCATTGTCTTCTGTGTCGGTAGGTACTCTGGTTGTTCAATGTAACTGACTCTACCATAGTCTTTCAGTTCCTTTGTGCTTTCCTCTGCATTCTTATCATCAAACTCATCAACTTGAACATTAGTACTTTCAATCATTTTATTAATTAATTTGTTAAGACACTTGTATGCTTTACTTTTAGTGGAATATCTCAAAAATATCCCTTCATCACCTTTTGAGTCAAACTTCCCATTTCTTTCATCTTTCAAAATAATTTACTTCCAAAAATCTTGAAATAACTTACAGTGGGTTTGTGACCAAACCATAACTCATAGGGTGTCTTATTAGTGTCCTTCTTCAGTTGTACTCAATTTAGAACATAAACAATTGTGCTGAAAGCTTCCCTCCAGTATGTCTGAGCAACATTATTTTGTAACATCAGTCTCCTTGCACAACCAATGATTGACCTATTCCTCCTTTTAGCTATTCCATTTTTTTGTGGTGTCCTTAGTGCAAAGACTTGTCTTTTAATACCATGCTCATTACAAAATTTAGTAAATTCATGAGAAATAAATTCACCACCTCGGTTAGATCTTAAGCATTTCAATTCTTTACCAGTCTCTTTCTCAACTTTTGCTTTATACCACTTGAACATCTTAAATGCCTTTGTTTTTTCCTTCAAGAACATGACTGTCATTAATCTAGTATAATCATAAAAAAAAAAGAATAAAATATCTATCTCCATAGTAACTTTGAGTTCTCATAGGATCACATAGGTCGGTATGCACTAACTCAAGTAATTTCTTTGTTGAATCATCTTTGCTTTTGAAACTAGATTTTGTCATTTTACCTTTCTAAAATTCATGACACATAACATGATCATGCTTAGATAAGTTAGGCATACCTCTAACCTTTTTCTTTTTATTGATCTTAATCATGTTATCAAAATTCACATGACATAACCTCTTATGCCACAACCATGCATCTTCATCTTTCATCATTAAACAAGAAGACTGATCATTATCAAGATAAAAAAAATTACCTCTTGATTGTGTTCTAGTTCCATTAAGTCTTCCTCCATCATCATATATCTTCAGTTTCTTGCTCTCAAAAGCAACTCGGTGGCCTAAATGGTTCAGCTGTGCCACACTTAGCAAATTATAGTTTAGACCTTTTACCTAATAAGCATTGTCACATCTAATTTTATCATTTATCATCAAAGATCCTTTTCCTCTAACCATACAAGGTGCATCATTACCCATTCTAACATATCCTCCATTGTGTTCTTCAAGATGATCAAATTTCTCTTCATCACCAGTTATGTGATGTGTACAACCACTATCTATAATCCATGTATCAGTTTTATTAACCTTAGAGATAAGTGCTATCTCTACATACCTCTCATCTTCCTCTGAGTCATCCTTCATTGCAACAAATACTACATCTACATCTTCATCAATGTCATTATCGGTGACATTTTCTTCTGCAATGTAGCACACCTTCTTGCCTTTATCATTATTGTCTCGGTTATCTCTGTTGTAGTGTCGGTAACTTCTGTTGCTTCTTCTCCCATAGCTTCCTTCACCAGATCGGTCTTTGTTTTTGTCATCATCTTTCTTGTGTGGACATCTAGCAACAATATGACCAAAATCTTTACAATTAAAGCATGCTAAAGGTAATTTACCTCTATACCTTCCTTTACCTTTAGGTAACCTTCTGGCCATAAGAGCTTCAAGCTCATCAAGCTCATCATCAGCATTGCTATCACTGTCATCATTCTTATTTCTGCTACTAGACTTACCAATCTTTAGAGAAGACATAAAATTAGATTCAACAAATGATACAACGCTATTTTCAAAGTTATTCAGTTCAAAGGTTGTAAGCTTACTAGTCAGATTATCAAGAGTAAGGTTGTTACTAGATGCAGACATTGTTTCATGGATTGCAGATATTTTGATTGCATAAACTAGCAATAAGGTTCTGAGAAATTTTATGTTCATAGTAACATTATGTTCATGCCTGTCTCTTAGTTGATCAAGGGTCAAGGGACCAGTGGGTGGTGCAATGTAGCCATTCTCCATTAGTGTTAGGGTAGAATTCCCAACTCCAGAGACATGCAACTTCATTTGGATTTTCCATACTGTGAAGTTATCCTTGTTTAGCTTTGGCACTTCCATCTTATACATTTTGAAATCTTTGTGCTGAAGTCCTTAAAACTCTGTTCTAAGAAACCAATGCTATGATAGAAATTGTTAGAATAATTGAGAGGGGGGTGAATCAGTTATCCATAGTCCCAATCACAAAATGTATATCCAAAAACAATTTACTAAAACTTTTGCAGCTTAGTAAACTAAAATAGTATTCTATCTGTGCTTTTACCGATTACCAGTTAATAACATATAATGATTACCGATCAAATCTGATATGCAACATGTAAAGTATGATAACAAACAATCATCACAATCAACACATAACACAAGAGATTTAACGTGGAAACCCTATGAAGGGAAAAACCACCTGGGATCGACAACCCAAAAATTGTTCACTCTTCTAAAGTGAGGTCAGTGAAGACCCAACCTTATTAAAGGTTACAAACACACTGTGAGATGTGACCTTGTTAGAGGGTTTTAGACCAACCGTTATCATCCAACTAGCATTCACTATAGGGTTGACATGATAACAAATGTACACTCTATGAATGACATTACAAGACTTTCTAGTCCACTCTGTTAAGAGATTTCTCTATTTACAATGGTTAAAATGTAATAGTAGTTGATCTGATCACAAGACAACTTCAATTACAGATTATCAGATCTATGTTAAGCTCATTTAAATCCTCTAATCAATTTTTCAATTCTGTTTCAATCAATATTCAGTAAATTACTGTCGCTTGAAAATAGCTTTCTGACACTCGGTAATCTCTGCAGTTTGGTTCTCCTTAACCAGTCTGATTAGGCATGCATGAAGCCTCTTCACAAGATATCTCTGCAGTCTCCTTCTTCCAGCATGATTTCATCATGAAATCCTAGTCTCTTAAATAGATGAGTAAACCTTTTTAATTTCATCCATCAAATTTTGCCACTTAATCTCCTTTGTTGATTTTTCCACTTAAACCTTCCTCAATTGATGTGTCAATAAAACATTTTGTTTCAATTCATTAGATCTTCTTCAAATTATGTTAGCCGTTGATCTTTGTAACAAACATTATCTTCATCTCTGATTTTGAGGTACTTTACAGCTCATAAACTTCCATCGGCTAAACTAGTCATTTAGTTCTTTTCTTCTACTTGGTTAACAAAGAAATTGGTCAGTGAACACAAGCTTAGTTTGTACTATGATTGGTATAAACTACACTGCGTCGGTGTATACTGAAATGGTTCATTAACTGACAACACTGCCTTGTGCATTTTTCTCTTATCCTTCATCATAGATGAATGCAACATAATCAAGTCAATAACATAAGGTCATAGACTCATCCATAAGTTACCCAATATATTCCTTATCCTTATTTGTCATATCCATCTTCCTCATGTAGATATATCTATTCTTCATTTCTTTTCTTCTTCTTCTACAAATATTTGGGGTATAGTAACTTACAAGATAAGTACTGTCAAAACTAGTTGACATCAATGAAAACATATTACTAATTTAATCATCTTACATATCTAATCAACAACTCAGTGATCTTAAATCACAGATCTTCAAGTTATACAATGTATTCAAATTAGTTGTAGTTCATCAGGTCAAAATGTATGTAACTTGAAGATAGTCAGCTAACCAATCTCGAAGCATAAATCAATGAATAAAAGAAGAAAATGATAATACTGATTAGGTATCTAGTAAATTAAATAGTTGAGAGAAAGAATGAAAAACCTCCAAAACCCTAGGTTAAGGTTTTAGCCACTTAATCTCCTTCGCGTGTGCTACCCTTCTATTTCGCCGACCGGGAATAATGAAATGAGAAATGAAATACCTTTTGAAAAAAAAGTTATAATTGTGTTTGTCAAAATTTTGACTACCACGGGATTTGTTGATATTTCAACAAACACGGGCATAAATTAAAAAAACAAAACAAAGTTTTCCTTCTATAATCTGACCAAGCAAAACCTTTTAATTTTTTGTTTGAAAGTTTTGGTAGAAAAACTAGATCAAATGTACTAGTGACATGCAATGGGGATTGTTGCTAGATTTTCTGCCAATCCAAAGGATTCACATATGGTTGCAGTGAAAAGAATCTTGAGATACCTGAAGAAAATAGAGGAATATGGCTTATGGTATCCTAAGGAAGGAAAATTTGAACTAAGAGTCTACAACGACATAGATTGGGCTAGAAATATAGATGATAGAAAGAGCACAACCAGAGGAGCATTTTTCTTTGGTGAAAGACTTGTTATTTGGACAAGTAAGAAACAACCTTGTATTTCTCAGTCTACTGCCAAAGAAGAGTATGTTTCTACTGCTACAAACTATTCAAACATTGGTTATATCAAACAAGTGTTGGAAGGGATGAATGAGGTAATCACTGAGCCGGTGATTATATATTGTGACAACACTAGTGCAATAAATATTTCTAAGAATCCTGTAATGCATTCAAAGACAAAGCACATTTCTATTAAGTATCACTACTTAAGAGAACATGTACAAGAGAAGAAAGTCAAACTGGAATATGTTACATCAAAGGAGAAACTTGCTGATATTTTTACCAAGCCTCTACCGAAGGACACTTTTGAATACTTGAGGACTAGACTTGGGGTCTGTCTCCTATCTACCGGTCACTAATGTGATTTGGAGGTTGCATCAGCCTAATCTTATTAGAAGATCATTCATGTTGATGCAAGATAGGTCACACTTTGGATTCTATCTAAGGTTGTGAAAGATTTGAGGAACTAGAACAAAGAATTGGCATATCAATATACCGAGATACATTGTCTACACCGAACAATAGAGAGTTACTTGGCTATTGCAGAGTTGTATGTTTTATGTTTTTCTTTGGCATTGTTGTCAAAGGGAGAGATAAAAAATATGAGAGATAAAAAGAGAGATCAATGGGATATCTATCTAAGCGAGAGATAATCTGAGAAAGTCAGAGAGAGATTTGAAGATTTGTTGCTGAGAACAAAAGGAATTTGAGAGCTGAAAAGATCATATCCATAGAGGAAAGTCTGTACTTGTAATGCTGTCATGAAACATATTAAATATCAAGCTAGGTAGAGCTTACTGAGCTACAACATTTACTTACATAATTATAGAATACATGTTTGGTATGTGCATGACATATTTCATATTGCTTGTGTTTCCATCAATTCCAAAGGGAGAGATTGATGAACTACAACTAATTAAATACCTGAATGAATTGAAGATCAGTGATTAGAGATCATCAAGTACTAAAATGATATGTAAGATAATTGAATCAGTCATTATGTTGTCATTGATGTCAACTAGTTTTGATAGTACTTATCATGTTAGTTGCAAACATCTAAACATCTGTAAAGAGGAGAGAAAAGATGAAGAAATGAGATATCTACATAGAGAAAGATGGATATGATAGATGAGGATAAGGAATACTTTGGGTAACTTATTGACGAGTCTATGACTTCATATTGTTGACTTTATTATGTTGCATTAATCTATTATGAAGGAGGAAACAAAATGTACAAGGCAATGTGGTCGGTTGATGAAACACTTCAGTATACACTGGGCCAGTGTAGTGTATACTGAGTGACATTATTAACCGAGCTTGTGTTCATTGACACATTTATTTGTTAACTGAGTATGGATGAAAGTATTAAATGCTTAAGTTTAGCCGACAAAAAATGATGAGCTGGAAATTGTTATGATTTCGAGATTGAGGATAAAGCTTGTTATAAGATCCATGGCTAACAAAATTCGGAGAAGATCTAAAGGATGGAATTGAAATGTGTTACTGACACAACTGTCGAGGAAGGTTTAAGAGGCAAAATTAATGAAGGAGAATAAGAGGCAAAATCTGATGGTTGATATGAAAATGGTTTATCTGTTTATATAAGAGATATACGTTTCTTTATTGAAACATGCCGGAAGAAAGAAGACTGCAGAGATTTAATGTGAATATATTTTCATGCATGCCTGATCAGACTGGTTGAAGGAGAATCAAATTATAGACAGTACCGAGTGTCAAAGAGCTATTACCGAGTGAAAGTAAGTTGAGGAAGTGAATTGATATATTGATAAGAGGATTTGTATGGGCTTAGAATAGATCTAAACATCTGCAAGTTAAGTTGTATTGTAATCATATCAACTACTATTTCAGTTTAACCATTAATACAAAAAAATCTCTTAACCGAGTGGACTTAACCATCTTATGTTATGCCCCTATGTTATTCAATGAATGTACATTATTATCCTATCAACCCCATAATGAATGCTGGTTGAACGATAACTGTTAGTCTTAAATCCTCTAACAAGGTCACACCTAACAGTGTGTTTGTAACCTTTAACAAGGTTGGCTCTTCACTAAGCTCACTTCAGAAGAGTGAAAATTATTTTGGGTTACTGGTCCCAGGTGGTTTTTCCCTTAATAGGGTTTCCATGTTAAATCATTGTGTTATGTGTTTATGTGATGATTTCTTTGTTGTCATACTTTACATACTGCATATTTGATTTGGTCAGTAATCACTGTGAGTTAATTAACTGGTAATTGGTAAAGGCACAAACAATTTAATAGTTTATGTTACTGAGCTGTAGAATTTGTTGAAATTGTTTTAAAAGTTACATCTTTGGATTTGGGACTGTAGGATAACTGATCTAACTGATTCACCCCCCCTCTCAGTTATTCTAACATATGGATTCTATGTTTTTTTGGGGCTTGGTTGGCCTTGGTTCATGCTTGGTTCTTTCTATGTTCTTTTCTTTTGTGGGCTTGTTTTTCTTCTCTCTGGTTTGGTGTCCCTGAGGATCCTATGGAGGTGGAGCCTCCCCCTATTGAAGTGGGTTTTTTTTTGTGTTTCTTTGATTTGGGTGAGGTCCATTCTACTTCCCTCTTCCTCTGTCATGATTCCTATTAAGGCGGCGGTGTCTCCTATGGAGATGGGGACTTTCTTGGTGGGAGAGGTTGAGTATTTATCTATGTGGTTTAACCTCATTTTTGGCTTCTTAGAATTGGATGTGAATTAAGTGTTGGTGTTTCAACTGAGTTTTTATTTCCTTGTTGCTCCTATTAAGGTGAGACCCTTTCCTTTGGAGGTGGAGAAGAGTGTTGTAGTGGAGGAAGCAAATTTTGGTTGGGATTTCCTTTTTGGTTTTGGTTGGTTTTTTGGTTTTTGGAGTTCTCACCAGTGATCCTTAGTAAAAATCAATTCTCTTGTTATTGAGGTTTGAGGAGTCTCTCAAAACTCTATGGTTTTCTTCATTGTTTGGAAAGCTCTTTTTTCTCCAGTGAGTTCTTATTATTTTATCTAATTTCTGGTTGAAATAAGGGTTATAAAAGCCTGTTTAAAACCCATTTCTTAGGTTAAGGGAGCTTGAAAAAAAACCTTGGTTTATATTTGAGGTTAAGGGAGCCTTGTAAAACCCTATGTTATTAATTTGTGGCTTCAAGTGTCTACAGTAACAACTTATGATTAATATATTTTTTCTCTAGGCTTCTGATATTTTGTTGTGTGTTAGCTGTTATATTGTAAGGTCTTATCTTCTATGAATGTTCCCTTTTTGGGCTTCATATCCTTCTCAGAATATTTTTGTATAGGGTTTTGGGGTCCCTTCAAAACCTAGTTTCCCCTAATAAAAAATATCTCCTATTCTCCATCAAAGTCACACTTCGCCAAGATAGTCTCATAAAGATAATGAAAATTTTTACACCATAATGCTGAACAACCATCCTAGCATCATGAAAAATCCTACGATTTCTTTCCAAAACAATATGGAAAATTGTGAAAGTGGGTCTAAGAGCCTAGGCAACCCATAAGAAATAGGTCTTAATAGGGTGCTTACCTAGGTGGGTCTAAAATATAACCAAAGAGGAAAAATGCCAACAAACTTGATTCCAAATTATCCACAAGGAGTGCCAAATCTCATTGGAGAAGGAGCACTAAAAGAAGAGGTGAGAAATAAAATCCTCACTTTTGCAACACTAAACACACATAGAGGGACCTTGGAAGCCTTGCTTACAAAAATCATCTAAAGTAAGACATCGATTTTGCACCAATAGCCACATGAAAAGTTACACTTAGGCCAAGAAAATTAACTCCACCCATGTTTATACCAAGGCACTTCTACACTTCCAAACAAATGCCTAATGAGCTCCAAGTACCCAAAAACAATAGAGTACTTACCAGTAGAATCTCTTCCCTTGGCCACTACATCCTTCCCTACGAAGGAATTAAATTCACGAGAAGCAAGAATCTAATCCAATTCTTGATGAGCCTCTTTTGATCCACATGGAGGCCATTCATAGGAATCCTTCCATCCATAACCATAAAAAAACTCTAAATTTTGAATACTCTTATAATATGAAACCTTATCTCGACGCACTATAGTAAAAATTTCACAACGAGGCTAGAGATATAGATACATAGAAAGTGCTGGCATTGCTATCAACATGTTTGTTATGCATTTTTTCTAGAGGAAAAGTATGTTCAAAGGTATAAAAAGGAGAGGATATTGAAGATGAGAAGTTGTGTACCTCATGGAATGATGTAGAGGTTGTTTACTAGGTCCATGTCAAGGCATAGGTATTGACATGATGATATGAGTAAGTTATGAGATCACAATTGATGAATGGCTACTTTACTGTCTACTAGTGTGATAGAGTTACAAAGATTGGTTTTGCACACATGCTCAAGATGAGATATTTGGTTGTGTAGATGGGATTATGTTAAGGATATGGATATGTGTCTTCAACTCAAAGGGCTAGTGATTATGAAGGTCCCTAAGGCATTTACAAGTGTTTCAATTGAAGAGGTCAATGTTCTTGATGGGTGACAAGTAATGCTAACAAAACCCGATGATGTGGAAGGGTCATATGTTTATTTTGTTCTTCAGGATGCCTAAGGATGTTCTTGAATTATGTTCCTTTTGAGTTGGTGATTCACATAGATCAAGGTGATGAGATTTGAAGGTTTTTTCTAGTTATAGGAGATGTTCATGTGTTCTTGGATGACATGTCAAGAAAATTGGTAAAATTTTTTATGGGCGACTGATAAAATGTTTTACGAGGGTGTTTATGATCTTGAGGTGATTATGATGGATCTAGCTTATGTTTTGGGACATACTTGGATCAAGATAGTTTATTTTGGTGTTGTGAAGATAAAATTTGAAAGTTAGGTTTTTTCAACTATGGTTGATGAACTATTTAAGGATTTAGGGAAAGATTCTAAGTGCAGATGTGGTTGCACATGAGAAGGATTGATTACAGATGCTAGAGATATCTTGTGAAGTAGTTGTGTAGATCTAGTGAAGGTTGAATTACTCATTTGAAGGAGTAAGAGAGAATTGCAACAAATATTTTTTTGTACTTTAATGGAGCTGACTAAGGCATAAACATATGCTATTATATAGTTTAGAAATCCATCAGATTGTAGCATGATTTGTGTTTGAAAGGCAAAAATATTCCTTAGGGTTGTAGCTCAGGGCTTATTGAGTAGTGAGCTCTAGGAAGTTCACTTGAATATATGTGCACTCCATATTTTTAATAAGATTGTACTTATAATAAGGTATTAGTCTTACTATGGATTCAAACCCTACCATGGTTTTCACCCTAATTTGGGTTTCCATGATAAAAATATTTGTGTTATGTGTTGTGGATGTTTTTTGATTAGTGTATACTTGCTTTATTCATCATAAATATGATATAGTAATATTTTGGTTAAGGTTTTCAAGGTTTAAGGGTTTTAAGGGCTTTTAAGAGTTTGAGTTTCTGGTTCAATTGATTCACCCCCCACCCCTAGTTTCTTGTTTCTATATTTCCTACAATTGGTATTAGAGCTTGGTCCCTTGAAGGAAGTCCAATATTATCTTCCTCTTAAAAACCTTACAACTCCACAAGAGATCAATGATGAAAAAGATAATATTAGGGAAAAAAAGGCTTTATTGAGCACACTGACTGATGGAAAATGACTAATATCATGGAATTGGAGACAACTAATGAGATATGGGAAAAGTTACAGATTTTCCATGGAGACAAGGAAGTGAAGGTTTCCAAGTTGCAGATTTTTAAAGGTCAGTATGAAGCCTGAAAAATGAATGACGATGAAAATATTTCCACTTAAATGCTTAGGGTCAATGATATTGTAACTTCTATTAGATGTGCTAGAGGTACCTTGGAAGAAGATGGAACTATGTCAAATGTGCTAAGATCACTAACTCCTACCGACAATCACAAAGTTGCAACCATTGAGGATATTAGGATAGTGAATGATATAACAAGATACAAACTTGTTGGTAAGCTTATTGCCTTTTATTTATGTACATTTGGTGATCCACTATCTAAGATTGAGACTACATTGAAAGCTAGTATATGTGGGAAAGGACATGCAAATATCAAAACCAAGTAAAAGACTAGCAAATAAATGGATGTCAAGATCTGAGAAGGGATGAATAAAATGGAAGAGGAAGATATAGAGCTTGAATAATTGGAAGAAATTATTGCAAGGAGAGTACCTAGATATCTTGAAGGTAATTACAAAGGAAAGTTACCTATCCAATGTTTTTCATGTAGTAAAATAGGACACTTTGCTTCTAAATATCCAGAGAGATGATAGATGGATAAATAAAAGACCTACTATTGTGAGAAGATGTTAGTTTTCTCTTAGTGATGATGAAGGAGTTACAAATTATGAGTTTGATAAGAATGATGATGCCTTTACATTAATTTTTGTCAAAGACAAGGATACTAATTCTAAATATGAAGATATTGATTATGATGATGAGGATATTGAGCCTGCAAATTTTATGCCCACTAGTTCATTCATCGTTGAGAAAGAAGGTATCAAGTCTGATGATCCCAAGTCTACTAGTTCCTTTATTTCTATTAAAGAGGATGATTCCAAGTCTGAAGATTCTATGCCTTCTATTTCTACTAATTTTATTGTTGAAGAGAAAACCCTAGCTACACAAGTTGTCAGAAAAGATGAATGGGTTATAGATAGCGATTGCTCTCACCACATGACTAGTGGCAAGAGTAAATTTGTGAGCCTTGAGATTTATGATGGTGGAATGGTAAGATGGGGAGATAAAATTGGTGATATGATCATAGGTAGAGGTTCCATTCATTTAGATGGAAAGAACAATGCAGATGATATGCTGTATGTTGAAGGTTTGAAACATAATCTTCTAAGTGTTTGACAAATGATGAACAAATGTTGCAACCTTCTCTTCAAGAATGATGCATTGAAGATCTTGAAAATTTTTGGGATGGAGGTAGAAATAGGTGTAGAGACAAGAGATAACTTATTCCATTTGAATACTAGTCTAAGAGGTTGTTTGATTGCACAAGTAGATAAACAAATGGTTATGGCACAAGAGGTTACGTCATGTAAATTTTGATAACATTGTGGCTATAAGTTCTACTTTTGATTTTAGAGATATTTCTAGAGTGAAGAAGCATGCCAATACTAATTGCAAGGAATGCCAATTGGGTAAGAAAATAAGGGTTACTTTTCATTCTAAATTTAAAAAATCTAATGGTTTGCTAGATCTTGTTCATACTGATTTGTGTGGTCCTGCTAGAACAAGAATTATGCAAGGTGATAGGTAATTCATGCTACTCATTGATGACTACTCAAGAATGGTATGGGTAACCTTTTTGAATGATAATTCAAAAGCTTTTCATAAGTTTATGTTAGATATTGGTTGAAATTATTTCTCTTAAGAGGATTGTTGGCTATTGACACTTGTGTTTTTTCATTGATGTCAACATATATTTTAGGATCATATTCATATGTTTTAATTCTTCATTGGATGTATCAGAAAGACTATGTCTATGGTTGCTACAGATAGTTGGACATAGGTGTACAAATTGGTGAGTGTGTGTAAGGATTGGTGAGCGTTGATTGTGGATCTTGGCACATGTTTTAATATTTATATTTGATGTATACTTGTATTAGGTACTATGTGTAACTTAAAATTGGTCACTATAATTTTATGTGCATTGGGGAAGCTCTAACATGCCAACCTAATTGATTATTTGTAACTTTTATAAAGAGAGGAAATATAATGTGAGGAATGTGGTGGCGGCTTGGTGATTCTAGATGCGAATTTTATGTTGGTTATTAGAGCATAAAAAAAGAGGTATGCATGGAATATATGGTCACTCCTTGTGTACTTAAATGGAATTGTAAAGGAAAATACATTTTCATTCAGTTAGTTCATTGGACAAAAAATCCTTAATTCTATATTAGGACAATGTGTCCTAAAGGTGGATTTAACCTTTACTTTCTTTTAACGGGGGTTCATTCCTTTAACAAGGACTTGTCCTTTAATAGGGATAGATGTGTTAAATTATTTGTATCAACTCCTAATATTATTAGGTCTCCTAACATAGACATTTATATAGTAGTGTATAATCTAGTGGGTATCATCCCCACCGGGTTTTTTCCCTTAACACAGTTTTCCTCAAGAACAAAATTGTGTGTTATGGAGTTGGAATTTTCATTATTCATATTGATTAGTATTGTTCTATATTTAATTGGTAATAATATAGAAAAGTTTAAAGTTTATAATTATTACACCCAACTGATTCACCCTCCCTCTTAGTTGTGTTGTGTGAATTGTTATTCCTAAAAATTGGTATTAGAGCTTTTGGTACTCTTGGAGAAAGCTTAACTACTTGAGGAGATCCAAAATGGTGCATTATAGGAAATACGATCCAAAGTTTGATGGTGAAAACTTTGACAACTGGAAGAAAAAGATGAAGACCCATTTGATTTTCTTGGGAATTGACTATTGGATGATTACCAAGAACCATACTGACATTAAGATAAAGTATGCGATGAAATCCAGTACTGAAACTAGAAAAAAGGAATTCACTTGCAATATGGTCTCTAGAGAAGCATTAATTAGTGCAATTTCATAGGAAAAGTTTACAGAGGTTAAGGAGTTTGATTTAGCACATGGTATTTGCACAAAATTAGAAGCATTATATGAAGGAGAAAAATACACCAAGCAAGCCAAGTTAAAAAGTTGGAAAGAAAAGTTAGAGAACATGAGGATGAAAGAAGATGAGACTATCAGATCATGTTTAGAGGGTAACATAGGTCGTTACTAATATTGGAAATTTAGGAGGAACAATTGTAGAAGATGAAATCATTACAAAGATTATGAGATCCTTGAAACCAACAGATGACACCAAGGTCTTGGAAATTAAGGAGATTATACCACTCACAAAGGGGTTTTTAAGGGATACTTTGATTGGTAAGTTATCTACATTTGAAACTTCAAGATTACAAGATGCTTTACCTAAAGTAGAATATTCTTTTAAAGCTACTATTCATAAGGATAAGAAGATAATCAAGAATGATGCAAGTATCAGTAGAAATGAAAACAATGGTAGTCTTGGAGAATATGCTAAGGAATGGGCAGAGATCAAAGAAGAAGAAATGGAATTGGATGAGCTTTTTTCTTTGGTTTCCAAAAGAGAGAATAGGGGTAAAGGATAGTATGAAGGCAAGTTACCTTTGAAATGTTTTTCATATAATAAGATAGGTCATTTTTCTTCGAGATGTCCTACCAAAGTTCCTAAGTATAAGACCAAACCATACAAATCCAAATATTCAAAAGAATGTTACTATGATAAGGATAAAGACAAATTTGTATAGCTTGACAAGTATGATGGAGGTGTAGTCATATTTGAAGATAATACTCTTTGTTTGATCATAGGGAGAGGATCTATAACTCTTAATGGTAAAAATAACACTGATGATGTATTGTTTGTTGATGGAATAAAATGTAATCTTTTGAGTGTTGGACAAATTTTTGACAAGGGATATCATCTTCAATTCAAGGATGACAAATGCACTATCAAAGATCAATCAAGAAATTTTATCACATCAAGTACAAAGACAAGAGGTAATATGTTTCATTTGAACTCAATAGAAGAAAGTTATTTTGTTGCAAAGATGGATGGTAGTTGTTTATGAAATTAGAGGTTTTGTCATATAAATTTTGATAATATTGCGAAGATCAGTAACACTAATGCAACTAGAGATTTGCCTAAAATTATAAAACCTACTAACATGATGTACAAAGAGTGTGTTATGGGAAAACAAACAAGGACTAGTTTTCAAGGCAAGAATTATTTTGCAAAAGGGAGTTTGGATCTAGTTCATACAGATCTCTATGGTCCTACAAAGACAAGGTCATACTATGGTGAAAGGTACTTTATGATTTTTTTTGATGATTTCTCAAGAATGATGTGGGTTTCCTTTCTTAAAGAAAAATTTGAAACTTTTGACAAGTTTAAGATCTACAAGATAAAAGTTGAGAATGAATCATATTTGAAGATAAAATACCTAAGATCTGACAGAGGTGGAGAGTTTACATTAGATAAATTTAATGCATATTGTGAAGAGCATGGGATCTATAGAAATTTTTTTGCACCAAGAACTCCACAGTAGAATGGGATAGCAGAAAGAAGAAACAAAACTATTCTTGATATTGCAAGGACAATGATGCTTGAAGGTAAGGTACCACAAATGCATTGGAGAGAAGAAGCCAATACTGTAGTCTACACATTGAACTAAGTTCAAATCAAACATGGCACTGGTAAGACTTAATTTGAGTTATGGTTTGGTCATGTACCTATAGTCAAAAACTTCAAAATATTTGGTTGTAAATGGTATATAAAAAGGGATGATGAACTAGGAAAATTTGATCCTAGAAGTGATGAAGGAAATTTTCTTGGTTATTCCACAAAAATTAAGGCATACAGATGTTACAATCACATATAGAAGAAGATAATTGAGAGTGCTAATGCTAAGATTGATGAGAAATTTTAGATGTAGGGAAGATGGTATGATTGTAAGCTAGATAATGAAGGAGGTCAGATATCTAAAAATCTGAACTAGACTCATGAATAGGAAGGAGAACAATTCTTTGAGATTAAAAATGGGATACATGTATGTACTGATGAGCCAAAAGAAACTCCTAAAAAACTATTTTATTTATCACCAAATCATTATGATAAGGAAATAATTGGAGATGTAAAAAGAGGCATGTTAACTTAATGCAAGGGCCAAGCAGGATGAAGGGCCAAAGGCACACCTAAATCACAACCCTCCTTGCAAAGATCACACATGGAAGCAATTACATAATAAAGAGAGAGAGATAATGGAGAAAAATCTTTTATTATTCATAAAATAACCTCATACATGCCGGGCTATAATGCCTTCTCAGTTATGGCCAAATACATTCAAATTTGATTACAATAGTCCTCCAACATGCAAGGATTCAACCTTCAGAACTATCTTCTATCTCCTAAACTGATACCTCCAACTCCCTCCTCTAAAAGTACAAATAACAACTACATTTATGCAAGTGTCTACCAAAACAAGTTGGCATTCAGATCCATCATTGGTGGAAGGAATGGCCACATCTAGATCCACATGCTTCCCAATGATCGATACCAACATTAACTCTGCAACCAAAATTAAATGCACAAGTTAGCCTCCAAAGGAAATCAAAATAAACTACTCGGTAAGAAAGGTGAACCGAGTGCCAAGAAATAACTTACCAACTCGGTCAAAGAAGAAATCAAGAAACTACCAAGCCAACTCGATTAAAGAAGGAACCGAGCAACACAAAAAACTCAAACTTATTTTTGGTGACACAGGATTGCCAAGGACCTGAGATGCTCATGCATCAGACACCTGGGATTGTTTGAAATGGTTCTCTAAATCATGTGGCATGTACAACCTAAGCTGAATCCAACTAAGATTGTGCAATCTACGAGCTATCTTCAAGCAGTCTGTTCTTCCACTTTACTAGATATTCCATATACTATTTTCCACTTGTGCTTCTGCCAACTCTACGTTCCAAAATCTGCTCAAATTCTTCTGTCTATCTCTTAGGATAATCATTTGGTACTGTCATGTCTTCATCAGGTTCATGGTACTCATACAAATATGCAATGTTGAATATAGGTGATATATCCATGTCATCAAGTAATTCAATCTCATAAGCATTTCCACTATCAAATCTCGTCAATATCTTGCAAGGATCAAATTTATTCATTTTCAGCTTCCCATATATTCCAATAGGAAATTTGCCTTTCTTCAAGTGTACCATCACTTCATTCCCAAATGCAAAAGTCTTGTGTCTTCTTGATCTATCTGTTCTGTCTTTGTATTTTTGATTACTATTCTCCAACTTATGTTTCACTTCCTCATGCAATGTCTTCATGAACTCAACAAACTTTAATCCTTCAGCACTTCTCTTTTCTTCACTAGCAATATCCTTGATGAAGGGTGCTCCCCTTAATACCACAAACACATAACAGAAACAGAGAAACAACAACAATATGCAAGAACAAAAAATTGGCTTCTTATTATCTCCACAAATGTGGAATTACAAACTTTCAGAATTACAATATGCAAAGCCACATGGGCATTCCCTTACAATATTCTATAGGACAAAGCCTCAAATCAATACCCAGATCTACTACCCAGAACTGTCCCGAACTGCCTAAGACAACACTACAGACCTTTCTTATATGGGCAATTTCCACCACCTGAGAAGGTTCCAGAAATTTATCCCTTTAGGCCGACTAGACATAGAATTAATTATTTTTCACAATTATTACAATAGGGTCGGCTCAAAAGAAATACAAAATATGATTTTAGGTAACCCAACTTCCAGAGGCCATAACTTTCTAACCGTAGCTCTGTTTTTCTATTGTAACCACTTTTCAGAAATGCCATGATGAGATCTACAGTGCCTAACATGCACTAGCACCAGTTAGCCGAGGGTCAATCGTGATCCGGAGCCTCTAAGACCTTCAAAATTGACCTGAAAGATTTCATACCCAAAAACCTCAATAACTTCACCAATACTGATGATGTGGCAATGAAACTCAACTGGTAGGCTGAAATGACTGAGATGAACCTCCAACTGTGAAATTAGAACATTCTGAGATCATATGACCAACTTACTAAAAATAGTAAGTTTCCATAAAAAGAAGCTTTGCACAAGATAACCCTTATTGAAAAGCAAACATAAATATTTTTGGGTGATGCAAGATTGCTCTTACACCCAGGATGCTCCTGCATCAATCCTTCAAATTTGATATACCTCTTGGTTGTATGCCATTTACAATCTCAAAAGGTGTTTTCCCAATACTCCTATTCAGTGAATTATTGTATGCAAACTCTACTTGTGCCAACATAGAATATGAATTACTCATTTTATCTCCAACTAAGCATCTCAAAAGATTACCCAAACTTCTATTCAAAACCTCTATCTGTCCATCATTCTGTGGGTGAAATGTAGAACTATACCTCAACTCGGTGCCCAAATTTTCTAAAGAGTCTTCAAAAAGTATCCAACAAACTTATTGTCTTGGTCAGAGATGATACTCCTTGGTAATCCATGCAATTTGACAATTTCCTTAGAGAAAAGATCTACTATATGCACTGCATCTGATGTCTTTTTATAGGGCATACAATGTGCCATCTTAGAAAATCTATCCACAACAACAAATACATAATCATTTCCTCTCCCTGTCTTTGGTAAGCCAAGAACAAAATCCATACTGATATCAATCCAAGGTTTCTTAGGAACATAAATTGGTATATACAATCTAGTATTCTGACTTACTCCCTTTGCAACTTCACAAATTCCAACATTTCACAAATTTTTGAACATCCTTATACAACTGTGGCCAAAACTATTTCTCCTTAAGCAAATTCAATGTCTTGTCAATGCCAAAATGTCCAGCCAAACCACTACTATGTTTTTCCTTTATCAAATTAGTTCTCATTGATCCTCTCGGTATACACAACTGAATACCTTTAAACAACATACCTTCTTGAATGAAATAGTCTTCCCATTTAGTACTCGATTGATATTGAATAAGTGCTCTACACTTCCTCCATGACTCAAAAAAATTAGGATCAGTTTCATACAATCCTTTCATGTCATCAAAACCAAGAACTTCAATTCTCATCTCGGTCATCAAAGATCTTCTTCTACTCAATGCATCAACAACTCAGTTAGTAACTCCACTCTTATGTTTTATTAAAAATGTACAACTCTGCAAATATTCAACCCATTTCATATGTCTTTGATTCAACTTATTCTGACTACCCAAATATTGTAAAGCCTTATGATCAGTATACACCACAAATTCACTCGGTATCAAATAATGTCTCCATTTCTTTAGGGCTTGAACAATAACATAGAACTATTGATCATACATAGAATATTTCCTTTTTGCATCATTCAACTTCTCACTAAAGAAAGCAACAGGTTTACCTTCTTGACTCAACACAACTCCTATTGCACTACCACTTGCATCACATTCAACTTGAAATACCTTATTGAAATCAGGAAATTCTAACACAGGTAATTCAACAACCTTCTGCTTCAAAGTCTCAAAACTTTTATCAGCTCCATGTGTCCACTTAAATTCTCTTTTATCTCCTCTCATAGTCTCAGTCAAAGAATTAAAAATTGAACTAAAATTTCTAATGAACTTTTGGTAAGAACTTTCTAAACCATGAAATAATCTTACCTCACTAGCATTTCCAGGTGTAGGAAAATTCAAACTAGCTTCAACCTTTTTAGGATCCATTTTCAAACCATTAGCTGAAATTACAAATCCCAAATACACAATCTCTTCTTTCATGAAGGAATACTTTTTCAGGTTAATCAACAACTTTTCTTCTTTCAAACTCTGCAATACTTGTCTAACATACAAAAAATACCATTCTCTAGTCTTACTGAATATCATAATATCATCTAGGTATACAATAAAAAATTTACCCAAGAATTTCTTCAAAACCTCATACATCAATCTCGTAAAAGTACTCGGTGCATTAGTTAAACCAAAAGGCATAACCAACCACTCATACAAAACTTCTCTTATTTTAAAAGAAGTCTTCCACTCATCACCTTCCCTAATTCTGATATGATGACATCCACTTTTCAAATCAATTTTGGTAAAATACTTTACTCCAGTCAAACTATCCATTATGCCATCCATTCTCGGTATAGGAAATATATATTTCTCTATTATCTTGTTGATTGCTCTAGAATCAGTACACATTTTCCATTCTCCATTCTTCTTAGGTGCCAATACAATTGGTACTGCACAAGGACTCAAAATTTCTCAGATCAAACCTTTCTGCAACAATTCTTGGATTTGTCAGTTCAATTCCTAATTCTCGTTAGGTGTTAACCGATGTGGTGCCTTATTCGGTAAAATTGCTCCCAGAATTTGATCCATGCAATCATCAATACTTCTCTTCGGTGGTAAACCATCAGGTAAATTATCAGAAATGATCTCCTTGTACTCGGTGAGTATCTTATCAATCTCTTTAGGGATGCTATCCACTATTTTCTCACTTGGTTTGTTAGGGATCATAGCAAAACATACATCATTCTTATTCAAATCCTTAACAAACTTTCTTCCTTCCATCAAGAAAATTTTCATAGATGTACAAATACTACTAACAGGTTCTTCAATCAAAGGAAATGAGATTTGTCTTCTCCCATCAGTCCAAATAGTATATTTATGCAATATTCCATCATATATAGTATGTCTATCATATTGCCAAGGTCTACCCAAAAAAATATGACAACAATCCATAGGCATGATATCACATAACACCTTATCATAGTACTTTCCAATTTTCAAATTCACATAACATTGTTCACTTACCAATAATGTATGCTCATCCTTGATCTATGAAATCTGATAGGGCTTTGGGTGTTTCAATCTTTCCAACTACAATTCAACCATTTCCTCAGATGCCAAATTTTTCGAGCTTCCTCTATCAATGATTACTTTCCAAACTTCATCAGAAAATCTACATCTAGTCTTGAAAAAACTTTTCCTCACTGGATCTTCCTTATCACTTTCACTCCAAAGTGCTCTCCTGACCATCAAGTTCTTTTCTTTCTCAAGTTCATTCGGTGAGTCTTCTTGCACCAAAGAATTTCTACTTCTACCGACCTTCTTACTTGTATGTGTGCACTCAAATGACCTATGTCCTTCTTCTCCACAATTGTAACAAGTTCCTCAGAATCCACTTCTTGTATAACCACCTTGGTAGTTATTACCTCTTCCTCTAGCTGAATTTTCACCTTTGCACTCGGTCTTTTCTATATCCAGATTTTTCTTGTCTTGATCAGATCTAGTGTTTTCACCATAGGAGCTACCTCTTCCTCTAGGAAATCTACCACCTCTTCCTCTATATCTTTGCTCATGTCTTTTTTTCAATTTCTCCTCACCTTTCAAGTCAAACTGATAAGCTTCCTCAATGTTTTCCAACTTAACCAAACTGATTTCTTCTTGGATCAAAACTCTCAACCCATTTAGGTACCTAGCAATTCTTTCCACTTTATCTTCATCATGTCCAGATATGATATCCAATATATAGAATTCCTCAGTATAATATTTTACTAAGTTATCTTTCTATCTCAAACTTTGCATTTGCCTAACTAGGTTAATCTGATAATCACATGATAAAAACTTGTCTTTCAACTTATGCATGACTCTTCAACTTTGTGCTTTCAATCTTCACCTTCTTTTCCTCAAGGACATTTTCATACTTGAAATACTTCTCCATCTCAGTGATCCAATCCATCAACTCATTTGAATCTAGCTTTCCACTATACTCAGGAGGATTGAAATGTGGTGTCTATTTCAAATTTGTCAAGGCCTTCAAAAATCTTTCCTCACCCTGATCCATCATAGGTATAGGTTCTGCTTCACCTTGTTCTTCTTCAATTTCTTCATTACTAACATCTTCAAGATGTCTTCCTCTGCGCTGGGCTGTCTCAACAACTTCTAACCTAGCATCAATTTGTCTCAACATATCTACCAACTCTAGATCTACATCTTGCCTCCCATGACCCATCTTGAAAAACCTCTATAATTGCAGGTCAGATTGCAATCTGGTACCCCACAAAAAATATTAACTAGGGCTTCACAAGAAGGAACCCTCAACCTAGATTCACAAATGTAGATCCAGATCTCCACCTTCACTCTGATACCACCTGACATAAGGGGTGGGAAGGATGAAGGGCCAAAGTCACACCTAAATCACAACCCTCCTTACAGAGATCACACACAAAAGAAATTGCACAACAGAGAGAGATTGCATAACAAATTCTTTATTATTCATAAAATAACTTCATACATGTCAGGTTGTAAGGCCTTCCTGGTTATGGCCAAATGGATTCAAATTTGATTACAATAGTCCTCCAACATGTGAGGATTCAACCTTCAGAACTATCTTCTATCTCCTAAACAGATACCTCCAAATCCCTCCTCTAAAACTACAAACAACAATTACATTTATACAAGAGGCTACCAAAACAAGTCAGCCTTCAGATCCATCATTGGTGGAAGGAATGATTAGATCTAGGCCCACACACTTCCCAATGATCGATACCAACATTAACTCTGTGACCAAAATTAAATGCACAAGTCGGCCTCCAAAGGAAATAAAAATAAACTACTCGATAAGCAAGGTTAACCGAGCATCAGGAAATAACCAACCAACTTGGCCAAAGAAGAAATCGAGAAACTACCGAGCCAACTCGGTTAAAAAAGGAACTGAGCAACATAAAAAACTCAAACTTATTTTTGGTGACATAGGATTGCCAAGGACCCGAGATGCTCCTGCACCATAACTAGATCAAAAGTTAGAAATGAATTATATTTGATTTCTCAAGTTGAACCTAAAAATGCTGATGAAGATCATGTGTTAAAGCAATGTAGAAGGAATTATATCATATTGTGAAGAATGACACTTGGAATTGTTCGAAGACCAAAAAATAAGAATGTTATAGGAACTAAATGGGTTTTCAAAAATAAGTTGAATGAACAAGGTGAAGTAGTAAGGTACAAAGAAAGACTTGTTTACAAAGGATACTTACAACAAGAATGTATTGAATTTGATGGGAATTTTTCTCTTGTGTCTATATCTGAGGCTGTTATATTGTTTCTTTCATATGCATCTTATAAGGACTTCAAGGTCTATCAGATGGATGTCAAATCTAAATTCTTAAATGGTGATCTTGAAGAGAAAGTATGTTAGGAATAATAGTCCACAATAAAATTGAGAGGGGGGGGGGGTGTGAATCAGTTGTATGGAAGATTATTAAACTTTAACCTTTAAGTAACAATAATACCAGATCCAATGAACACAATGAATGCCAACACAATAACACAATATTTTTGTCTCAGGGAAACCTTGTTAAAGGTAAAAAACCTAGTGGGAATTAGCACCCACAAATGATGTACTGAGAGTATTGTATCCTTGTTAGAAGATTTAGCCCTATTCGGAGCTTATTGAAACATTATAGTACATAGTCCTTGTTAGAGGACAGACCCTGTTAGGAGTCAAGAAGAAAGGGAGGGCTCACTATCCAAGGCTCACTGCCCAAAGAAGGTTAAATCCACTTACAAAACTCACTGTTTGCAACACAAGTGTATATGAAGAAATACACAATCCTTTTGAACTGTTTCAAAAACAACTATCTTTTCTTGATTAGTTCCAATGAAGTACACTAGTAAACCTCTACTCTACATACAACAAACACAAGCTTGTAGCTTTCACCACCTCTTTATATCTTCTTTTCCTCATCCATATCTTTTCCAAAGAAAAGACCTTACATTTATACCTTGTAAAATTATCATGATCAAGTTAGCTCTTAAGACTTTCTAATTACAAAAAACTACATAAACCCTTGCTAAGATACACACAACATCTAAAACAAGTATACAATGATTTCATTACAAAAATTAAGGACCAAGATCCTCAATTTACATTTGCAAAAAAAAATGCACGCTACATCTCCTGAGTTAGCTTCCAAATAAGTCTCCTCTAGAACACACACCAAAGATGAAATCACCAAGCATCCCATGCCTTGCACTGACCAGTGAAAATCCTTCAAAACCTTGTCCATCATCCCTCAAGCTTGCATACCATGAATCCATATCATCAGGAAGATATACCGGAAACATAGAGACTAACTCTGGCATTTCTCACTGTCATAGTCCAGTGACCAGTCTTCACCAAAACATATGTAACTCATCCAATATGAAACATTACATGATGTAATATTGGATATAAGATCACAACACCTTCTTGAACTCTCCTCTATCTTCGCAACACCTAAAACATTCGTACAGTGTCCATACACTGTGGTAACTAGCCTGATCTCCTCATAGAGACATATGTTGACATTAGTGACAAAACATAGATGAAAATAGTATGAGTGCCCATTTAGTAACATAGTGATTAAACATATTAAATGTCTCAATCACCTCCTCATGCATTAGCAATATCCAACAATCTCCCCCTTTGGCATTGATGTCAACATATGGGAAAATACATCATCCCAAAGTTATATCAATCCAAAGTTCTACAACCAAACAATCTCCCCATACAGTAGGGATTTTCTCATAGAAAAAGTCCCCCTTTGACAACAATGGAAAAGGTTTAAATGAGCTATCAACTTCTTTCCAACATCTTTCTTCCACGATCATTCCCCCTGAGGAGTAGATCCCTACATCTAGTCCAGATTATGATAAGGCTTTGAAAACCTCTGGACTGATGCATCTCTACATAATTTAATTTTGACTAGGAGGGGCCTAAACCCATAGCATGCCTCTAAGATATTCAAAGGTATCTTTTGGCAGTGACTTTCTGAAGATGTCTGCAATCTGCTCTTTTGTACTAATATATTCTAGTTTAATTTCCTTCTCTACCACCTTGTCTCTCAAGAAGTGATATTTCATAGAAATATGTTTAGTTTTAGAGTGCATCACCAGATTCTTTGACATATTCACTATACTGGTGTTATCATAATGGATAACCATAGGCTCATCAAAAGTTTGTCCTATGTCCTTCAACATTTGTTTCATCCAAACAATTTGAGTGTAGTTAACAACAACAACAACAACAACAACAACAACAAAAACCTACTTTAATTCAGCAGTAGATTGTGCTATACAATCTTGTTTCTTACTTAGCCAAGAAACCAAGTTTTTCCCAAGGAAAAATGCACCACCACTGGTACTCTTTCTGTCATCAATGCTTCCTTCCCAATCAGTGTCAATATAAGCATGAAATTCAAAATTATCTTTCTTATCATACCATAGGCCATATTCAATTGTTGCTTTCAGATATCTAAATATCCTTTTCATAGCAGCTAGATGTGTCTCCTTTGGTTCTGCGTGATAGCTAGCCACAATTCCAACATCATTAGCAATATCCAGTCTAGTATGAGTCAGATATTGTAATCCTCCAACCATTGATCTATACTTGGTCTGGAATACACACTGAGATTCATCATTACATGATAGCTTATTACAGGTCATCATTGGTGTTCCTACTGGCTTATAGTATTCTAGTCCAAACTTCTTCAACATTTCTTTGAGATACTTAGTCTGAGGAATAAAGATACCATCATTGCTCTGATTTATTTGTAGTCCTAAAAAGAATTTCATTTCACCTATCATGGACATCTCAAATTCACTTTCCATTTCCTTAGAATTTTTTTTACATAGATCATCATTACCTCCAAAGATAATATCATCAACAAAGACTTCTATTATCAAGATTCCATCTTCACTAGTTCTTAAATACAAATTACTATCAACATTACCTTTTCTGAATCCAAGCTGAAGTAAATACTTGTCTAACCTTGCATACCAAGACCTTGGAGCTTGCTTCAGCCCATATGGAGCTTTCTTCAACTTGCATACCATGTCTCCATCTTCGCATAGAGGAAATCCATTTAGTTGTTCTATGCATACTTCTTCTTCAAGATCCCCATTCAAGAATGCAAAATTCACATCCATCTGATACATCTTGAAGTCTTTATGTGCAACATAAGCCAAGAACAATATTATTGCCTCTATTCTAGCAATAGGAGCAAATGTTTCTTCAAAGTCTATGCCTTCTTGCTGTGAGTATCCCTCACATACCAGTCTTGATTTGTTTCTTACAACAATTCCTTCTTCATTCATTTTGTTTTTGAAAACCCATTTTGTTCCTATTACATTTTTATTTTTAGGTCTAGGAACCAATTCCCAAGTGTTATTCTTTTTTATTTTATCTAACTCTTCCTTCATATCTTTTATCCAAGATTAATCTCTACATTATTCATCTATAGTCTTTGGTTCAACTTTATAAATCAAACAAATTTCTTCTCTAGCCTTTGATCTAGTCATTACCCCTTGATTAGAATCACCAATAATTTGATTTTCAGGATGGTTATTCTTTACATACCTCAGAGTCTTAGGAACCTCAGTAGCCTCACTTGTGTCAACACCACAAGTCTCTTTTTCACATTCAGTCTCAACAATTTCTTCTTCTTCTATAGCAACAGTAGCTTCTTTGATATCTGTAATCTGATTACTGTCATACATTCTTTCTTGTATCTATAACTTTTCATCTATTCTCACATTGCTACTTTCAATCATCTTTCTTAATCTTATATTAAAACATTTTTAGGCTTTGGTCTTGGTAGAGTAACCAAGAAAAATTCCTTTATCACTTCTAGCATCAAACTTTCTTATCTCATCATCTCTCTTGATATAACACTTACTACCAAATATTCTAAAGTATTTTACAGTAGGAGTATGATCAAACCATAATTCATAAGGAGTCTTACTTGTACCTTCTTTGATTTGAATTCTATTCAATGTGTACACTGTTGTCCTAACAGCCTCTCTCCAATGTACATGAGATACATTTCCTTCAAGAAACATTTTCCTAGCAGCATCAAGTATAGTCCCGTTCCTTCGCACTGCTATCCCATTCTATTATGGAGTCTTGGGAGAAGATATCTATCTCTTTATTCCATGCTCTTCGCAATATGAATTGAATAAGTCTAAAGTAAACTCTCTACCTCTGTCTGACCTTAGACACTTAATCTTTAAACTTGATTCATTCTCTACTTTTGCTTTGAACAACTTGAATTTATCAAATGCTTCTAATTTTTCCTTCAAATAAGTAACCCACATCATTCTAGAAAAGTCATCAACAAAAAGTATGAAATACCTTTCACCATAGTATGATCTTGTCCTTGTAGGTTGGCATAAATCTTTATGTACCAAATCCAACTTTCCTTTTGATGTAAATGCTTTGCTTTTGTAATTGCTTCTAATTTGTTTTTCCATAACACATTCTCTGCATGCAGTGTTAGATGGTTTCACAATCTTTGGAAAATATCTTACTGCATTAGCCATACTTTCTTTCACAATGTTATCAAAATTAACATGACAAAATATTCTATGCCATAACCAACTGTCATCTACCTTCGCAAAAAAACAAGAGGCTCCATATGTATTTAATTAAAATACATTACCTCTGGATTTAGTACTAGTTGCTATCACCTTACCTGCCTTACTTCTGATAAAACATTTACCATTAACAAAAAATAATTGAAACTCTTTATCCATTAGCTATCCAACACTCAACAAGTTATGTTTCAATCCTTCAACAAGCAGTACATTTTCTATATTAGTTTTTCCATCCAAAGTAATAGATCCTACTCCTATGATATGTTTAGGAAGATTGTCTTCGAATCTCACAACACCACCATCATACTTCACTAATTTAACAAACTTGTTCCTATCTCCAGTCATATGATGTGAACAACCACTGTCTATAATCCATTCAGTTTTCTTGTCAACATGAGATACTAAAGCCTTTTCTTCATGTACTGGTTCATTTCAAATAGCAATACATCCAATCTCTTCATAATCTAAATCATCATCATCAGAAAATGCCTTCACTAGCATAATAACATTATTTATCCCTTTTAAGCTTGGAAAAATTAGGTTTGTACTTAGGAACTCTTATAGGACATCTAGATGCAAAATGACCTACCTTATTGCATGAAAAACATTTCAAGGGTAACTTGCCTTCAAATTTTCCCTTACCTCTCTTTTCTCTTCTAGTAATCAGTGCAACAAGTTCATCCATCTTTCTTTCCTCTGCCATTATCTTTTCCCATTCCTCAGCATACTCACCAAGTTCTTCTCTTAGGTCTTCACTGTTGGTGCTTGGAAGTGTAGACATTTTATTGTGTGTAGATGCCTTGAATGCAGATTCCCCTTTAGGTACTAAATCTCCCATTTCAGTAGCCTCAAAGGTAGTTAGCTTTGCAATCAACATCTCTTTGCTGAAGTTCGGTGTTAAGGGTATAGTTTCTTGAATAGACATAGCCTTGAACTTGTATATAGGTATTAATGATCTAAGGATCTTCACAAAAACTTCTTCTTCATCATAAGTGCCTCCACAATTTTTGATTCCAACCACAACTTCTATAACCCTTTGAACATAAGCCCTAATACTTTCATCATCCTTCATTTGTAGCTTCTCCATCTTAGTTTTCCAGTTCTGTAACTTCGCTTGCTTGGTATATTTTTCTCCTTCATATAAAGCTTCCAATCTTCACCAAATCTCATATGCCGAATCCAAGTCCTTAACTTCAGTAAACTCACCTTTAGATAGTGTGCTTATCAATGCTTCTCTTGCAACCATGTTGTATGAGAACACCTTTTCATCATCAGAAGTTGATGCCAAATCACTCTTAGTCTTTATAGCCACCTTATTATTTGTGATCAACCAATAGTCAATGCCCAAACATAGAAAATGATTTCGCATCTTGTTCTTCCAACTATCAAAGTTTTTAGGATCAAATTTTGGACCATCCTTCTGATAGAGTGCCATCTCCAAGATCACCTCAAGCTATTAAGATTTCTCTCTAAGGACCACAAGCTCTGATACCAATTGTTAGGAATAATAGTCCACAATACAACTGAGGGGGGGGGGGGGTGAATTAGTTGTATGGAAGATTATTAAACTTTAACCTTTAAGTAACAGTAATACCAGATCCAATGAATATAATGAATGCCAACACAATAACATAATATTTTGGTCTCGAGGAAATCCTGTTAAAGATAAAAACCCCGGTGGGAATTAGCAACCACAAATGATGTGCTGAGAGTATTGTATCCTTGTTAGAAGATTTAGCCCTATTAGGAGCTGACTAAAATATTATAGTACATAGTCCTTGTTAGAGGATAGACCCTGTTAGGAGTTAAGAAGAAAGGGAGGGCTCACTGTCCAAGGCTCACTACCCAAAGAAGGTTAAATCCACCTACAAAACTCACTGTTCGCAACACAAGTGTATATGAAGAAATACACAATCCTTTTGAAATGTTTCAACAACTGTCTTTACTTGATCAGTTCCAATGATGTACACCAGTAACCCTTTTCTCTACATAAAATAGACACAAGCTCATAGCTTTCACCACCTCTTTATATCTTCTTTTCCTCATCCATATCTTTTCCAAAGAAAAGACCTTACGTTTATACCTTGTAAAATTATCATGATCAGGTCATCTCTTAAGCCTTTTCTAATTACACAAAACTACATAAACCCTTGCTAAGATACACATGACATATAAAACAAGTATACAATGATTTCATTACAACAATTAAGGACCGACATCCTTAATTTACATTTGCAAAACAAAATGCATGCTACATCTCTTGAGTCGGCTTTCAAATAAGTCTTCTCCAGAAAACACACCATAGATGATGTCACCAAGTGTCCCATACCTTACACTGACCAATGAACATCCTTCAATACCTTGTTTGTCTTCCCTAAAGCTTGCATACCCTAAATCCATATCATCAGGAAGATATACCAAAAACACAGAAACTAACTTTGGCATTTCTCACTATTACAGTCTAGTGACCAGTCTTCACCAAAACATATGTAACTCATCCAATATGAAACATTACATGATGCAATCTTGGATATAAGATCACAACACCTTCCTAAACTCTCCTCTATCTTCATAGTATTTGAAACATCCATACAGTGTCCATACACTGTGGGAACTAGCATGATCTCCTCATAGAGACATATGTTGACATCAGTGACAAAACATAGATGAAAACAATATGAGTGCTCATTTAGTAACATAGTGATTAAACATATTAAATGTCTCAATCACCTCCTCATGCATTAGCAATATCCAACAAAGTATACATAGAACAACCTGATGGTCTCTCATTAACATACTAGGAGGTCATGGTAGGTAAGTTAAAGAAAATACTATATGGCTTAAAACAACCACCTAGGGCATGTTATGCTAGATTAGACAAGTATTTACTACATCTTGGATTCAGAAAAGGTAATTGTGATAGTAATTTATATTTAAGGATCAATTTTGATGGTATCTTAATAATTGAGGTGTTTGTTGATGATAATATCTTTGGTGGAAATGATGAAATGAGTAACAAGTTTGCTGATGAGATGAAAAATGAATTTGAAATGTCAATGATTGGTGAAATGGAATTCTTTCTTGCTTTACAAATCACTCAGAGCAAGGATAGTATTTTTATATCTTAGACCAAATATCTTAAGGAGCTATTGAAATTTTTTGGAATGGAAGATTGCATGCTGGTAGGAACACCTTTGGTTACAGGTTGCTAGGTAACTGTTACTGATGATTCCCAGACACTTTTTAGACAAGGTACAGGTCCATGATTGGAGGATTTCAATATTTGACTCATACAAGGCCAGATATATCAAGCACAATTGGAATTGTTGCCATATTTCAAGAAGAACCTAAATAATCCCATCTCATGGCTATAAAAAGAACCTTTAGATATTTGAAAGGAAATTTGAATTTTTTATTATGGTATGATAGATCTGATGATTTTACCTTGCATTCTTTTACTGATTGTGATTGGGAAGGAAGTGTGCATGATAAAAAAAATCACAAGTGGAGGATAATTTTTTCTTGGAAAAGACTGGTTTCTTGGTTGAAAAAGAAACAAGACTGTATATGTCAATCCACATCTGAATTAGAATATTTTTCTACTACTACCAATTGAACTCAAATTGTTTGGATGAAACATATGTTGAAGGATATTGGGGTTAATATTGAGGAGCCCATTGTTATCCATTGAGACAACACAAGTACAATTAACATGTCAAAAAATTTAGTTTAAACTCAAAGACAAAGAACATATCAATTAAGTATCAATTTTTGAGGGATAAAGTTGCTGCAAAGGAAGTTAGATTGGAATACATAAGAACAAAGGACAAGATTATAGATATTTTTACAAAGCCTTTTACAAAAGAAACCTTTAAGTATCTCAAAGCTATGCTTGGGGTGATAGCCCCACCTTGTGATAACTAAATGATACAGGATTTCACGAGTCCAATGGTTATCAGAGCATTATTCATCATTTGGACTGGATGATTGGTGCTAATATATAGGGAGAGTAGTTGTAGTGATTAGAGGTATGTTTTAGGGTTTCATGAATTAGTTGCATAAAGATTTTGTGATCATAAAATGGTTTGGTAAATATTTGAAGATTTGAAAAAGATACATGAGTATGGGAGAGAGTTATTATCAAAATAAAAGGAGATAGTTTTTGATTAGCATCCTAGTTTTTTTGGCACCCTTTTTCATTAATGTCAAAGGGGGAGAGAGTCATGTGAAAAAACCTCTACTGTCTTAGGGGGATTTGTGTTGAGGATATTGAGAAAATTGTATGGCTATTTTGGATTGATGTTTTTTCACTCATATGTTTCCATCAATGCCAAAGGGGGAGATTGTTAGCTATTGGTTGGAATTGTTACTATTAAGGGGATTTTTTGCTATTAATATTAATGTTTTTTCATTTATTTCAACATATGTTTTAGGATTATATTCATATGTTTCAGTTCTTAATTTGTTGTATCAGAGAGACTATGTTTATGGTTTCTATAGGCAGTTGGACAAAGGTGTATGAACATTATGCAAAATATTAGTGTATGTGGGCACAAATTTTTTTGTGTTCAGTATGTGTGGAACTTATGTCTAAGGTTGCATGTCATCATGTTGTGATTTGAGACAGTTATAGTTGTTTTGGTGAAGGCTGGTTGCAAGATAGAAACAAGGATTATGCCAGAGCTAGTTGCTGTATTTTGAGTACAAGTTGGTTGCGACCTGTAATTGTGGTATGTGAGCTTAAGAGGTGTAATAATATTCATAATGGAATAATTTGTGTGATTTATGGTTGAATTGATTTATGCTGTTGACAAAGGTAGTGTGCAAATTTCAAAATATTTCATTTAGGAGTTGAACGAGTAGTGTAGCATGTGTAAGGATTGCCAAGTGTTAATTATGGACCTTGACATGTGTTGTAATGTTTGTAATTGATGTATAATTATATTAGGTACTGTGTGTACCTTAAAAATGGTTAATGTAATTGTATGTGCATTGGAGAAGCTCTAATGGGCTAACCTAATTGATAATTTGTAACTTGTATAAAGAGAGAGAATATAATGTGAGGAATGTGGTGGTGGCTTGGACATTGTAGATATGAATTTTCTACTGGTTATAAGAGTAGAGAAGAAGAGGTATGAGTGGAATCTATGGTCACTCCTTGTGTAATTCAATTGAACTATAAAGGAAAATAATTTTTCATTTTGTAAGTTCATTGGACAATAAATCCTTAATTTTTTTATTAAGAAAGTGTGTCCTGAAGGTGGGTTTAACCCTCACTTTGGAGTAGTGCACTTAGGTAGTGTGCCTTTTGTTCTTACCAACTCCTAACAAGGTTGAAGGAAATTTTAACATAGGTTCAATCCTTTAGCAAAGACTTTTCCTTTAAGAAGGAAAAATGTGCTAGATTCTTTGTATCAACTCCTAACAAGGTTGGGTCTCCTAACATGGACATTTATATAATTGTGCATGATCTAGTGGGTATCATCCCCACTAGGGGTTTTCCCTTAACAAGGTTTTCCTTGACAAAAAAATTATGTATGTTATGCTGTTGGAATTTTCATTATTCATCTTGATTAGTATTTTTCTATTTTTAATTGGTAATCATATAGAAAAGTTTAAAGTTTATAATTATTACACATAACTGATTCACCCTCCCCTCTCAATTATGTTGTGTCAATTGTTATTCCTAACATTTTAAGATCTTCAAGTCCATGGTAGAGGCTAAGACAAGATTAAAGCTGAAGTGCTCGAGATCAGATAGAGGAGGTGAATTCAAATCAGGTGAGTTCAATTCATTTTGTGAGAAGCATGGAATAAGAAGAAAATTTTATGCTCTGTGGACCCCATAGTAGAGTTGTGTGGTAGAGAGGAAGAACAAATCCATTATAGACACTTGTAGAACTATGATGCTTGAATGGAATTTTAAATAATTATTCTGGAGAAAAGAGATCAATACTATAGTGTATACTCTTAATCAAGTACAAATTAAAGGGAACACTTGTAAGACATCTTATGAACTTTGGTATGGAAATGCACCTACTATCAAGTATTTTAGAATTTTTGGTAGTAAATGTTACATTGAGAGAGTTGAGGATATAGGAAATTTTGATGAAAGGAGTGATGAAGGTATATTCCTCAGCTATTCTACCAAGAGTAAGGAGTATAGGTGTTACAACAAGAGGTTAAAGAAGCTGGTACAAGGTACCAATGTGAAGGTAGATGAAAGGTTTGAGAATCTATCCAAATATTGAGGATATGATTATGATGATTAGAGCTCCAGTGGTAATTAGGTTCACCAATAAAAAATTCAGATCCAAACTCCAAATGCTTTAATGAATGCAAATGATGATTCTTACACAAGTGGAGAAGATGAAGTACAAAGACTTGAAGTAAAGTAGAAGACACCAAGGTATGTGAGGATAAATCATTCTGAAGATCAAATCATAGGAGATAAGAACTGGGGTGTTCAAACCAAGAGAATAATTTCTTAAGCTCAGATTTGTTTAATACGAAAGGGTGGTCCAATTGATGATGAGTGGAATAAAGCTATTAAGGAAGAGATCGTGACTAAAAATGACCATAGTGAGAATCTAAGGATTAGAATATCCAAACTTGATGTTGGAATTATGGAAAGGTGAGTACTAAGAGGGGAGGGGTGAATCAGTACCCTTAAAAATTTTAACGCTGAATCCTTGTAGATATGAAATTCATTAACTGACTGTATCATTTGCATTCACCATATATCCAATAACATAACTAAAATGTAAATACTTTTAAACTAATCAAATCTACAAACATGATACTTCATACACATAAGACAAGTATTTTGGTATAGTAGAAACCCTTGTTAGAAGGTAAAACCTATGGTGGGGATGGAACCCACAAAGCTTCACTACTGAAGTAAATAAAGTTTCCAGTTAAGGCTACAAAGATTGATCACTTTTGGTGATCTTACCATGTTAGGAGTAAAAAAAAGATTAGATAGATCTATCTGGTTAAAGTATTTTAGCAACACTCTTGAAGTATGCACTCAGTTAAGATATTTTATAAAAGACTATCAAATCTACTCTGTTAGGAGATTTAAGTCTATTACAATGGTTAAAAAGCAACCATAAAATTGATTTGTAGGTAGAAACTAATCTTGCTTGATTTTAGATTTGATACGTACTTATCTATTATCACCTTGATGTGATTGATCTCTTCTTTGAATACTTCTTAGTGTTAGAGTAATCATACTTTATGCTTATTAATTAAATCACTTTGGTTTAATTAATTAAGTCATTTATTACTCTATTTACTTAAGCTATCTTTTAGGTGCATTATAATTAATATATTTATTAATTATAATGTGCAACCTAGCTTTATTTTTTGCTTTATAGCTTTAGGGTTTTATTGTTCACCTATATGGTTGAACCCTTTGTACATTCTTTTGAGATAATACACTTATTGGATCATAATAGAGATTGCTCTTTGCATGTCAATAAGATGTCTCTGGCTTTTTGGCCTCCATGATTTTTCTTGCTTCTGTGCTTTGCTTCTTCCATGTGACAGGGTTATGCATGCAGGTGTTCTTGGGAGATTAGTATTTCACCTAATCTAACATGGTATCAGAGCCATCTTGCTGCTCGCTGTTCGTGTTTTGTTGAAGTGTTTCAGAAGCAGGAGGTTTTCAAGGGTTTCAGGAGTTTTTTTTGTGGATCTGGGGGGGAGCCAAAATTTGGCTCACCTTGGGCAAAAACGGACACCACCATTGTGTCCGGAAGGCCCAAGAACCCCTAAATCCATATAAAACTTGTCCATTTTGGACACAGTGGCATCAGAGGCAAAAAAATTTTAGCCTCAGGACTGCACGCATCCCGAGGTAGGCCATACAGTCTGCACGCATATCAAAAAAATTAAAAAAGCACAGGGGTGCTGCGGCCCCCGCATCGGCCACCCGCCACCACTTCCCGCCACCTCCCAACCCGCCACCGGCCCCGGCCGCTTCCCGCGGGTACCACCGGCGCTGCAGTGTCACCGCCGGTGACTGCGGTGACCACCAGCGGTTACTCGCGATGTCACCGCTGGTCACTGCGGTGACCGCTGCGGGCACTGCCGCGGGTCCCGCCTTACCCGCCGGTTTTTTTTAAACAGCGGGT